>CP130734.1:24476847-24939608 GCA_030553155.1 Nippostrongylus brasiliensis
GACATTAAAGACACTTGCAATTGCAATAGTAAAAATGTGGTATACTGCTTAACCTGCAATAACTGTAATCTACAATATGTAGGAATAACTACAAGAAGACTAAAAGATAGAATTAAAGAACATATTTATCATATTAACAAACAGGACCGGTATAACTATCTTTATGAACACTTCAAGGAATGTGGGAATAATCTCAGTGTCATAGTATTAGATAATCAAGAAGATAACGATGATAAAGTAATACTAGAATCTAAAGAAATGTTTTGGATAAAACTGCTAAACACCGCTTACCCCTTTGGACTTAACGATAACATTAAAGGGTATGGGAATATTTCGCAAATGGGTAATCCTCTTTTACACTTGTCTAAGCACCCTTACTACACAATACCTATTCACAGAAAAAAGCGTTTTAGAAATAAAAAACGAAAAAATCGCAACAGAACATTTGATGTTGAAAGAGTTACATTAGACATAAACAACTGCACAACAACCTACAGTCTATATAAATACATAAGATCACTCTGTAAAAAGAATATACGTAAATTGTTGTATTCATGTTATGATGCATCATTTATCTCTAACATTAACTATAATAACCAGCCAAGACTTCTATGCATTATGAGTACATATCAGTTTAAAGAAAACAACTCAGTAAGAAAAAAGAAGTACGAATTAAATATTAATATGCAGTACTTGCACAATACATTAGATAACATTAACTTTAACATGATACTAAATAACATGCGTATTAAAGATATTATAGGGATTGAAAAGTTTAAAAAATGTTACACCACCTTCTCTTATAAAGCTCCTTTTTCGAAATTTGTTTACAATTACAATAATACTGTTAAAGCCCTACAACCCCAAATAATAGATAACATCAACAACACCACATGCATATGCATTAAAAGCCATTACAACAATTATATAGATCCTATACACGGACATATTATAACAGGGGATCTAACGATAATAAAAGATACACACCTTCGTAATATTTTAAACAAAGGTACAAAATTTGGACTTCAGCCAAATATAAATGTCAATTCCATTAATGAATGGATTAATAACACGGTGAAAGATATTCTTTTAAAATTCAAAACTACCTATAAGCTAGACCGAAATAAATGCAAAGATGTACTTTTATATTTAAACACAATGTTTAGTAAATATGTCAAACCTAAACTGTTAAGAGCTATAGATTTTGACAACAAATATCAACAGGCTTATATGTATAATAAAAGTTATTTGAAGTACCTTCAAGAACACCTAGTTTTTGTCCCGCTAGATAAAGCTAGTAATAATTATGGTATTGTATGTAAGAAGTTGTATATTAAGATCCTTACTAATGAGCTAGGTTATAATATGAACACGCACACAATAGACAATCGTAATCAAATATATGAAAGCTTCAGAGATTCACCTACCAACATAGTTAGTAAACACATCACTATAATTAAAAGCTTAAATCTTAAAACTCTTAATGAAGACTCCAACATTCCGCGCATATATGCTATACCCAAATTACATAAAAACCCCATTAAATTTAGATACATTACAGGAGCTGCTAATAGCTCTGTTAAAAGTATCGCAGTTGAACTTAATAAAATTCTAGGACATATAAGAATTCACTTTAAAAAGTATTTGGATGCGATCAGTGAAAGAGATAAAAACTTTATTGGCTATTGGTATATTAACCAAACCAATATTAGCAACCAAATATGCTCTATACAAGGACCAGATCTTAAACTTTTTTCAGCAGATTTTAGCAATATGTTCACAAACATTCCACACAACATTATACTTAAAAATATGACTGAACTTATGAATCTTTGCTTTCGAAATGCTAATAAGACATATTTAGCTGTTCATAAAGAAATAAATCGAATTTTTTTACACAGATACTATCAAATATGATAGATATAACTACTACAAGAAAGAAGAAATACTCTACATAATAGATTTTCTTATAAATAATAGTTTTTGTGAATTTAATAGCTTGGTTTTGAGACAAAGTACAGGAGTTCCACAGGGCGGTAATTGTAGCCCTTTGTTTGCTGATCTTACTGTCTCTGTCTTGGAATACAATTACTGTATTAAAAATCGTTTAGAAAGAAAGATTTTTAAACCATTTCGATATATTGACGACATACTTATAACACATAATCTGGATCATAACAACGAAGTTAAAACTGTTTTGAATAAAGTGTATAGTAAGATACTAAACTATGAAGTTACGAATGACACAGATAATAAATGTGATTACCTTGACTTACACATTTGGATTGACAACAACATGATTTATACTAAAATGTTCAATAAAACAGATCACTTTAACTTTAAAGGGTACTATGAAGGACCGTGGACAGGCGCCCGCCCCCTCCCCGCCCCCCCCTGCCGCTACCCCCCATCGATAGTCCTATTACCTATTACCTATTATAATGAAAACGCGTGGCTTCGCCACGCGGTTTCAGGCTAGGGGAGGAACTCCGGGGCGGGTGAGTCATCCTAAGCATTGTTGGATAGTTCACGGGCTTAGGATGACTCACCCGTCCCGGAGTTCCTCCCCTAGCCCGAAACCGCGTGGCGAAGCCACGCGGTTTCAATATAATCGCGTGGCGAAGCCACGCGTTTTCATTATAATAGGTAATAGGTAATAGGACTATCGATGGATGGGTAGGGGCAGGGGGGGGGGGGAGGGGGGTGGGCGAGGGGCGACGCTATTGACCGGTTCGCAGCAGGGGCGGGCGCCTGTCCACGGTCCTTCATAGTACCCTTTAAAGTTATAAGAATGCCTCATAAAGATGCATATATGTGTGAAAGAGTCAAACATGCCACTATATACTCCGAAATTTTACGAATTGCAAGAACCTGTACACTCCTGAGAGATTTTGTTATAAGATTTACACAACTCCGGGATAATCTCTTAGAAATAGGTTATGATAAGTATACTATTAATAAAATATTGGTTAAATGTATACATAAAAACAGCTTTATAACTATTAAATATGGTCTTAGTGATCAACATCTGAACAATTATTTTAAAGGACTATAAACATTGTTTGAATGGTATAATTGTAGCGTCCCTCCTCTTGCCCTAGTATATGGATGTGGGTCAGGTCAACATTAACTCCCGCCTACTCACACCTACTGCAGTCGTTATTTGTCTTTGTTGTTTCTGGCTTTAAGCTTGTATCTCAACACTCTACATAGCTTATGTAGTACCTTATATTTCCTGTTATAGGTTCGTTACATTAATTTCCAGTCCGTACTCATCATTCAAACAAGAACGCAAGAATTGCTTACACTCTCGTTCGGTTCATAGTCAACTTTCTACAACTAATATAGGTTGGTTTCTCCTTTCCTTTCTTTATTTGTTTTATCTATTTCTTAGTAGTAAAGCCCTTCCTCCCATGCTGACGAGTCCCGGGAAGGGCTTTATCATTTCCTTGCTCGTACATGGTAGGGACGAAACGAGCTTTCTAGTTTTTATTCACTTCTTTCTTTTGTTTTTTCTTGGTTGTTTGTTTTATTTGATGTGAATTTACACTCCGCTCCCCTTCTTGAGCCAGATTTGATACCACCCTATTTCCGTCTGCTTCATTAGCTGACATACTTCCCGTGTTTCAAGAGTGCGCATTTCTAATGATGGCTTTCGGATGATTTACGATATCTCCACTGGTTATCCTCTGACAACAAAAGTGTGAAAACGCGTCCACTGCTTTGTCTGCTGAACGAGAATTCCTCCAATGGCGTAATTGGAAGGAACCTGATCAAATAAACAGCCCTGCAAAACTACGATATCGAAAATCACCCTGAAACTAATTCAAATCCATTGAACCAGGCTCAACATTTCTTCAGATGCAACAAAAAAAAAAACGTCACGTTGTACTTCAGGACGGCAACACGTTGTGCTCGTCTAAGATTTAGGGACGAAACGAGCTTTATGTTGTTGTTTGTCTTATAAAAGAAAAGGTGAAGGGTAAAGGAGTCCACTTTTTCCCATTCAGAATCACAGATGGGTGATGATGGCCTATACAGCGACTCGCGGGAGCAAATCATTAAACCAAGTCAGTGTGCTTACCTACCCAGTCAAGTCTGGTACAAATTTACCCGACCCCGGAGGATCAGAAAGTTCGCTGGATTACCGTGAGCTGTTCGAGGAGAATTGTAGACACCAATCCTAACGTAGAAAATTGCGCAGTGTCGTCATATTTGTTGGAAATTCAGAAAGGTTTTTTTTCATACGATTTCAATGTTTTTTCATACGATTTTTAAATCACATTCAGAAACCAATATTATGTGAAATGGCAAAAACTCGATTAGAGACAATTCCAGTTCGCCGAGGGGGTTCCTAGTGATTCAGTAATCGAAGCAATTCCATGAGTTCTCCATTCTCTTCCCTGCTTCCAAACCCTACCTAACCGAATCTGAACTATTCTGCTGGGTAGAATATCGTCCTGTGGGTTGTAGCCGGCAGGATGAAGAGGAAAGCCTTCTGTCAACGCCAGCCATACTTTCATAGCCCTGCTTTTGTGAGGATGGAGAGAACTTGAGAATGAGTGGCTGATATTTAAATGCAAACAGCGTAAGGTCACGGCAATATACAGGGTGTCCCAAAAAGATGTATACACTGTTTGAAATGTCATAACTTTGGCGAAAGTGAACCAATCAAAACGAGTCATAGCTTGGGTGAGAGCTAAGAAAAAAGAACATTCTTTGATATGTGTTTGGTGAGGATTGCGCCATGTACTCGACGGAGGCCCCGGATTTTGGACCTGATTGATAGTGGATGGGTTACATGCTTGCTCAACTTCGGTCGTAAACAGGTGATATCGCCGCTGTGAGTTACTTCTGAGGCATTAAACATATCGACTTGCTGCAGCTTCTGGTTAAGCATGGAACAACATGAATATCGATCAATAATTGTAACCACTGTTTGACAAGCTAAAGCTCCTCAAACAGTGATGCAATTATAAGAAAAGAATTTATAGGAATGAAAAATGTGTGAACCATAATGTTGCGCCATGCACCTGTCCGAATCGTCGGATTTTAGACTGATTGAAAGTGCATGGGTCATATGCTTGCAGGAAAATGGCCACCAATTCGAACAATTGTCTTAATGATTATGTTTAATTGTTCATACTGATCACTGCCACTTTACTTTCTCACCTCCCTTGCATAAATTCTTCTCTTTCGTTTTAATCCGAATTGAAAAAAAAACATTGTCGTATTGTGCAAGTGCATCTTGAAATGCATGTTAAACTTGTTTTCTGTTGATGTTTTTATGTTCACTGCATCAAGAGGAACGCGAATCAGCAATATCACCTGCTGGCGACCAAAGTAGAACAAGCATGTTATCCTTGAACTTTCAATCAGGTCTAGAATCCGACGACTCGAACAGGTGCATGTCGCAATTTTTATGGTTCATACATCTTACATCACTCTAAATTCTTTTCTTAATGTTGCATCACTGTTGGAAGAGTTTCAGCTTCTCAAACAGTGGTTACAATTATTGATCGATATTAATGTTACTCCGTGATTAACCAAAAGCTGCGGCAAGTCGATATGTTTACTGCCTCAGAAGTAACTCATAGCAGCGATATCACCTGTTTACGACCAAAATTAAATAGGCATATAACCCATCCACTATCAATCTGGTGCAAAATCCGGGGCCTCGGTCGAGTACATGACGCAATCTTCACCATACACATACCAGAAAATTTTCTTTTCCCTTAGCTCTCACCCAAGTTATGATTCGTTACGATTGGTTCACTTTCGCCAAAGTTATGACATTTCAAACAGTGTATACATCTTTCTGGGACACCCTGTATGTAGTGCCATTACGATTTTACGTTACAATTTGAATCCTAAACACTCATTCTGAAGTCTATGTCTCACAATCCTTGCGCTTTCTTCTTCTCTCCCCCTATTTATGTTATTTCCGCTCCGCATATTTAGTTTTTTAACCAGTAGGAAAACTTACGTTGCAGATAAAACGAGAGGTTCCGTATTTGGCGAGGAAGGACCGCTTCAACTCCATCTCTGTTGGTATGTAGTCGGTGTAGAGCGAGCCGACGATGGCAACTGAACGAGCATCATGTGAGTTACGGTAAGTTTTGATTCAATTCATTCATCACCACGACTCTGCCACTGAGAAACTTTACCTATGAACAGTGTTACGGAGAAGACAGCTGCTACTGTTGCTGGCCAGAGGAGGGAGAAACGAAAGTAGCTCAGCTCCTCATTATTGTCGTCGACGAATCCGGCCTTTAGCTGTCGATTTTCGTGGTGTGATCGTGGTACCTGCACATTGAGTATTAGTAGAATTTTGTTTGATCCGTCAAGGAATCAGCTATCGCCTCAGAGACACCATTCGGTTTAGGGTGTGTGGTTAGCTCATCGCAGAAAATTTAAGTTTTTGAGAATAAGGCTAGCCTGATCTTCACCTAGTTAGTTGTTACCCTCCAGCTCTGAATGTTCTCCTACCATTATTTGTAAGAGTTTACTATCCAAAAAATTGATGTTACGAACGAAAGGAAAGCGAAAACCTTATACATACCGCTAACAAGCAAAAATGTAACCAAAATAGAATTTCACGTTATTATTGAAAAGAGAAGCGAAACGACCTGATGGACGAGTAAATAAACAAACAAATGGAGGTAAAGAAAGAAGGGATTATATTAGCGAAGCATTGAGTAAATCTGTTGTGTCTGTTGAAATATTTTCATCGAGCGCCTTTTTATCGATTCAGTTTCGTGAATATTCATTGAAATATGTGCCATTGAAGTGAAATATGCTGCATAATTATAGAAGCGGTAATAAGTTGAAATCCAAAACAGAGTGAGCACCACTACTACAGAGAGTGTTGAGTTCTGTATCCTGAGACGTTTCAGCGGTCATAGATTTCAATCAGCCCAGTAATCATAGGGTAAGTGATAGAAAACTTGTCTAGTTGTGAGAAGATGAAGTTTCTGACTTGCGTATGGGCTGGCTTTCACAATATAGGGGGTCTAAGCCGAAATACACGTTCACTGATGGTTCACAATTCATTACGGCAGACGAATGTGTAGCAATTTTGCTGGAGAAACCGAGGAACTAAAGCGGAAAAGGAACAAATATGTAATAGAAGAAGCTGGCAGCGAATCAAAACGGAAAATATCCCCCAGAGAAAGTCCTTTCGAACAAAGAGGCACGAAGTGAACAAAGAGTCTAAGCAGGAAAAGTAAACTTTGAAAAGGATGGAGCTCACCTTAACTCTAAATGGAGTGGCCGCCGAGCTCGACGATCCGGTCGACGTTGATGCACCATCGTTGACTGTAGACGATGACATGCAACACCTGGAATGACTCCTTCAAAGAATGATCCGTACAGTAGAGATGCGGACAATCAGCTGCGCGACGCGAACTGCCAAATGAAAAATGAAACTGATGAGACATGAAATCTGAAAGACGGAATCAAACAAAGAGGTACGACAATGTTGAAGAAGGCTCATAGATAAAGAGAAGATGAAGAAATGCGGAAAATTGGAGCTAGAAGATGAACGAAGAGGCGACGAAAACGGCGAAGAGTCGAGAGCGGAGTTTCGTGAAGGCTTCAGGCTCGGGAGAAAGCATTTTTGAGAAATGACAAGCGGTGTCGACTCTTGACATTTCTATCATCTGTGAAAAATCACCTTGCTCATCTCAGGTCCTTTCCTCTGCTAACACTGATACACTAAGTTCGGAAAAACCTTTCAACGTATTGGATAATCGACCATAGACGAAGGCGACCACAAATCGGATACGCCGCGCTGATCGCATCATCTGTACATGTTTCCATGAGACTTAAACATGGAACTTGACGGAAATTCCCTCGAAGGATCGAAAATGGTCCGCTGGGATCAGATGTGAACATTTGCCTCGCCGATGCACCTCGCTATGTGGTCGGCGCTGTGCAACAATAAAAAACCTTATGCAAAACTATCCGGCGGCATGTGAGAATGTTGAACATCCATAGAATTCTATCCGAATGGTGGTTGGATATTGCCATCTACTGTCCAAAGAAGCACCCCCGAATCCATCAAAATGTTGACAAAGAAAATTGGATAAGGTGCTCATCCTTTTATTCTCGGAATAAGGATCACGGCGCCCCATAGATTCCTACATCGGCGCTCATGTGCATCTGCTATTCGTTACTGGCAGTTCGAGTCGCGTTGGCCACTGAGGTCAGGGGTCAATTAAATTAATTTAAAATAGTGAAAGTGTTGTCGGTAGTCGTAGTCAAGCGTGTCTTCAACTGCAGGTGATCGACCACACGACACGGAACGACATCGGTTTATCTTAAACTTGGGTAATGAAACTATAGCAATAACATACCAATATAGGTTATTACTGGTAGATTAGTATTATAGATAATAGAATAATATTCAACGGCCATCGGCGGAGCAATAACGCAGCATGAGATGACAAAGCAGTAGCGATTTCATGCAACAGTACGAAACAAAATAACAAGAACAATCAACGGAGAAAAAAAGTGGAGGAAATCGCCCCTTTCCGTACATCTTGAACGTAATCCTCGACAAGAACAAAGCCCTCATTCTGGCTTTACTCATCGGACTGTTGACGACTCTTGGCTGCAAGTTGTCAGCTGAGTTGGCAGAGCTTACGTTTTCTGCAGGACACTCCGCAATTGCAACAAACACATACCGAACCCGTATGAAAAAGTCACTTAGAAAGAGGGCTTTTATGAGAGACCATTACAGAAGACACAGTAACAGATGGAAGGAAGGTGTCGCGAGTCAGCGAGATCTGGTATTTTCTAGTTCAAAAGATAATCTTGTGGCAAGAATGATTCACCTGGATTGTAGAGATAGTCCTACGGTTCATAAGCGCAAGCGTGGATGCGAGAGAGAAATACTGATTCTTCAAAGAGATACTTTAGGTAATATCAACTCAACATTTTCCACAGTAAGAATGAAATAAGATTCTATCAACAATATCGAGCAAAAGAAGATTGACAATCCTTTGCCCATCCTTATCTTGCCTTACTTGCCCCTTCCAGAGTATGTCTTGAAGCCATGCCGTGTTTCATTCCCCCTTTCTCAAAAAAAAATCATTCCACCGTAATCATCGAGCTTGAACATTATTCTCCACTTGTGTTGCTGGATTGAATAAATATGAATATGAATCAAAATTGTAGAATACAAAAAACTTTGCTATTATCTTAAAACTCAGGTCTCATCACCGCGTTTGCGAGTTCGTACTAGCATTAAGTACATACACTAGAACCATAAACGTTGTATTGACGCTGCTAGGATTGTGGCAAAAATCACGTGTTCGAATCCCACCTGAGCCGCGATTTTTGCAATATTGTTGCTCTCTGAACTCCCTCAATTGAGGTGTATAGGTACTTTGAGTTGGGAATGGGTTAATCGCTTATCGGATCGAGGACAGCTTATCATCTAAATGCCCATTTTTTGACTTCGGAGTTATTAGGTGTCGATCAAGAATCTAGCATGCATTCTAAGCCTTCATCTGGCATTACAGTTTACCGGCAATATGCGGGCCCGCTAGCTCACAGTTTCTCCCACAATTTTTTTCATCGGTATTCTTTTCTTCGTCGATCTACCTAGCGACTAAATATTCAGTAAACTATGGCAACCCTCGAATTAGCAGTTTAACAACTCAAAAATAAAGGCATTCTCCTGAGCGGCATAATTTTTCCTGTCTGTTCCGGTTCCTGCTGTCTATGAGTGGCAAAGTCTCAATCAGAATTTAATTGATCCCACGTCAAGCACAGCACCAAGCGAAAGCAAAAATGTGCTGTTAGCTACGGTTATTGTGTGCGTGTGATGATAGACTGGCTTCATCCGAGAATCCGATAGGAATATGCAAGAAAAACTGATCTGTGACAGAAAACTCGATCATGGATTCCAAGAGATAAGCTGAAAAGCACAGCTTGAGTTTCTAAAGAATACTGTGTTTCCATAAATGTTTTTCGAAAACACAGTATTATTATCTAATGATAAACAACCGTCTTCAGTGGGATTGCTCGACCGTCGAGGAAAGCGCCTAACTCAAGGAGCTGCTCAGCCTTAAAAAAGAAGATGTGGAACATTGAATTGATGAAAGTACTATGTAGGAATGGACCTTTTCTCTCGTACACCAGTCCGCAACGTATGGTACGAGCCTGTGACTCCAATTTCAGTAAAAGCATCTTCCATTTCAGTCTATCATATTCTTAGCACTATATTTGCATAGGTATGATCTGCAAAGCGTGTTTGTGAGAAAATAATAGAGGTAATAAAGGTTAACATAAAGCATTGATCAATTCCTTCAGAACGCGCCAAGCATTCGACTCCGATTAAGTATCGTATAGTGGATGCATGTCTTGCGCACAGTAATTTGCGAGAGTCAGTAAGTGACTGCAATTTCCAGGATGAATCTGGTAAAAATGAACCGAAGAAAATCCAAATAAAATAATTTATCTGGCCGCGAAAGATGAAACGCTTCGATAAATCGATCGTCTTCGCGTGGCGATAAGAAGATTAGTATTTGGAGCGGGAAGGAAATAGTTGAACATGAGAAATCGGATATCAAATTTTGCGGGTCAAGCTAGAAGGAGGGACGTGTTGGGAGCGGGCCGGTTTTTGTGCATAATGTGTGATGATAAATTTATAGACGACGGAAGCTATATTCCTCTGAATTATTGCCCACCCAGGAATGATGGGCATTTAGTGGGTGCACCCACCTGACTTTTTCGACGGATCCAACGAGAAAAAGTTAAAGCTTCTATTTGCTTGGTTTAAATCTTCAATATTGCATTTCTGAAATCCTCAACAATCTTCTTGCGTAAACAGCTGAGAATTGCTTCGACACACAACAGAATTGTTGACTAACGTTTTGTAAACATAGCTCTAGATATTTTCGACAAGAAATGTCCGAATAAACAGGAAATTGGTGAGTTCGCTCACGGTGATCGCGTTACATGCGTTAACCGCATGTCTGAATAAATAAATAAATAAATAAATAAATAAATTCTGATAGGCAACCCCTATATGTATCACAGAGTGAAATATCAAATCGCAAACGAATGGTAACGGAAATGAAAATGATGTTGATTTTTTTTGGAAGACGTGCAAAAGAGAGCAAAATTTTCACGAGTTCGAGAGCTATGCAGGGTCGTGAAGGTTTCTCTGCTTATCGTACCTAAGTAAATGAAAAGAAGTGCGCTGTAGCGGAATGTTGGTGATTATCAGAATAGATTAACGAAAACAAACAAAAAATCAGTCAATGGATATTCAACATCTTCAATTTCTCGCTAGAAGGCGTTTCGATCGGGGTCGAAACGTAGCCTGAACCAAAAGGGAGATGAAGCTAGTGATATTAGGCTGGTGCAAAAGTTCTCGGACAATAGGGATACAAAACAGTTCATTTTATATCTGAACAATAGCAAGGAGTTATTTGAAGTTGGCACCGTTAATATTAATGGTCTTCTCTTCTCTATACCATTTTTTGAATGTAGCCAAAAATACCAGGGAAATACTCTTCAAATTCAAGAAGTGGCAAATGTCCGAGAACTTTTGCACCAACCTAATACCTGCGTATTCTCGCTACGTTTCTCATTTTTCATTTGTTCGAAATTAACCGAACGCGTTCGCTGCCATCATCAGCTTTGTGCAGTCGAATTCGGAAATCAATGGCCGACAAATCGTCGACGTGATCAACCGCGTTTATCATATTACAGCACGTGGAGAGCGCAGTGGAAACGCCAAGTCAAGTGCAGTTCAGTTCAAGAGATTCGAACAGCGACGATGAACACAAATTTTTGCAGCAGATCTCTTCTCTGGCAGAGAGACTGCAGCAAAGAAGAGACACAAATAGACATTCATCTCACATCCGTTCTCCTTCTCAAAAATATGGATTCCTACCCAAACGGAAGGCAGATGCCGAAGTCTTTTGACAATAAGATGACAGATCATTCCACACCAAAGCGTGTGCAAACAGTCGGTTGAATGCATCTGAGTAGACAGAGGAAGAAAGCAATTTTGAATGTGCAACTGACAAGGATAGACGGATCCACGGGACCACTTCTCACTATTACAAGAGAAAAGCAAAGTCATTGACGAATAGCAATGATGGAGAAAAATCTGGAAAAAAAGTATAAAACGACCACCACTGTAGTGAAGAGGATATAAGAGAAGCTGATAAATTGCCCAAATGTCGAAAAGATTTAGAGAATGTACCCGTTTTCTTCTGTACAACAACATGTTTGATATTGTAACTCAGGACCGTACTCACAATTAGATGAGGAAGCTCTCACATCGTTTGATGATTTTCCCAAATAAATAAAATGTAGAACGTACATATCAAGCGAAAAGGGATGCTCAACTTTATAGCTCACCTGTGTAAAGAGAGAAATTCAAACACGAAACTGCCGTATTAAACGAGGAAAAATAGCCGGCAAAAGAACATTCTCAAGGTGAAGTCAGGATAGACAGGATGAAAATGTGGTTCAGATCGGTCGGGCATTCAGGTGGCTTACATTTGTGTGGATATTGGATATGAAAAATCTCGTCGGCTAAATGGATCGGCTACAGTGGAGGAAAATTGTGAAGGGAGTCAAAAGAAGGAGTAGAAGGAGTACGAAAAGTAAAAGAGGACAAAGCAGCAGATTTCGAGTTGGAAAAGTATGAATGTGAGCTTGGCCCATTCACAATTTGTGAGAGCACCAGCTCTATTGTCTTGTCAAATATAGACGATCATTCACTATCGACCGCTCGGATAACGAACACCGTCTTTTTCAAATCGACAGGATCATTCACGATTATCCAATCAGCAGATCTCAAACAGAATAGCAAGAAAACTAATATCTAATAACATGTGGTCACTGAACATAAATAATAACAGTAATAATAACATAAAAATCAAAACCAAAGTCAGCTGTTGAACGCATAATAGAAAAAGTGACTCGTAAAAATAGAATAGAGCAGCCCTTCTTCTCCAAACAGTGTATCTATACAGCACATCGCTATATACTGTTACAAAGCTTGTTTTGAGCCTTACGTTTTGAGCTCTACCTTACGAGCATTTTTCGCTACATGAATAAGTCAGCTGGTTTCTCATTGGCGGAGATGTGTAGACTGCAATGGGGTTTAGTTTGATTAACGATCATTACTTTGAGCTCAGATGTGTTGTTGTGAAATTTGAGATTGAAAGCCTGCATAAATTTCCGGACAACCTAATATCTTCATGAGGTCACATTCAAAAAAAGAATGAGTGTATGAGAAGGAAACAAGTGATCGGAGTGATCGGAAGACTTTTGGAGTGGAACACAGAATGGAAGTAGTACATACAGCAATGTTGCTAATTATCGCAAAAATCGCGGCTCAGAAGGGAAAAAATAGATTGGTTTTTAGATTTTCTCATAATTCAAGCATCACTCAAAAAAGTGCATCTTTCTCTAGAGGAAGCAGTATTAAGTATGCATTTTTTAAGAAATCTAAATATCTGAAGTGAGTGAAATCTTCAAAGTCGGATTAAACATCATGTTAGTTTCTGGATCCTCCTCTCTTCGAAAAACAATATAGATGTTTGAAAAGAAGCACACGATTAACTCGAAGATTGATGAAGGTGCTGCTGGGAGAAGGAGTCTTTCAACCTGAACAACAACATCTTCTTTGCGACCTAATAAATAAAGGATGTTTCTCCGCAAAACGTCCGTATTGGCAGGAATATTAGTAGAAAGAAAAGAGTGAAAACACTATCATCGCCACAAACCCGTTCACCTTTTGGAAAAAGTGTCAAAGAAGAGTGTGGAGTGGAAGCGGAAGCGAGTGAGTGTAAATGGGAAAGCCCAGAACAACATTAGCACCTGCTCCGGCAGAAACGAACATCAGACGTACCCCAAAGTTCTAAATTTTGAAACGATCAGGCTGCTGCGCACATTCGGGGACAAAATCTCGATGTAAAGTGGGAACTGATTGCATATTAGCTGAAGTTTAATGCTCCTGGATGAAACTTTCCGCAAACCTTCGTCCGCACATTCGTCGTGTATGTTTGTCTTCTCATCTTCGCCTTAATGAAGTTAGCTGGCGATTTAGAAAAAATCTTAAGAATATTTGACACAGGTTTAAGTTTCGACTGTGAAGATTCCACTTGGGTGGCCGGAATTCTTCCGTCGAAAATTCGTCTATGTGGCTTTGTTTGCAAGTGTACGTATGTTCAGGCAATGGGAGCCGGAATGTCAATGTAACAAATGAGATTCTAACGTGTTCGAGAGATGTAACAAGCACTGGTGTAATAATCGCACACTTTTCTGTCCCCGAGAAACATAAAAAACTCTTCAAAAACGAACGTAAGAAAGAAATAGATCAAGATATTGGCAAAAGGAATATGGTTAAACCAATAACCTCGAAAAAATATCAGTTCGAGTTATTTTGATCAACGGGAAACGCCGGGTTTAAAAAACTAGCCAGCATATCCAGTCGCACGGGCCTATGACGACGTAGTGAAAGCAGATTGATGATGGATGTCTGACGTGATTGAAGCATCCACGAAATCGCAAATCAGTCCAGAAATGCTCACAAAAAATCCACCGCAATCGTGGTTTTTGTATTGCAGTTGCGTTCCAAGCACTAGCGCTAAAAAGATTGGCTAACGGCTGTGGATAAGAGTGAACCTGCAAAATCGGACATTTAAACTTTAAGACACTCGTTTTTTCTTTTTAAAAAGACTTTATACCGTTATTCAAATTAGAATGGGTGGAATTTCACAAGTGCCTTACGCACTCGTGATGAGTTCATAATGTACCGAACCCGAGGAGCTCTAACGGAAAATGAACTCCAAACGAAAGGCGTTGCAACAGGACGGGTTACATCGCTCGCTGGGGTTTGCTGAACATCGATAACACTTTAAACGAGAACGAAGACTGGACGCTTCCCCTCATCAACTACAGCCTTAATAATGTACAAACTAAGAACCAAAGTCAAGGGATAGAAAAGAATTTCGAGGTTCGTTAAAAAAAGATCTTGACAAGAATTTAGCAAATGAACGTAGCATTTCCTCATTTTTATGCACAATGTGCAAGTACGGTACATTATCAAAAGATATTATCACGGATCTGCCATCCGCTTTGAGAGGTGCGGAATTGAGCTCTTCATACTTTTTCAAATCTCATAATTCTGCCTCAGTTTTTTCTTTTTAATTTTCACTTAGTCTAGTCAGTATACATACATCGCTTTCCTTGACCATTATTCACTGGGGTCTGTACATTCGAATAAATATGAATAAATAAATATTAGGTCTGCAAAAAATCGATCGCCACACATTTTCCATCTCTGTCGAATTTTTGAGTAATTTTTGTCTTCTCATCTACACCTTGTTGAAGATTAGCTGGCGATTTAGAAACAATCTGAAGAATATTTGACGCAGGTTCAAGTTCCGACTGTGAAGACTCGCAATGCGGAATTGTTCCGTCGAAAATTTGTCTATGTGGCTTTGTTTGAGTGCTGCTCACGAATCTACCACCAGTTCTGGCAGCTACGCCGATTTGGGTGGATTCAGGTGGGCATGTGGTGCCCTATATCTATAGCCGTTAGCATAGTTTATACCTATCTGCCTAGAATATGTAATAACCCATCTATGATGATTGATTGATTTAGGAAATTAAATGTTGAGATTAACCGGTGCTTCTTTAATTATTATAATATGTGTCCTTGTAAGGAAGTAAGGATAAATAAATAAATAAATAAATAAATAAATATACATGAAAGTGAGTATGTGAGGGTCGACATTACGCATTTTGCTGAAGCTTTATCTAGTGACATTCCTTGGAATGCTCATAGGGTGTTTTCGCATTATCCATGACAGTTGCTCTATCGAATTATTCTGAACTGAAGACTAGTCGGTGGGATCGGAATTACTGAATACAGCCATACATTTGAGGAATAGTGGTTGATGTGGTCGTTGAGCCTTTTTAGGTGTAGCGGTTTCTTTCACGGAAACGTAAAAGCGACAGTAAGTGCTCAGGAAATGCATAGAACTGTCAGGGAAAATTGAAAAATGAGAGCTATTCTACAAGAGGACTCATTACAACTAAAAGCTGCTGAACGTCGGCTCGTATGTAGCTTCGAACGAAAACAAGAACGCCGTTGGATTTCATTAACTTGAACCAATGGATGAAAGCAATACTTAGCTCGAATTACCCAGGAGGAGGAAAAGCCACAAAATGGGAAAAACCGTAATGAAATGGCCAACAGTTTGTTTGAGTTCAAGAGGGTGGTACTCTATAGAACACACGGCAGAGAAGACAAACGAGCCACCTCAATTCTTGACAGCCCCGAGGCCTCTTTTTAAGCGTATTGGGGAGTAAGTTAATCAATGAGAGCGGTGAGTCATTCTTAGTGGTAGAATGTCACGGTTTCGGGTCAGAATCGGCAACTCCTCGGCAGACAGCGAATCGAAGACGGCGCGGAGTGGTATTGTGTGGTCACAGTTTAGCGGAACGGAAACCACTTCAGATCGCCTGATCGGCAGCCGTCGCCCAATCGGCAGAATGCTGAGAAATTCGGGGGGGCCTCCATCAATCGACATCCTTGACGCGTTCTCGGATAGCAGTCGGTCTGAACGGATCACCGAGAGATGACCACGATTCAGGGCCCAGATTCATGCCCCGTCCATCCAAAATAATCTCTGGGAAGATTCCTGCGGGCTTAGGCTTGCAGTACTAAATCTCCTGGTACAGATCTGGAAACAAATGGCGAACCGGCGGCGCTGTAAGGTTCATTCAGTGTTTATTCGGGATTTATATGCAGTTGGCAGTTCTGGGTTTGCGAATACTCTTCGCGCCAGATAGGTTGGTCGGATATCGCATACGCCTTAAATAAAACGCGTTGATCTTTGTTGAATCAAAGTTTGCGCACCATACAGGGTCTCTGAGCAATTGCTGCGCTAAAGGGTTGTGTTACACATCGTTTCAGCCAGGGAAAATTCTTAATAAGCTTTATTTTGTTGTCGAACCACAACTTGGGCGCCATTCCCGAAATATTTTTTAGGGCGTTTCTCGAAAAATCCGTTCAAAAGCGGATCTATAGAGTGGCGAAAAAATACGTGCGCGCGAAATTCGACTTTATTATAACTCTTGTATGAGACCTTTGAGCACCGCTTTTTGTCTTGAAATATTGAGTCCGCTTTTATTCAGACAGGATGCAACCACTGCGGTCGCTGCTCCGTCTCCATTTATCAGAAACCATTCAGGGGTCATTCTCAAGAAAAACTATATTTCAAACAAATTAAAAAAGAAATGAACAACTATCGTCATAAAGTAAGTATGAACGAGAAAGTGAGCCAGCTTTTGACCAAAACAACGAGGATCGCCGACGATAATCCGATAAGGAGGCGTTTCGGAAATTAGGTCGTGATAGAAACCCCAAATATCGCTTTCTGACAAGATCGGACGCAAATTTAGATGACTGAAATATAGAAGCCATTCGAAGGTTTTTTTTGCCAAAAAAGGAAAAAAGGAGATAGTCTTCACCAGGCTTGAAAATCTGTTTAAAAAGTGACGAAACACGTTTTTGAGCGAAAAGGGTCAGCATCTGAATGGGGTGGAGATGCCAGGAAATGAACAAGGTGGAGAACTAAAAGCTCAAGCGAAACTTCATGCTGAAGTTGAAGCTGCTCTTGTTCTGCTGTTTGGCACGTGAGCGGTGAGCATCAGGCCAAAAGCCAGTTCGGGCACAAAATCTTGCCCAGGAAGGAAGAAAATGGATGGAAAAGTTCGGAAGGACGGGCTTTAACATCAACGAAACACTGCCAGAACTTTAGTGTTTTTAGGCTAGTCCGTTCTTATCGAGACCTGTAAAGACTTGGGTAATAACTTGGGTCACAGTTAACATGGACCACATGGCTGGGTTGGATGGGGAGAGCCGAAGCGGTGTACCCGTCCCTTTCCTCCACTCCCTCCAATCCTCCCGGTAACCAAATGGGGAGGGCAAAACAGATGATATGGCCCTGGGGTAGCCATCCCCGCCGGAGACAGAGCAGTATATGGCCACTGAGAGAACTTTGCAACCTCCAGATGACTTCTAAATTCAGGTCCGAGCGCATTTATGACGGCATAACGCGAAAGTGAACCAGCTTGACGGGTGAAAGTGGTCGAAAGCGACAACACAGGCGACGTTCAATACCAGTTCCGTTCTCATGAACTCCGAATCGTTAGTAGAGGTCATTCGTTTCTCTGTAAAACGCCACAACAACAAGCCCGAACCTGAAGAAAGTAGGGAACGAAGGCTGTTAAGAGCGTGTTGCATTTACAACTATAATTGTACATTACAAAGTTTACCTTGAATTTTTTTTTCATATTTCGAAGTTCATTTCAGAAATCAGTTGGTAAGAGGCAGTGAGCTGCTAACAGCAAAACCTACAAATCCCGAATAAACCCGCAATGAGCACCATAACGAGTTGATGATTCATGATTTGTGCGCAATTAGCATATTCCAAGGCATATTTCGAAAAAGGAAGAAAAATTTTGACCATGAATGAGCACTGCACTTTCCGCACGAATTTTTGCTCTGTTGACCGAAAACCTCGCTACAGTATCAGCACCTATTATACATATTTTATTACTATTTATTGTATTAGGCGCGAGCGGTGCAATGCCAGGAGACGTTACTGACACCCGCACGGTCGAGCGATCGATCATCGCCCGAGCTAACGAATCCTTCTATACCTCCGGGGTCGAGTAAACTGGTATCAAATTCGTCTGGGAAGGTAAATACACTGACTTGGTATAGCGGATGACTCTCACAGGTCATTGTATTGCCCCGTATTCACATGCGGTTACGATGTGAACGGAACACGAATGCGTCGTTAGAGCACTGACCAACGCTGATCACTTCCCTTTTCTATTTTTTATTATACTACTTTTTGATTTCACTGGTAGCCATTCTTCTCATGGTCCACGGCCTTCGCGTATCATAGCCTGATTGTCAATTGGACCTGCTTGCGTGGTCATAAACTATATGGACCGAGTCCGCGATCGCATCGCTATTTCGGGATTTCGAGAGATTCACTTCGTATCCAGATCTGTCACTCTTTCTCGTTTTGGGCGAGATCGCCTCCGCTACTGATCCCGTTCAATAGTGGCTGGCCTTGAACCAATCTGTCGTTGATCGAAACGCTGATATACCAAAGTTTCATGTTCACCTGATCAGATTTCGCACGGTTCTTGGAGATTCGCCTAGAAACAACTAAAAACCGAAAAGCTGAGTCAAACTGCAGCGCCTGGCAGCACCTCGGTTACCCCCATTTAGTTTACCACAAGCATTTCACTTATCAAAAAATTACTTCCAATAGGTCTGCTGAGGCTCTAAAATCAAAAACGCGCCATATTGGAGGTTCAGCAGACAACAAAAGGTATGGCGCAGGCGTGTAATTGAGATCGTCCAACAGACAACGTTTCTCAATTGCAACCGGTGATAATACAATTTTATGCATTCAATGGAAAAATAGCACGGTCAAGCGTCCACAGAACGCAGGAAGTTTTTCCATAATCACTATTTCTCATAATTTTACACATGATCCATAATAAGTCTGAAAAAGGTGCCCTCGTTGAAGTGTTGAAGCTGACGATCAACTCGGACGTTTACAGTCTACTTGCAGCATTCGTCGAAATTTATGGTGCAATCGATAAATACAAAAGAGAGACAAAAAGATAAAGTAAACAAAATACAATAAGTAAAAAGTATCATATACCACCTCGAAATGATCATATTCACTCTGGGAAGATATAAAAAGTGTTCCCGGATTTTCACACTTTGCAAAATTGGGATTTGTGGTGCTCAGTCTACGAGACATTTTGTCGACACTTCGCCGCGTCGTTACGTAGCTCTCGGAGGTGTTCGAATCGCTATTTGTTCGGGAAAAGTTGATGGCATTCAAGGCGAGAAAGATAAGGATTGCGAGAGCTGAATATCACGACAGATGATTAAGATTCCCGTTCCAATCTCGTTGCTTCTTTTCCTTCTCAGCAAAGCTTCTACACGCCTAGGCACAATAAATCAGCAAACAATTAAAATTGGGCGATTTCGGAAACGACGATTTCAGTCACGTTGTTCTTTTTGTAGGGCGCAAATTGCAGCAGTCTTCCCAAACAATTGTTTTAACGTTTACCCCTTGTGTCAAATAACGGTAAAGTTTGAGATTTCGTACGGTGTGGATATTTCTAGATTCTGCTGCTCAGGGGAGGGGTTAGCTGAATTCCATTGGTCATTCCGAGCTTTCCCATGCCTGAAGTGACTTGAACTGACCGCTGGTCTTGACCAGTGCTAGCGATTCGAGTCCTCTGAAAGGACTAGTTGAGCTGCCTTTCTTGAACACCAGAGTAGTGCTTTTCTTCTTCGAAAAGTCTAGGTTTAGGCTCGAGAAAAATGACAGACCGTGGCCAGACCAAGCATATAAAGGGAGGGTACCGGCCACAAAACTGCCCACCAAAACGACTCTAAACTTAGAAAAGTTCAAGGATCTCTCTCGTCCAACATCGATAGGGTTTTCCCTGTCATGGTAACAGTAGAAGGCAGGAAATTCCAGCAAAATTGCACTAGCTGGATCATGTATGCTATGTATGTATGCTTGTATCATATCGAACAGTCCCACCTCGATTCGACGACATTCCAGTCGTGATGAATGGTACCAAATCTGTCAATACAGAAGAGAAAAGCTCAGAACAACTTGATCAATCGGCCTAAGTAGAGTCCTGTGTATTACGAAACTCCATAAAGAGTAGAAAACTTCTTCCTGTAGATTTCGCTCTGCACGGCCATTCGAGAACGTTTAACTGTTGTGCGCAGTGGAAGCAAAACGGCTACAATTCAGAAGACGCTGTTTGTCTCGCAAATTTTCACTGTTGCATTTTCTCACAGACCAATCTTTGAAGCACGCCATTCCTTTCAAACATTCGCTTTTGTCATCCTTTTTGAGAGCGGAATAAGGGAATATAATAGTTACACGAACAAGAACACGAAGCGTGGCGAAATGGAGTTCAAAGCAAAACGCGATGGGAAGGAAACAAAAGGCAAAAACTTGAAACATTCGCGCGGCGGATCGACCGGTCTTTGTGAGTCCACAAAGATCAGCTTGATTCTAGACCTTAATCGACTGTATTGGACGAGGAGAACCGCAGAGCGGAAACTAGCAGAGAACGAGCGAAATTTACACAATATTATGCTGGTTGCGTTAACGTTAATCTTTCTCTGTGTGCTCAGCAAGCATCTATCTATGGTAATGGACATGAAGGTGGGGCTTATCGAATTCGCCGTTTTTCGGTCCACCCCTATAGGATAGCAGACGGGACGGCTGGCTGATCTGACTGCGAACGGGGTGGCGAATCAAAACTGATGTCGACGGAATTTCTCATTCACCTATGCTGACCGAACACGAACCGGATCTTCCATTCTCGCCGTTGCTGCAATGCGCCCACCCCTTGCTCTCAAATTGTGCATGACGATATCCAATATCGTTTTTTAAGAGAAGATGCAACTGAGTTGCTTATTTTATAGCACAAAAACACTTCTAAACACTGTTATTTCGCGCTTCCGAATGAGAAAATCTCGAAACTAGAGATGATCAAAACATGGTTTCTGCACGCAGATACCACCTCAGATGTAACAATATGTATAATAGGTAGCCACGAAGACACATCAAACCAGCATAGCAAAAAGCATTGATAAACTTAGAACGAGACGAAACAAGAAAACAACGAGCAGAACTGAATGCAATGAAAGAAATGGAGTAATAATGGAAAAGAAAGAGATGATGATCCAACCGCGGTCACGCAGTTGTTAATATGATTCTTTTGACGCAGAAAGTTTCACCTTGAAGCAGCCTCTAGCATTGAAATTAGCGAATTCGAGAATGCTTCTATTCGAGAAAAACCTGATTTTCGTCCTTTATAGCGTTCGCCTATACCCTGTTGTCTTCTCAGCATCATGTCTGAAGTGAAAGTGAGGACCCGGGCAAATGGATACCTTTGCGGCAAGCAGCGCTATTAAGAGATTGTTCTTGAGCCTCTCGGCTTCTTGAAGACACGAGCTAACCAACTCGGCGTGCAGCGGTGTGCTGCAGACTGAAACCAGCTTCCTATTGAAGTTGTTTTATGCACTTGAAAACGGATTCCTTCCAATAGCGGCTGAAGGTTGTAGTGCCATATGCGTGGAGGTAGCTTTTTATATGCTTTCGAAACGGTACAGGTGGTACATGCGCTGCTGACATCCGCACTGTCGAGCGATCGATCCCGGCCGGCATAAGCTGACCAAATCTTCCATCTCTTCGGGGTCGGGTAAGTTGGTACTATACTTGTCTGGAAAGGTTAAACCGAAGCCGTATGCTCGCGTCTCCCGAACTGTGGAGATCTACCCAATTCGGCGACTCTCAGCATGTCGACGCGGGGAGTTCTCCCCAGCTTGGGAGACATGAGCACGAGGCACCTGGTATAGCGGCCCCCGCAGGTAATTGTAGGCCAAATACGCATTCACCACCACACCTCTACGATTTTGCATTGAACACAAATTCGGCGGGGCATCCTTAAGGATGAGATCAACGCGGACAGCTTTACCTCTTACCTATGGTAGCGATGTGCGGATGCATGTTTTGAAGGGCGCTGAACAGATTGCATGTTAGAGCTTTTGGTCGTGTAGCAATGTTACTATAATGAGCAGAAAGGTTCAAGCTATCATCAAAGAGACAGCCCATGCCGTTTACGCGTTTACTACAGTTCAAGGTTACGTTTTCAATTTTATAGCCTGAGTCCAAAGGATTGCTACTTGGAACTTCGGATAAATGCTTTATCCTATGTAAGGAAATCTACAAAGAGCGCACCACGTCTCAACTGCATTTATGGTCACTGTAATGTACTTCGTTCATCTTGCCTCTCGAAACATTTGAGAGCACTCGACCCATATGCACCAAAAAGTCCGTGCACTTGAAAAGTCTTGAGTCTTTTCGATAATCCTAGAATGAACACCCACAAGGTCTCTGTCAAGAACTGTTTACCAAATGTCACCGCGCTGATTCATGAGATTCCTCTCAGACGGAAGAATAGGGATTTGATTTCTACTAAAACACTCTTGACTGAATTCGCTAAATGCAGTTTGTGGAGATGTGTGAATCTCCTCGTACATATAATCTCTCAAAAAAGGCGAAGCGATGATCCTGAGAAATGTACTAAAACGCATGTGAAGAGCTTAAGTTCCGTTAAGCACATCACACTGAATAGAAATTTTGAAGAAATTGCTGACTACGCCGTTCAAAACGCGAGGCCAAAAAGTGGCCAAAAGTCATCGACAGGTTACGAAAGATGGATGGAAGGGAGGTTAAGTCGAAACGTTCACGCCGCCCTGAATGAAAGAATGACCGACCTCCTAATGGACCACAATTATGTCTGAAGACATAGTGGGTCAACAGGTGGTTTTCATCGTATAGTTCCCGACGAAGAACCGCGTGGGACTACTCAATGGAAAGAAGAGTAAGGAACTAGGGGATTCGACGGTAGGGTCGAAAGCACCGAACCAGTCGTCTATTCAACTTGTTAACTTTCTCCTTTTGACTTTTTTTTAAAGAATTCAAATTGCTACACCATGGCCCACCTCTGTGGCCGACTCACCACTGAACTGAATAACTGCTCTGGTAGTAGTGTCTTTAGCACGTGCACATTACTGTAGACGTTACTGTAACCTCTAGCGACAAGCCTCGTGATACTCAGATCAATCCTTATTCTGTATTATCACTTACCGCCTTTTCAAAGGCCTCTGGTAAGGACTAGTTCAACGACTCCACTGAACTGATTTGTTACTAAACCTTTTGTAGTTGACAATGCTGTAGTGTAACTGAATACCTAGAAAGACAAGACATCAGTCTCACATTAACCAACAACAAATGGCTCTCGCGGACCGCCAAATATCAACTCCAAACAGAACAATCTGGATCCCTTCCTCAAAAGATTCAATAAAAAACATTTCTTAAGCAACACGTAAAATCTTTGTATGAAAAGGGGGCAAATATGACCCAGCACGAGAGGAAGAACGAAAGCTTCCTTTTTATTTCTTTAGTAAGCAGTTAGAATCCCTTAAATCCAAACATTCCAATAGGACCTTTCATCATATTTATTTAAGTACATGCACAATCGACTTCAGCCGATGAGCCTCTTCACGCTTTATTTTTAGAACCAATTCCTGACCGACACACGCTGATCCTTCTTTGCTTGTCTCTCCACTCCTCTTTCTTCCATGTCCTTCGACATTTTCCGGCAACGTATTGGGTTGCCTACCAATGAACGGCGTTTTGACACGAAACATCAAGCGTAACTATAACTCAGCTCAAGCCATTTTTTATTAAACAACGTAAGCGTCGTTAGAGTCTACGTGTTTTTCCAACGCTATACGTGATCATATATCCCGTTGCGAAAGAAATTTGGACTTCTGGAAGCAATAGATTCATTGAAGGCAGTTTCAGCATCTGTGTGTTACTTGAACAAGCTGCTTTTGATGTTATTGAAATGCCCGAAAATATGATAATCTGATGGGGAGTACGCTGGACGGTGCAAAGTTTCTTAACAAAGGTCGTCTTATTTCTGCAGTGTTGTTCGTGAGACGTGGGGCCTTGCGCTAACATGAAGAATGATCGAACCTATTCTGTTGACCACTTCTGGATCGGCACGCACCACTTCCTCGTGCATTTCATCGATTTGATTAAAGCAGCTGTTTGTATCAATCGAATTGTTAGGTTGTAAACAAAGTTCTGTCCTTTTCCGCACTTCCCTGATGTCATTGAACATCATATTCGAAGGACAAGACGAGTAGTCAACGAGTTCTGCTTTTTAGATTGATAAGTAGTTCTTCTTCTCACAGAAAATTAATTCTTCGACAATTACTCACGATTCCTGATTTATTATTAAGCTTCAAACACAGCAAAGCTGAGAAGGCTTCTCGAAGGAATTCACTCAACCATTCCAAACTTTGCTGAGTGGTGGAGTTGAGCGCTGTAGATATGAATTTTGTACGCCTAGGAAGTAGACGTTCACGAGGTACTATAATTGTTTGATTTAGTAAGTTCCCTTAAGAAAGCGAATCAGTTGAAGTGAGTGCACCATTTGACGGACCTTTGCTCGTAAATCCTTGTATTCAAAAGGAGGTGGGGAAAAAGAAGCCACCACAACTATTTCATCGCAGAGCAGGGGAACTAGGCTTCTTTGGTACCGGTGTCCTTGGCCATCTTGAATCGTCCAAGAGGGTGACAAAACTCGACAGTCAATGGCTCACAATTTCCCCGAAGTGCGCAGCTGGAGCGAGTGACGGTTGCAAATTCATTCAATCCTCGTCTATTTCCTTCGCCATCCAGTAGCACACTAATGCTCAAGTAGTCCTTGGCAAAAACAGCTTACCTGTTCATCTTAAACCACAGCTCTCGTCATCAAAACTTTCCCCACTGCTGGTCAGTCTTGAAAGGAAACGCAGTGAAACGGATATTTTCAAAAAAGGTAGCTAGCACTCGCAAAAACATCAAGAACTGAATTGTAGACCACAAAGAAATCTAAAGCAACAACGTTGCCTTATCCATCAATAACACGGCAGTGAAGAGTGGGGTGAACATCCAATCCTTCAAGATGGTCCCGTACCGAAGTCATTGCGAGGGCAGAGTGCGCGCGAATGCGTTTGGTCGGCGGTGGTGAGCTTAGCTCTATATACATATATGTATGTAAATGGTACAGAAAACAGAATGAATTTTCGGCAATCGCTAGAGCGGGAATAGGTACAGAAGCGGCGTAAATTTTAGAAATGGTGTTTTGCGAAACCACAGTAACAGAATCCGTAACAGCGCAATATAAGAGGTGGTGAGTTTCGAGACCAAATCCTTCTTATGAGGATGTTGATTAATTGATTGATTGATGAGTACTACGAATTGTTCAAGATTAGGGATGGCCGAGAGTTTAAGAGCCTAGGCATATAATCTCGATGACCATTCCCTCCGAGAGCAAAAGGCAGAGACCCTTGTCTTGATATAACTAGCAAAGGCTAAAAAGGTGAGAAGTAAAAGGTTAGACCCAATCTGAGTGATTGAAGAAAACTTTCACAGTCACAATACTGATCGATACTGGCATGGAGGAAAGCGGCGGCCATGATCCTGCGATCGATCAAAATATATGTAGATTCCCACAAGGAGCTCCGCACAGACACTTCAGAGAAGAGGAAGCAAATTTATTCGTTTGGAACGGAGGCAATATCAAGGGCAGAAGGTCTATAAGTGTGATCGCAGACGTACATGACGACGCATCAAGCTCAAGAGCCCAGAAAATCCAACAGCGGAAAATTTTGGACATCAGAAGGGGAACAAGTGAACCTCTAGGACGGTTAATGACCATTGAGTCAATTAGTAGGACAATTAATGGGAAACGGGAGCCTCCCCCTGACCCCAATTTGCCACGTAGCTTTAGCAAGTGGTATAATTTTACTCGATGCACTTTCGAGTGGCTCATTAACAAATAAAAGTTAAGAAAACAGGCATACAGAATCGTTCCGAAAAGAGGATCTAAAGATGAGTGGATGCACTAATATGAAATTCATTTTTTTCAGCGCTACCCCATATACCTTATCTTCTATCATCCATTTTTTGGAGTTTCAATTGCCCGTCTGTTATTAACAGAAAAATCTCTCGCGTCGGCCACGGACATTTCGGTAAAGGTAACCGGAGCAAACAACAATCTTATTGTTGAGCAGTAACCTCAACTTCTTGAATACCAAATAATCAAGCGCATCAGTGACTCGTAAAAACGAACATGGTAACCGTATCATGATAAGAGCTGTTGACAAAAGGTTGATAGCACTTCAAGTGAGGCTCGCCAGGTTGATGCTGAGGAGAAGATTACTGTTTAACAGTTACTTCATCAATTTTGGGTAATAGATCCTGTCGTTGTTCACACGACTTCGAAACGACTGCGTCGAGACCAGCGAACAAGTCCGCAGTCCGTTCTGTGCAAGAATCAGCAGTTCCTTCCAAATACCAAACGTCTGTTCTCGTTAAGCCAATACCACCGCCGAGCGGCTTTGTCACAACCTAGGATGGAGAAGGATCTATAAGAAGAACTGCGAAGGAGGGTGACAGGTAACGCCGATTACCTGCGAATGGCGGTACACCAACGTGCGCCTTGCTGTTGAGAGTGAGCTAGCAAATCCCGGTATTCCCTTTTAGAGACCGTGGGTATTGTAACTTGTAGCAGTTGTGGTTACCTACCAATGGGCGTTGGTTTCTCGGCATTAGGGCCACAAGTGCTTTGCATTAAGAAAATGCTTACCTTAGCCGTTAAAAAACAGCGTGCGAAGCAAACGGTCTCATCACTGCTGGAGGTAGGATTAACCGAACTAGCCGACATGGCATGGTACATCTGTGCCGTGTCCACGTAGCAAACTCCCCTCCCCCGACATGATATATCGGCCGACCGCTGACCGCATCAACTGTTGTCCAGCGTTGTGCACTGTAGATGCACCACACTGTCAATTAGTTCGGCGGGTGCTATCCGGTCAACAATTTCGCCCGTCCGCAGCTTGCTCAGTGTTGCAGACGCATCATCCTTTGTACAAAGAGACTGGTTTAATTACACAAGTTTGATAATGATCAGGGCATCAATCGAGACTTCGGCTGCGTGCAGAGCCATGAAACTAACGAAAGAAGACATTTCCAACTGTCAGGGTAAAATAGTCGATTATCCTGGTTCGTTTCAAATGAACATCACAATTTAACAAGATCATCCTTCCGTACTGAGTTCCGTATATGATCTTACTTGCTGCTAATATCCGTTCAGGGGTGGGAAAGAAATGGATATTAGGGGTTTTAGTTTCATGATTCGTTTGCTTTGCTTTGCCTACACAGAGCGGTTTACCATGCTGACACTTTCAGGGGTGGAGCATATAGGACGTCTGAGGACAACATGCCCAGGGAGTAGGCTGACGCAAAGGAAGTGAAGCATAGACGTGATTGAGGCGGGAAGCATGTTCACCGTATACCGCTCAGGCAGCACTAGGTCACCGCAGATTCCGTATCACGGCACACCATCTCGATGGAACAGTTCGGGAGCAACATCAAACCTGCCATGTGTATATAGCAATGCTGTGTCTCGAATTAATATCTGCCATTTGACCAACTTGTATTAAAGCGATCTAGCGGCGAAGAAGAATCCTCCGCAAGTAAGATTTGTACGTATTTGTTCATAAGGATGTGTAGACTTCTTTCGACTGATAACGCTTCATAGTCTTAGTTAATGGTGTTATTGCGTATTTTTCGAGCATATCTCATTCCACGTAAATTTTTGATTCCACAACGTTTTCATTCTGGTCTGTTACAGGGTACGTCATTCTCGATAGTCGCCTCGTCTTCTTTCACTTGGTGCTACTCCGGCCTATATTGAGGTGTCACACTGCCATACATTCTCAGTCTACAGCTCCATGTGGAGTGGTCATATCGTCCCCGATCGCAGGTTCTTGAGCGCTGCTTCCCTGCATGCGACCATCGATCCGTTTTGTGATTGGGATAGTTTTCCTCCATTAGCCGACTTGTCACCCGGGCGTGGCGCTGGTACCGACACCCTTTTCAGCTATTTCTAAGTTAGGCAAAGGTTTCTGCCTGGGACGGGATTGAACCCTGATCATCGTGATCATGAGCCTAGGCTCCTAACCTCTCGGCCATCCGCCCCATAAAATTTTGGAACACTTCACGAATCTACACGTCATCTCATACTGCGCAAATAAATGTATAAAATCGCAGGGGTTCGTCTCCGTCGGCCCCTGACACTCTTGGCAGTTCATTGAGAACGCGTGGATCGGCCGGCAACAAGCGTCACGTGGACATTACACTTCCGCGCGTGTCGTCGCTCCCACTGCCGACTTGGTTTTCATCGCCACTTTCATCGAAAAAAGCTTGTACAGTTGAAGAATCATTATCTGAACACTCAGTGTTCGCACTTCTTCTGATCTTTGCAGTTACTTCTTTCCTTGACCTGCGTTTAGGAAGCAGAGCATGTGTGTCCTGTCACAAAGCAGGTAAAAGCGTGAAGTCAGTAGCTTAATGAGCTCGACATGGACTAGAAAGTCTGCGATCAAGGACTCCCTTGCAGCACATCATAACTGAAACTTCTGCCGTGGATTCACCGCGAAAGGGACGAATGTTTAGTGGTTTCACTGAAAATGAAATCTACTCCTAGTAACTTGTATGGTGATGCTAATTCTCTGGCAAACGTGGTTATGGTTGTTCAATAACCTATTAGCTGCTATATCACTGACAGTTGGCTGGAAATGAGAGCGAGTCCTATGCCCTGTGTCACATCCAAAACTTCGGGTTAAATTAGTCGACCCAGGAGCGTTCCACCAGAGCTCTGACTCGAATTGAAGAATCAGTGCTGATGACCAGGGTCGTCATTGAAGTATAACCCCTTGGCCTTCTCCGAATCTATCTGCATACTGTGGCGATGGTCTCTCCTTTTGAAAACTGGGGTGCAGCATAAGTTGTCTTATTTTATTTTATTTTACTCAGCTATTTGTTACTGACTATTGTTTGGGATTATCCGCATCTGTTTCACGTGGCGCACGTAATAGTGCACAATAAATAAATAAATAAACCCGGAGATTATCAAAGTAAGCGCCATCATGCGCCCGCATTGGAATGACTTCGTCAGTAGGATGCTGTGGCACAGCATACTTGCTAAATTGTTCTTGGCCGTTCACTGTTCACGTTCGTGGCCGTGTTGATCCATTCACTAGTTTACTATGATATGATGTCGTTTTGGAATAGTATTAATTCCCCATTTCTTGCCCGAGGCTTGGGTGTAACTGATCCGTGAAATTGAACAGTAAATATCAGTCAACATCAGTTGCCATGGCCCTTCAGTTGTATCATGTACTGTATTTTTGTTCTTGTTGTTCCTTTGTGATTGTTTCTTTTAATTCTGCTCTCTAACCTTCTCCCTGAGCTGTCTTTAGTTTGTTCCGTCTCTTATCGACATGATATGGTGCACTTTAAGTGTGTGATAAATTAAGTAAAAAAAAGATTCAACTTCATAAGGCGCTTAATCACATACACAGGGACATTCACTAAGAGACAGTTCTAAAGTATGCTAACGGGAAGATATATAGGAAATCAAGGTTGAGAGTCGAAAAAAAGTGTCAAAGGTGAGAGGCATACCATACCAGATTAGATGAGAGTCCCATGTTGATACGTTCCTGAAATATCGCCACTCTCATCGCCTTATTCGTCAAAATCCTTTGCGGGGTTTTGGTGAGTGGCGATATTATTCATATTATTCTTATTATTGTTCGTCGCAGCAGCATACGAAATCTGTAACATCATGGCGAGGTTTCAAGAAGAGAGAACATGGAGAATTTCTCCGCAGGGTTTTTGCTACTGAGACGCTTCATATCAGGAGAGCAATGAGAAAACTGCGTAGATTTTAGGATGCGCAAAAATTACCCGGAATAAAATATCTCATTGTAACTTCAACAGATATGTAGATCTGACAGTGAAACTTAACATACAACTTTTCCATTCCATTACTAATGGAAGCGTATCAGGTTCACTCAAAGTGCCGCCTTTCTTACGAAGATAGGTCCTCAGACCGGTAACGAAACCATCACGCGTGGCACGGAGGTAGTCTTCACCCATTCCATCCTATGTCTCAGTCAAGGAAGCCTTCAGGGAGCCCAACTTTTGCATCGAATATAGCAAACTTTGATCTCAATAACCGACCGAACAAAAAAATTGAGAGCGTTCAAATTCGGCAAATGCGAAGGCCAGTCTCGGTGCGCAATGACGTTCAGAAGCTCACGTTTGCACCCCTGCTGTGTTGTCCTCGCCTTGTGAACAGGCGCAGAGTGCTGCTGGAAGCACCATCTGTCACTATCAAAGCGCGAATAGGCCCAGAGCTTCAACACAGCTTCCAAAATCGTTTTCTGGTACTTGTACTGGTCAATTTTGATGCCGGATTCGACAAAAACTAACGGGGACTTGTCGGTTGAGGTAATAGCACCCCAAACCATAATTTAAGACGGATGTGCCGTTCTACCGACCAGTTTCCCGTCAGAGATAACAGCTCTAATGTTTCATGTTAGAATGCAATCGTTTTGACAGTGTGAACACGTTGAATACGATATGAACACATCTCAAGCTTCTTCCTGGCGATGGATCTAGCACTGCTTGCGGGAATATTCAACTATTGGGTTATTTTTCTCATAGAACGGCGAGGATTGCAACACATCCGCTTGAGAACCGTTCGTATCATTTCCGGTGTGATAACTGTCAACTTCCTACCTCGTCCAGTGCTGTCTGATGAAGTTCCAAGCTTCTTCTACCACTTTATCGCATTATATAATGTAAAGTGCTTTGAGGCATACTCAGAGCTTTAGGGATAAAGACACCGCTGCGACCAGAAAGATGCAGGCTGGTGACAGTTGGTCGTTTTGGATTTGGTTTGACTATTACGACTCTGTAAGCATTCATGAATCGAATTTGGTATGCATGTGCATACTGTATAAGTGTAGAAAATAGTTCAATATAAACCCTGGAATCTAGTTCTGCTGGTAGTTGTGGACTTCCTAGTACACATTCCGGGTAATTTTTGCGCACCCTGTAGTACCTGGACCTCAAATGGCAACTTATTTTGTACTTTTTTATTTACCCTGTGAATGAATCACTCCTATTGGTTACCGACTCCGGAGACCGTCTGAGGGGGGTCGGAAGCTGGGAGCGAGTAGGTGAGCGCCTCTGCCTTTTGCGATCTGTTATCAACACCGCGCGCTTTTCGACGGCCACCCCTATTGATCGTCGCGATCGTTCTGGAACTGTGCTGCTGCTGTTGGATCCGAAGTGCTTTTTCCTCGATACTCAACCTATGATTGAGGTGGTGCAGTCCTATCAAAGATAATGTATTCGCAAGTTCCGCAAATCTACCTTTTTGTTTTTGATTTCTCCTGTTCAAACAACTTCAACGTGCTTTACCACCCGGTCATGTGATTAACTATTATACTTCCGCCGACCGCCACTGACCAGATTGTTTGCATTTCGAGTATTTTTGCGTTTTGCTGCTTTTCTGATTTACACAATTATTATAGTCCTTCAGAATCTGTGAGAAGACGGCCGTACTTTATATCAGTCTTTCGGCAATTTGCCCTTTCTGTCAATTCTACCACCTTCTGCATCCCTCAACAAATTATTCCGTGACTTTTTTTTACCTTTTTGCACTGTATTTCTTCTTAGGAGTTCGCACGTACCACTTTGAAGTCGACTTATCCGATGGGAAGTTAAATGTTGTACTGGGGCACGAAAGCCCGTTCTTTTGAAGGACTTTGTTCACTGAGAAAATTTTTACTCTGAAGCCCATATTGATGTGCGGATTATTATTCTTACGTTAGAATTTGTCCATAGGGATTGAATCTTGAATCTCTCTTGAAAATTGAATTGGGAGATTTTATTACTTTCTTTGGTATTCTGGCAATTCCTTGTAATTCCTTTTTTCTGTAGTTTAAAAGTGAAGACTACTCCAGTTTGAGCTAAAGGTCAGAGTTTCTGCATGCATATGCACAGTCAGAGCGACCTTACACTACGGATCCATGAAGAGTATACCTACGGACTTTGAGGTATTGCCCGGATGGGGCTCAAATCGTGATCCTTCACGAGGTATGTTGAGGGTTTTCCACAGTTTCAATTGGGAGAGGGGGGGGGGGTTGTTTGGAGTCCATACGTCGTTATTACTTCGTGGTCTCTAAACCCTCGCCGTGCCAGTGATTTGTTTTACGCCTCGTCTAAAACCTAAATGAGCCTTTAATAACCCCTGTTGATGAATCACGGTCTATGCGCCACTCGGAGGATGATTTGGGGTCTGCGGCTGTTATTCAATTCACGCATTCAGCAGAGGAATCCGTTGTCTTCCTCCAATAACAGAAAACTACGCTATTCGTCTCCTATTCGTTTTTTCTTCCAGTTTCATCCTTCTTGGAAGCGCTAAGAAAGGTCTACGGTACAGCGCACTAACCTTGGTGAATCCACCAAAGCTCTTTTGGTGGCAAAAAAGGTTTAAGTGTGAGGAAGTAATCTACGAGGTCGTGCGATAAACACAAAATAGACGGCAATTATAAGCGCTGGCATATGTCGTCATTTTCAAGTTAAAGGATTTGAATGAATTCCTGCCATTCAATTATTGCAAAATGAACTTAACATCGGCATTGGGCTGATGGTGGAGTGGGGAACTGCCTGCTTTGCGCCTGTAGAGACCAGTGGGACTTAGCCGGATACCAGGGTCCAAAGCACTTAAATTTATGGGAGTGACTTTCCTTTTCCAGAACACAGCTCCCCGCTGCTCTAGTGAACAGTTTCTTCGCTCCAGCTCCCAATCAAAGTAGACCTTGTGGCCCTTCTCCCTGAGGTCACTTTTGAGACATCACCTCTCGCAGGCACTGCGCAGCTTCGTTACGTTGCAGCGCCCTTTGGCAGTTTCTTGAAATTTAATTCCATACTTGCTTGTTCTTCAAATGGTTGAAAAGCGTGTGTGGTGCAGTGGTAAGAGGCGGTCTTCTACCATGACACTGCACCGTTTGATCCCCGCAGGCAATCCAACAAAACCTTCCATTCTTCGGGTGTCTGAGTAACACAGCTGATCTGACCTAGAAAGGCACAAACATCGACGTGAACATCGGCTGAGTCCGCAATTCATTGCATACACGAAGTACTCGTTCACAATTCATCAGCTATTCTGGATGGAATACGAATGCGTGGCACATTCTTCCAATTATTGGAGTTACCGAAGGGATAAAGTTCGTCAATTTTCCACTGATTATTAAGCGACAACTTCCTTCTTCGTGCATCTACACTTCCATTCTACTCGTACTTTAATTAATACTATGGTCATTTTTCCGTAATCACTGTTCCAAGATCAAACAGCCGTAGAGCTCTTTGGCCATGTAAAATTCCACGATAAATGAACGATGAAGTGTGTTATCGCACTCTTCGCCTTGTTTGCCTAGGTACGTTATCGTGCGCAATAGCTTGATTGAAAAACCAATTCGCCTATCTCGCTCTATACCTTCGCCAATCAGCACTTAACCAACTGGCCCGGACTCACGTGGAAAAAAATGGATAAACCCCTTGGCTTTAGGCTTAGGATTTTATGTCTAATTGCTTGTTCCGATTATTGTGTTACTACTGTGTTTCTTGTTCATTTTTTAAAACTTTTAGCTATCCATGTTACTGCCTACTGACTATAAGTTTAAGCGCACCCCGTAGTGTATAAATAAATAAATAAAAATAAATAAATGAAGTTTATGTATGGTGGTGTCCGGTAACGCAAGTGAAGACCGCCAGAGTGATGCGCTCGCTGCGGCTGCCATAGGGAGACATCTCCGATCGGAATCCATGCGTATTGAGAAATTTCCGAAATACAATATTTCCCTATACATAGTAACGTAATCCTTTTACATTTTTGTACTGTGTCGCAGCGCTGCTAAATTCGCTCGGCAGAAAAGCGTCAGCTAGTTGTTCTCAGAGACTGAACCACAGCGATATGGGAAGCAGATACTCAGTTTAACCTGGTTAAATTTTGACAGAGGAGCATCCTCCTCGTGTGTGCCAGATCATAGAGAATGGGTCAATCATGTCCTTCATTTTGCATAATTGTATGATATCTTCCAAATCAGGACTCATTCTCAGGCGAATTGACAGGCTGTTCACGTGGTTACTTCGTGTTCAGTTCGGTCTTGGCACAATCGCCGCTCTGACTGTTGGGTGACGCGTCGTGACATCATTTTCGGACTACAGTGGTCCCTGTGGCCTTGAACGTTAGTCTGACAATGAGTCATTCGCGTTAGCTTCTCCTTTTATTAGGTTGACGAATAATTTCGTGAACTCATTTGTAGGCAGTATTCCCAGCAAACACCAGGAGAATGGCGAAGAGGTTAGGACGAGGACCTGGGATCACGATGTCGATGATCAGGATTCAATCCCGTCCGAGGCAGAAACCTTTGCCTAGCTTACGAATAACTGAAAAGGGTGTCGTTACCAGCATCAGACCCAGGTGACAGGTCGACTGATGGCGGAAAACTGTCACAATCACAAGACTGATCGCATGCAAGAAGGTAGCGCCCAAGCACCTCCGATTAACAGCTACCCCTCGTGGAGCTCTAGACCGAGACGAAATTGCAGTTTGATACCTCAGCTAAGCGGGAGCAGAACCAAAGTGAAAGATGACGAGGCGACTATCAAGAAAGACGTATTCTGTAAGTGATCGGTATAAAATGCCGTGGAATAAAAATATATAAATAAAAATAAAAGCGCGACAGAAAAGCAAGAAGATCGTTTTTCAAACGAAACAACAAGCTACAGGGGACTCCTGTATGCTATCTGATTGTGAGTATCATACGATAGCACCATGCATTACCAGCCGTTCATCGGCCTATCAGCCGCCAAACGTCTGTTCGTCAACTTTGCTAAATAAGGAAATGAACACTCCGATATATAATATGATGTTGTAATGGTCGTGCTAGGTTCATCGCAAAAATCGCACCTCAGGCGGGATTCGAGCCCGCGTCTGGCGTCTTACAGAGCCTGTGCATTACACACTATGCTACTGAGACGACTAGCGCTATAATCGATGTTGCTTGGCAAGCTAAGTCACCCCTCGTCCATTTAAAATTTCGACAATGTTCCGCGGGTTGCACTCCAGTAGTCGAAGAAATTCTCTTTTTTCGTTTTGGCTCAAACAGCCGGCAGAAAAGTAGAGTTGCTGTTCCTACTCTGTAGTGTCTTCAAATAGGTCAAATTGTTCTCAAATTCAGACGTGTATTTTCAAATTCTCCATACTTCAACACAAATCCTAGAGCGGAAGAACTTTTTCTCCAGCTGCAATACACCCCTCCCCCAAATCACATCACACCTAGAATCACCATCAGGATGCAAAATAACCTACCTAGACCAAGTTTGAGCCAAATATTGAACTTCAATCTGACCAACCTTATATGAAGTGTAAGTCCGTTATCATAGGATGTGGTTTTCAACACGATTTCAGTGATAAGCAGGGATAAAACCACCACCAACCGCCACCACTACCACCAGTCATTTGAAAAATGAATTGACATACATCCCTCCATCCATCCAAATAAACAACTGGGTTTCGCTTATTATATAGTATGAATATGAATTTTCTGTCTTTGTTGAATACCGCACTACTTTAGCCTGATTTCGACGTAAATTCATTTCGATGTACATTATTGAATTGCGCATTTATTTTTTTACCACAATTTACTTCTTATTGTGAGAGGCGATAGTGGGAGGAGCGGTCTAGAGCCATGCGCGAGACTCATGTCTCGTTACTTGTCTGATCGGTAGGAAGGGACGTCGCCTCCCCTCAGCTCCTTCGAGGCGGATCCTCATGTTGTGATCTTAGTTGAGCCGTGCAAGGAGTGTTCACGACATCATTGTGGAGCTAAGACACTACAAAGTTGTTCAAGAATAATTCGAACTCTGAAAGGCGAACATCTTTCAAAAACTGTGTGATCAATTCCAATGAATTACACTTGAAAATGGTGAATAGCTGAATAGCTATTCTATAAGATCCATCCTGAAAGCATTGTTTTTAGAAAAAAGTTTCTGTTCTGGGCTGCCATGTCTGACCTCAGTGCGCTTTTGGGTGTTCCCTGATGTGTCGCCTCCTTATCTTAATCTTATTAGTTGTCGAATTCTGCTGAATAAAACCACTTTGAAGATGACCGATGTTCTGCCGCTTCTCAGTTTCTGCTTCTCCTCACAACTATGTGCAAGTTAATTGTTATCCGAATTGATATTTAACGCTGTCTCTTCCCTATCTTGTTTTTGAGCTGTATCATTCTGAAATTTCCTAGGAGGTACATATTGTGCGGTATTCATTATCCTGAAGTTTCTGTCAGATTTCAGAGAACGCTGTATTTCACGTTGTATTATTCATCTTAATCTCCATGAATCCTCTTCGAAGCGTCAACATTTTTCCGTTGCACGAATTTGAATTAATTTTACAGAACCCTCGATTTCATAGTTAATTTTCAGATTTTCTATGGCAAGCTGAACTGAAACAGAGGAAGAATGGATTTCAGCTTCGCAGACATTCCCACGTCGGACCCGTTCCTCTCGCTGGAGACCAATCTCGAAGACATTAGCGGTACGTGCCAGGCCATATCAGCTGCCATTTTCGCCCCCGCTCTATCGCCTAGGCTTCCCTTAGCGTCTTTGTTTTTTCGTAGATAACATGCTTCTTCTATACTCCAGCGCCGATCGCTGATAGGTGCAAATTCTGATGGTGAATTTTCCCTATAGGACTCATTTTATCGTGAATGAGGAAGCTATTTACAGTGAGTTGCGTTCATGTGCCAACGATTTTCAGCATAAGGTTAGGAAGCGGGAGTGTCAGTCCATTTTCCGTCCACTATTATGCTGTCGGTTCACTTATCTTCACCGTGAGCAATATCAGCATTTTGTTTCTAAGTTTCATCAATCGAAATAGTAGATGATTAGTTTTTGTTGATATGTTTATTCCATTTTAGTGGTCATGAGAGGACTCCTAATTTTTCACATATGAATCAGGTGTTTGTAACATGTATGATAGCACTGCATTTCGCGCCGAATGTTTCCATACCTGCTCATCAACCCCTCGAGAAAAAACTGGTGCAAGTCACGAACTTTCTGTTTTTGCTCGGAACAATAACATTTTTTGAAGTAACATCTACAACGCACATTGGATACCAACATATTGGTAGTGAGATGCTGAATTCGATACTGAATATAGTGAGCAAAAGCAAAGGTTTCAGTTTTCCTCGTTTCGTGGTGACAACATCTTCTGAAGAAACCTCAATGGCAAGATTTGTGGGGTCGTAAACCATTTATCACTACTACAGTGAAACTGGTGCGTGACTGGTCACCTTTGAATTAAATAAGAAATTAATGTCAGTTCAGAACTCGGTGCACACTGATGACTCGACTATTATCTTAAAATTTTTAAATAATCAGTCGGGAAAGAAAACACAAAAGAAGGTTCTGGGCGGTTCTGAACTTTTTTGGTTGTGCTGTGAGCGGTGTTGTATTTGCATTCAAAAAGGCAAGGTGAGGTGTCTTTTGACCGTTACTAAGTTTTCATTATTGTATGTAATGTGGCACATGTTAAAAGTTCCGACCGGATCTGGGTCAAAAAATTTATCTCCGCTGAGACTTCGAATATGGGGTTATTTGGGGCGCTTAACATCGTCCAGATAGCTTATTTTGCATGCTACATAATTACGACCATGGTGGTGGGTTTTCAAATTACGGCCGTTATCGATTTATTTGATGACCAACGACGGCTGAGGCGGAGCCACGGTGGTGGCGGGGTGCGGTACTTTCCTGAATTTGCCGAAATTGAAATTCGAGAAACTGACGTCAGATTCATAATCAGCATCCCAAGTCACCTCCCTGAGAAAGTATTGTCTGCTGTAGGTATATTCTGCTTGCCCTGCAAGTGACACGGGTGGTCTTCGGTCGAAACAGACATTAGATTCGTGATCAGCGCCCCAAATAACCCAAATATTCGACGTTTCAGCGGAGATAAATGTTTTAACTCTGATCTGGTCGGTGGCGTCGGAACTTTTAAAAAGTGCCTGCAATATTAGTATTACAATGAAATTGTTATTTGTTGGTATAACTGAGTAACAAAAAATAAAATCTCGAAATCATAACTACTCCGTCGGTCATACTGGTCCCGTCATTACCCTGAAATACCTATGACTGTATTTCAACCCGGTTCATAGGCACAGACAAACTGAAGGTCCGTTCATACTCGACGACAGACATCATTGTGATCACAAGAATTTTCATTCATGTGTTTGTTGAAAATGTCGCCGTTGAACGGTTTATATTGAATACTTGGTTGAAATTGTAGATTTCTACAAGGTTGATTAGGTTTCACTTCGAGTGAAGGAGGAGTTGCGATTCTCGCTTGGATGGAAAACCCCAAAACCAGCCTGTGGAGAGGAGCATGGCTCTATAAGACTTTCTCCAATTCGGTCTGTGTACTTTGTCCGTAATGGGCGTCGATCGCACTTCTGCTCCGGCGCGTTATCTGAGAAAAGCAAAAAAGAAACAATGTGCAAATGTGAGCAACCATAACAGTTTACATAAAAGGGGTAATGACAAAAGGTAGAATAATGTGCTCGTTTTATACCTATCCTTGAATGAGCAAGTTCTCAAGAAATTCAAATAATTAGCTAACAAAAAAGTAATTTCATCAACTCTGAGGCTCATCAGCAAGGAGTATTGGTGAATAACGAACTCAGCAATTCGAACTAACGATAAGTTCAACACCAATCAAGAGATATTCTGCTAGGTAAAAGAGATTGAGACGAGTTAAGCCATCGACTATCAAAACAGTCATAGAATGTGAGGGGAACATACCATAAGCTCCTTTTCCAGACCAATTGAACTACGCCATACTTCTGCTCTATTTTCATCGATTGATCACCTTTTCAGATGTCATTCGCATGGATGTGCAGGACAATCAAGCAATGGACACTTCTTGGGGCGGTGGGCATCAGCAGCAGCCGCAGACCAGTCAGTTTCCTCATCCGAAACCGCCATTCCATCGCCCCAACCAGCACAGTCCACCACAGGACTACTACGATTCGAACAGGTAGGGAGCAGAACATTTGTTGGAAAAAAACCGTGCACAAAGTGACGCTCACACTTCGAGCAATTCTTGAAGTTACCACCCTCAAAGCAGGGCATCTTGGCCTACTGCGCAAACCTGTTTGAATTGTAGATCACGAGAAATCGGTTCCATAGTCTCGTTGCTTCAGTCCGACTCACCGCCCTCGTCGGATCCTTACTCGGCAATGAAGTGGGTTTCTGTGCTTTTGATTTCTCAGGCTCCTCCGAATGTTGTCTGTAAGGTCCTTGTTATACATTCGCTCACCCCCCAGCGTAACTCGTCCACTCAGTATCAGACACCGTAGGGCCAGACACGTTTGTACGAGTTATCATGGTGACGCTGGCGTGGTGAACTCGTACAAACGTGTTTGGCCCCACGTTGTCTGATACCGAATTTACGAGTTACGCTGGGGGGTGAGCGAACGTATAACAAGGGCCTAAGAGATCGCTTTATTCACTTCCCAGCCTTTCATCGGCCTATCAGCCGCCGTTAGTTGGTCGTTTAGGTAGACTATTTTGAATGCTGCTCTTAACCCAACTAGCACCTAGAATTATGACCAGCGCAAAATAACCTACCTGGACAAAATTTAAGCCAAATCTGAAATTTTGATCTCACCACCCTTGTCGACGACATGGGTGGTCGTGTGCGTAAAAACCAAATAATCAAAATGAGCAACAGATTCGTGATCAGCACTCCAAATAACCCCTTGATATGAAGTTTGGAAAGATCGGTTCAAAAAATTTTCATCTGAAGTGTAAATAATCCCTTAATATGAAGTTTGGGTAACATCAGTTCAGAACATTTTCTTCTGAAGTGCAATAAGCGAAGTAGCGGCGAAATTTTTACTTTACTGGGGTCAACCGATAGGCCGCTAAGCGGCTGGCAAACGAGATGTGGAGGTGTTCTTGTAGATTATGATAGTCAAAATTATTTCACTTGTAAATAGCCATACAACCACATCCAACCGCTCTCATTTGGAAAATGAATTTGACATCCATCCATCTCAATAAACAACTGGGTTTCGCTTATTAGAGAAAGGGAAGCTTCTTTCTCTGGCTGCAATCACTCCTCTCTCCTTACCCTCCCGTTTTTTCTCCATCTCACCTTGATGGACGCTCTTCAACCGCTGCCTCTCCTAAAACGTAGACGGTCCACTAATCTCAAAATCATACTTTCAGTTCAGACGATCCAAAAGGCAATGTACACTGCTAATTCACTTTTGTGATACCTAACAAACGAACGACTACTAGTGACTCGTCGTCCAAAGAAGACGTACCGGCTTCATTCCACTGATTGCACTCCACTACTCGAAGACATTTGTTTTCAAACAATTTTCCTAAGCATCGCATATGAGGGGTTATTTGAGATGCTGATTACAATCCCGGCATCCGTTCTTTTTTTCAAATTTCGATCGGAGAACAACCGTATCGTCCACTAGGGTGATCGTGCTGAGATTTCGGAATTGGCTGAAAATTCGCCGAAGTAGGTTGTGTTCCATGCTGATCACGAATTCCAGTCGTTATGGGCAGGTCCAGGTGAGCCACTAAGGCGTGGGGCGGGGTAAGGGAGATGGAGCAAAGGAGTACGTACGTTCCTGAATCTGCCGAAACCAGTCGAAATCTGCGAAAACGACCCTAGATGCGCAATCCTGCCAAATCGGAGATTCTGACCTGATCACCCATTTCAGCAATATGGGCGATCTTCGGCCAAAGGCAAAATAACCACCTCAGATGAAGTTTCATCGAAATTGGTGATCATAGCTGGATCACCCTGCTAGCCTTGTAAGCGATATGGGTGGTCTACGGTTGAAATTTGTAAAACGGATATCAAAATCGGGATCAGCACCTCAAAAACCCCTTTATTCGGAATTCGAGTGAAATTGGAAAGAAATCAGAATTCCAACGAAGAAATCAGAATTCCAAATTGGAAAGAAATCAGAATTCCAGAAGTGCAACAAGCGGAATAGTGCCGACATACCTTTGCGTATCCAGCAACCAGCTGATCTAGCTCTTCGTCGAGGCGTAGGCGGAAAAGATCGACTTCGGTGGAGCATCGTTCTTCCAACTGAAAATCTTTCCATGGATTAAATAGCCACTAGGAAGTTAAAATAAAACATAACAAACTTTCAGCGAGGAATTTGCTTGTATAGATTTGGATAGAAAATTTATCGAGAGCATTACTGAAACAAGAAATTAGGGAGGACACTGCCCTCCGAGACATTCTTAATTTGTTAACTTCACCATCAAGGTGTTTAGAACTAAAAGAATAGCGAATTTTCAAATTGTGCAATTGCAATTTCTGCAAGTGCCACGGACTGCAAAGTCCAATGAGACAATAAAATTTCGGCTGTTTCGGAGGTAACTACATTTTGTTCTCGACTTACTTTGAGCACATCGCATTGACATATTTTTTGTGGCCTACAATTAAAGATGAAGAGGCGAAGTTGTAAATTGCGGCACCAGCACCGTGAACGTCATATAGTTTACTTCCATACATCGTTGAAAATAACACGAACAAGACCTCAGGGTCTGAATATAAACCAAAGCTTGATGAGTTTTTATAAGAGATAACCATATAAGGATGAATAAGAATTAGTGCTTCATAGAATGATGGTGCCAAGAGTATTTGCAAAAGAAGCGAGCAACCACACCCACATAGTGCCTAGTATCGTGATCAGCGCGCAAAATAACCTACCTAGACGAAGTATAAGCCAAATCTGAAATTTTGACCTGACCAGCCTTGTCAACGACATGGCTGGTCGTCTGCGTGAAAATCAGAAAATCAAAAACAAATTGAACATCACATTCGTGGTCAGCGACCTTAATAACCCTTTAAGACAATGTTTGGGAAAAAATCGGTTTTGAAAATCTCTCTCCAACCGCTGATGTGCAATAAGTGGAATAGTGTCGAGATGGTCCTCTCGTTTTGGTCGACCGATATACCGCTGAAAGACTAATAAATGAAGTGTGGGAGTGCTCTTATAAGAACACCACAACCCTTCATTTGCCAGCTGTTTAGCGGTCTACCGGTCGACCCCAATAAAGTAAAAACCTCGCCGCTATTCCGCTTACTGCACTTCTGATAAAAATTTTCTTACCCGATTGTACACGAACTTCGTCTTAAGGGTTTATTCCATTCCAGATGAAAATTTCTTCACAGTCACAATAATTCCATTGGTAAACTCCACCATCAACCGCTCTCGTTTGAAAAACGAAACTGCATCCACCCGTACATCCATTCAAATAAACAACTGGATTTCGCTCACTGTATAGTAAGAAAAAGGATACCATATCTCAGTTACATTCAAGGTGCTAATTCATCATCGCTCCATCGTCATTTATTAAAGAATGTGCCTGTATTTTGAACGAAGTCACGTATTTCTGCCACCCCCGTTATCAGGTTGCCGTTCTCATAGCGACAGTCTTACGAATTTTGAGTAAGAATGAAGACAAAGAACAAGTATACCAATGAAAATGGGGTTTTTCGATGAATTCTGATCTCTTTCGAATTGATTTCTCTACGCACGTGAGTGATATGTTTAAGCCACGAACTCAGTAGGCCTAGTTGCAGATTCCGAAGGGTACGGGTATCAGTACTCGCTACCACTATATCAGAGATAACGGTAGATCAGTTCTTTTTTTCTATCCTGCACCGTCTAAACCTTGATGTACTTAGCATAATATTAAGGTTTTCGCCGCCGAACTTTGATTCAGCGATTAGCGGACCTGCCAGTATGCTGCCGAATCTCGGTCCTCCAGCCCCGCCTCCACTACAGATCAACCACTATCAATCGAACACAATGGTAAGGTAATCCGATTTCCTCTCTACAGATGTTTTTCCAGGAAAACCACGCCTTCCGTAGCGGAGCCTGTTACTATCCATGTGAAAGGAAAAACTGGCAGAAATGAATTCGTCCTAACCACTGGCACTTCAACACTCACCTCTAAGCATCAGTCTGTTTCGTAGGGAATACTTCTGCTTCATCAGCGAGAAACCGATCCACCGTTTTAGGCTGCTTTTAGACAAAGGATTTCTCAATCTTTTGTTTTTGTATGTCTGACCGATGCTGCTCGACGTGGCTTTACGGCACTTCCTTATAAGATAACGGGTCTAGACTATCAGCAGCAGCAGCTTCGCTTTACGGTCTTTTAGATAGGGCGCGTGCCGACGCCGTTTATGTGAAATGAGGTAGACTGTCCCTTTTGCGTGGACGATCATATAGATGCACCTACTTTCAAAAGGAAAAGCTGTTCAAAATAAAGGTAAAATGTTAAGGTGAAGTGGTCGCGGGTTAGCCGCTGTACCACGTCAATGTCTTCTAGTTACCCAAGCACTATTTATTAATATAATAAAATTTGCGGTTTCGACGCAAGCGACGACGCGGAAACAACCTTGGCTAGCCGACCGATGGCTAGGCGAGACCAACTCACTAAAAAGCCAGATTGCTTACCTATCGAACGGTGTCGTAGCCCCTCCAGATCGCGTTCGTAGAGACATCGAAGAACAGAGAATCATCAACAAGGACCTTCAGGAAAAGTACGCTGCCGGGAGGTCAGACACGAGTTTTCTTAGTGGAAATGGAGAGAAATGGAATAGAAAATACAATTTTCGGGTTACCTATATTTGGTTTCGTGCTATTCTTTCGAATCGTGGAGAGAAACTGACTGCAGTTTTACTGAGGCTCATTCACTTCGTTAATACCTACTTTTTTGCGACACTTATGACCACCTTCCTTCATCAGCAGCGGTTTATCTTGAACGGATCCCAACTTCTTTCCATTTTGTTTAGTTGTGAGCCAACGTTGTCCGGTGGAATAGTACACTAGTATCGGGCATCGAATAGTATCGGGCAAGAATTCTGAGCTCCGCTGTTGCTGCGGTGAGTGAGTCTTGCCATCGGAGCGGAGGCCGGGCGCTTCTTCTTCAGCGGCTCCCAGTGCACTGTGGTCCAACACCAGCCTCTATCGGAACCTCTCATCAGTCCGGTATCTTGGATAATGTTATGCAATCCAACTATCCAACTACTGGATCAGAGAACTACCTACCGTTTTCCTTTCCAGCGCTGCTTGAATACGTTGTGGTTCACGTTTCACATGTAGCAAAGTGCTGGAAGTGCTACTGAATTGAAAATTAGCCCGTTGTGCATGGTCCTTAACGCATTTTCTGTATGCCGGCTACAATTAGATGGTGGCCAACGCCATACCCAACTAAACTGATCTCTATGGAGAAGAGGTATAATCCAACAAGATCTTTGAAGCGCCTTTATCATCGCGATAAGTGATAATCGGCGCGCGGCTCGTTTGTGAGAAGTCGGCGTAATTTCTATTGCTCTCGTAAACATTCAGCAGCACCTATCGGTGCCATTTTAGCGTTTTCCGCGTTTTGTGCGATTTGATAGGAACACCACCGTTGCCTTTCCATGAAAAGGGGGGTGTTCGTCGCTGCATCCTTATCAGCTTGTGATTATCAGCAGTCGGTCTTTCACAGAAACAGATGCTGAGATATCGTCCAGAAGCGTTTTGAACATCACGCATCGCATGCAACGGGCTATTGAGGTTTTTTGTGGTTTGATTAGATTTACACGTGTTGCTCCGTATGATAAGACTAGAGTTCTCCACACAGTGCAAAAAATGACGAATCTAATCAGAAGGCCTTATGCTGTGGTCTTTACATGACAGGGTATCTCAAGAAGAGGTAGGGAGATACGTTCCATATTCTTTGCGCTTCCTCTCATATCTTGAGCATGTCACTTCGACAGTTGAGCCTATTTTAAGAGACGCTGTTGTATGGAAACGGTATAGCCAAACTGTACCGCGAGTTGGCGTTGGGTTGGGTTCAAATTAGGTGGAAGCGGTTGCGGTGAAATCATTATATGGAACTCACAATCAGAACCCGTACTTAAACCCATACTTGACACGCTCATACTCTGCAGTAAGGTAGTATTGTAAAGGAGAAACTTGGCAGCCAGAAACATATGCTCACTCGAACCATGATTTTTTTTACTTTTTCCTTATGAACTTGAGCTGGTGCGTGCAGTGGTAAGAGGCGCTACTGACAGCCGCACGGTCGAGCGATCGAATCCGATCCGGGCTAACCAAGCCTTCCATCTCTCGGAATAGGTAAATTGGTATCGGTTCTGTGTGGGAAGGCAAAGATACTGATTTGGTATAAAGGCTGTCCCACTTGAGTCGTTGTGTAGACCATTTGCGCATTCATCATACCTCTACGATTCTAAATGGAACGGCGAATGCGGCGGCGCCGTGTCCTCAAAGGGATTGATCAACACTAACCCTTTACCTGTAACACATTTCCATGTGTATTTGTGTTGTAAAACATTTACGTTCAGTCGCAGCAGCTTGTCGCACCGTCGATGCCGCCGATGCTGCCACCGGTGATGTCGCCTCCAGCCATGTATGTCGATACGAAGCCAGCCTTCATGCACACTCCTGCTGAGGTGAGCTTTCCTCTAGTTCGTCCCTGAGACCTCTTCTTCTTGGGCAAGGCGTTTGAAGTCTGTCCGCGTTCGATTTCTCAGGAAACAGTCGTGTTTTATTCTGGCTACATTGATCAACGAACAATAGTCCAAATCCCGTATAGATACTACAGGGTGCGCCAGCTAAATCCGCACAACCGCGACTCTATTTTTCAAACAATCTTACGAACGCAAAATCCAACACAAATCTAGAATCCTTTCGCACATTAGAAGAGGAGCGTGTTAATAATATAATTGCTCAATGTAGTCTCTGTCAGCAGCAGTAATCGGCTCCATCCTCGACCTGACACGCTCGCAAGCCCTCTTCAAACAAGGCTGCACCAAATTCGCGAATACTGATTTTATTGGCGGTTCGCTGAGATGTGGCGCTAGAGTGCCTCGTCTCGTTAGCAACCCTCTCAGCAACGCTATAAACGTAGTAGTTCATGGCGTTCAAATCCAGGTTCTTCTGGGACCAGAACACCTTGGACCAAAGCATGTCCAAGTTATTGGACAGCCAGTTTTGAACCAAGTGGCTCGTGCGCCGTCTTATTGAAAGACACATGGCCTTCCTGAAAGCCATGTGTCTTTCAATACTTGTCGTTGTCTTTCAATCCTGAACAGCCTCTATCCAGGGATCTACAGTCATTGAACTTTTGCTAGCTCCCAACTGTCGCCAAATTCCTCAGCAATTGTCCCTGGTGCTCCGAAATCAGCTCCTGAGTCCATTCCACGGCTTCTGCTGTTCTTGAAACACGTTATTGTGAATGTGTTCTTCTCGCCGTAGTTGCAGAACCCTGTTCGGAAGCCTAGTACCTCGTCAGAACATCGTAAACCGTCGATCTCGAGTATCCGAAGAATCGAATGATTTCCGTCGTTGTGCGTTCAGCGCGAGCGCTTTCGATGATTGCGGCTCTTCTGTTGTACTACGCACTGATATGAAACATTTATGCAGTTATGAGAGTATCACTACAAACTAGAGGGTTTTCACTTACACTATACCGATCGGGACCTCTTATGAAGTTACGGTGTGGCGGGAGATTTGAGTTGAAATTTGTCCGGATTTAGCTGGCGCACCCTGTATTTCAACCGTTTCATTGACGACCTCTCCGCTCGGAGAGCTAACGTTACTGCTGGAAAACAGTTCACTCGAAAGTCACTCAGTTATCAATATGTAGTGTCTAAAATATTGTCTAAAATGAAAATGTAGAAAAGTCGTTCCATCATCAAGCGAAAAGGGCTAATCGCCTGACCTCACCTAGTGAAAAGTGCGGCAAAAGGGGGAACTCAGTGTGACTAAGGTGTCGAGGGATTTGTCGAGGGATGAAAGACCTCTAGAGTTTCTTCGATATAAGCAGGAAGCTGCTGTTCCCGCTGTCTGAAGGCCAAGGAAGCGGCGAAAATTAACGGTCCATTAATAGGGACGCGAGCGCGAAACATCTCCGTTTCGATGGTGATTTCAGCGCCAGAAAAATTAAATAATGACGCCGTCGTTCTCACGTTATCGCCGCATGATCAAAAATCGTTTATTGGAAGTTAGGTGCATCTTCTAGAACAGTCCTCTTTTGCAGAGATTACGACAAAGGGCTAGAGAAATGAAAAATGAGAAGAAATGTATGTAGGGTCATTTTCAATAACCTAATGTTATCCATGCAGTGCGCACTAAATATGATGAGGAGATACTTTTATCATAAAAATCATCGAAAACAGTTCTGTAATAGGAACTGAAGCTTCCACTGATATTCTGCAACTAGATCGCATGAGTTTACCCCTTAACCACTCGGACAATCACTGCCGCGTTTCTGAGATGTTTTTCGCTTTGCCTCTTCTCTCTTCGTAGATACGCTGCCGACTGAAGATGCAAGACGGAAAATTTCTACACTGTGGAGTGTACATTGCTTTCCACTTTTCTGCCCCAGACGCGCCCGATGGTTTTGAATTCGATAATTGGAAAGTGCTAAGTTAGTCTATTTCTCATAAAACATGACCAGACTGGCACCGATCCCCCGCCTCGATCCCACTCGTAGAACTGCTGTGGTAGACATCTAATAGAAGTGATGATAGAAATACCACTCAGAAGAAGGTAGAAATCACACTCAGAAGGTAGAAATACCAGTTGCATCTTCGAGTAGTACTCCTATTTTGCAGATGTTCCAACAAACGGCTAGAGAAATGAGGTGCTATTGTAGATTACTACTAGAAGTGCTGGTAGAAATACCAGTCAGAAACCTCAAAAGCGGTGCTAAATTAGTCGCTCTTATGACCGCATATACACGATACCAGGCTGCACCATCGATTTCTTCATGAAGCCGGGAGATGGCATGGTTCCCGTTACCGTCCATCTCATTCAATGGTTTCTCAGATTGAATTCAACTTGTTCCAGGCTCTGAAGAAGGCCTAGACGCCGAAGCATATACACAAACAAAGTGTTAGTATCAATCTTGGTTGCTCTACAGAAATCTGTGTCTCTCACCGCTGTTGTTTATTCATGGAGTGAAACGGCGTCCAGGCACCGCCTTAAACAGCAAAGGGCAAATCCACAACCCCGCAACAGTGATACCTGTACATTGGGTAGTTCACCGCTCGGCTGTCAGAATATAAAAAACCGGCGCTAATTGCATCCTTAAGCACGGATGGCCGCCTTTGTCACTATCACCATTAGTTCACCTCATTTGTTCGTATTTTGTCGTCATTATGTCTACTATCAGCTTCAGCAAGGCTACATGCTCATTCCCGACGCCTACCCACCATGTGTGAATCAACCTCCAACCTCTTGTGTGAAAGTCGAGTCACCGGCATCCATCGAGATGAGGCGGACGTCCTCCAGTGGCAGCGTCGCCGATATGGTCTCACCACAACAGAGCCAGGTGATTCCAGTCATGAACGCTGTCCCAAACGGAGCAACAACAAAGGAGGAGCTGCTTAGGCTGTTGGTAGGTTACCTTTTCTGTAGTGCGAAGCAGCAGAGAAAGACCTGCAACCTTCTGGCGGAAATATTTCACTCAGTTGTGCTTCTAGGGCCGATCTAATTTTCCTCCTAAAGAATCTGAGAGACCGCCGCGTTTGGTCTTAGCGCGGGTCTGAAACTATGAAAGCCTTCTTCCAGGTGAACATGTCACCTGGTCAGGTGGAGCGACTAAAAGGTGGCCATCCCGGTTCAGTAAGTCGTCCGCGACCGTCTGCCGTAGCCACGCGAGTGCCGAGGGATGACGGTTGGCTCCAGGACGATGACTCGGATGATTTGGATGATCCGACAGCTGATGAACCCAGAAGAAAAGGTATGCGAATTGAAATGCGGAATGTGGGGCATCGAGCGGAAGGCTCTATATCTTGATCGCAGCCCTAGTATTTCGCTCACCTCAGAAGTGACCCTTTCCAGGACCAAAAACGGAACGAAGAACCGCTCACAACCTCATTGAGAAGAAGTACCGCTGCTCCATCAACGACCGTATTCAACACCTGAAGACGATACTGGCCGGTGAAGACGCTAAAGTGCGATCCCTTCTCCCATCCCAGGTTTAGTTCTCTTAGCACATCTATCGTCAGGATTTCTTTTAAGCTGAGCAAGTCGGCCACTTTGCGAAAAGCAATCGAACACATCGGCAAACTGGAATTGGAGAATCGAGACCTGAGGATGGAAGTGCAACGACTAACATCCATTCTTCACGCTCATAATATTGAGGTTCGCCTTTTCACATTCTCAAAGGCCCGCGTGGTACACTGACAACATGGGGCTACTATCACTCGCACCAGTAAAAAAAATCTCAATTATTTGTAAAAATATAGATGTATTTGACCTCTTTTTGTTGAATTTTGGTCAAATTTGAATACTCTGCATCATTTCTGTTCGTTTGATACCCAACACACCATTCTCGAGGAAATTTTGAAGCTTTTCGAATATTGTCACTAAATGAAAATTTTCATTTTTTAACTTCGCTTTTCAGGAAAATGCGATTAGTACATAAGGTTTTGTTTCACTTTCAACATTTTATGTCACTAACCACGTAGCACAAAAGAAAAAGCAGCGTCTCTGTTCGAAAAATTGGGCAGATATTCTGCCCTGAACATAGCAATATATGCAATTTCACAAATGGTGACAGAAAAAAATCGATATTTTGAAAAAAATCTCAGGTGTAGATAATTTATAGACCAAACGATAGATCTCAAGCTGCTGAGCTCAAATACACAAATACGTTTACAAATTATTGAGTTTCAACAAAGTTACAACTCAACAAAGTAACCTCAAGTGCCTACTTTGGCCGAGTTTTTGGAAGAAGCCAGGACAATCTGGGGATGGCTACCTATGGCATACTATCCTAGGGTGGCTACTTTGTTCAACGCAGAAGAGCAGCTTGTAGAAAATTGCTTGGGAACTGAGATACGGGAGTTCGAATTTGGAAGATCGTTGCTGGGGTAGCAGTGAACACCGTTGAATGGGAAACTCGTCCGCGGCAACGCGACATAGCTTCGCGATTTTTTTTAATTAGCCGAAATATTCGGCTAATTAAAAGAATTTCAGGTACAATTTATATACTGTTCGATAGAGCTTGAGCTGCTGATCTCAGCCATGTGCTCGGTTTCGCTTAATTTTGAATTCTAAGGAAGTTATCCGAAAAAGACGAAAAACCCGCGGATTTTCGTTCTTGTCGTGATAACCGCAAATCTTAAGGCCGGTACTGTATTCTGAATGGAACACGTCCTAAGGAGACTGATTAACGCACCTTTATCTTTGTAGCGCATCTTCGTCTTTACCATCACCGTTTGATCCGTTACACAGCTGTTCTACTAATCGGTCTATTTGATGCAATATATTTGCAGTGCAGTTTAAGGTACTTCCGCAAACCCAAACGATGGTGCTCGGCTCACCTGGGCTCAGTCCGTCCCCGTCATCCACCAGTCTACAGTCACCTGGAACCACGGTATTCAGCAATTCTCTTTATCGACGACTTTCCCTGATCGTAAACTTTCGTATTTACAGAGTTCCACCACCGCATCGCCCACTCTGCCGCAGAAATGTGCGAAACGACCGCGGGCAAGCATGGAACAGGTGAAGAGAAATTGATTACGTTGGAAAAAATTACAGCGGTGTCGAAATATAGTGGATAGGGTAACATCGGTAACTCGAACTTGTCGTAGTTTCCGTAACTCGCCAAAGGGAATGGAATTCAATAGCGAAACAATACCTATATAGTTGGATCGCTCTTACAACCATACCTAGCTGGCCTACCCTATAAGCCAGGGAACTCTACCCAAATAAGCGAAGTAAATCGACGCAAGGTGCCGCTAATGTATCTCCTAACCGATCTGATCACATCTGAAATCAAATGCGTCATATGATGCTTCAATTCACTATTTCCTAAATGTGGTTTACTTCCGAGCTCGTTACAGACCTATCGGGCGCCAAACGCCTGTTCGCCAACTTCGCCAAATAAAGAAATAAACACTCTAATCTATATTCTTGGAGATGCCAGGTTATTCGCAAAACCCTAACATCGGCCCGCGACCCGCGTCTTTCTGTTTCCGGCAGACTGCACTGATCTACAGTAGCGGTCAGATATGTCACTTTTCATTTTCAATCAAAAAAAGCTCAAATCGAAAAGAATCCAACACCATTCGATAGCTCTGGCCACTCTATTTAGAAATATGTCGGAACCTGCCGCTTTTACGAATTCTATGTTTTTTAAAAATATTTTAAAGTGATTCTCATATGCTATTTTGAACAAACATATTTCAAAAATCGCTGAGTGTACGATCAATGTGAGACAAGACTCCATTTTTTCCAGGTTCATAGTACATTTGTGGTTCTCTCAATACTACACCTACGCTATAATAAATCAAAGTTCTTCATAAAAATATACCTCTTTGACTGACACACACTGTCGGCTCACTACCAGTACAGTGCACGGCGCGGACAAAGGCGCGCACACAACCGTTGTATATTTTATATTTTTATGAAAAACTTTGATTTATTCTATCTTACTTGTGGTATTGAAAGAATCACAAATGTACTATGAATCTGGAGAAAAATGAAGTTGGTTCCTCTTGAACTCTATTGGATATAACAGTTTACGCAATCTCAACTTTAAAAGGAATTGTCTCCCAAAACAATTACCGCAAAGAGAACATTATCCTCTACAACATGTTTAAATTTAATCAATTTTTTTTCTGAAAAGTTATGAAGATATAGAATTTTGTTTAAAACATGGTCACAAAATTTGACCGCTTTTTGACCACCAAAATGTTTGCTCAAAAAAATCTATATTTTATATGCGATTTGAATCAAATGTTTGTAGTACATTATAATAAAAAGAACATGCTCTATCAGAATGTCGTCTCAGATTGATCCTACGCTGAGCGATTTCTGAGATATTTTCTTTCAAAATAGCATATGAAAATCACTGTAAAATATTTTTAAAAAACACAGAATCCGTAAAAGCGGTATGATTTAACATACTTTCAAATAGAGTTGTTAGAAATATCAATTGATATTAGATTCTTTTCGATTCAAGCTATTTTTGAATGAAAATAAAAAGTGAAATATCTTTTTGACCGCTACTGTATATTACTTGCCGAACTAAGTCACCCTTCATTTGAAATTTCGAAGCTGTTCCACTGATTGCACTACGATGGTCGAAGAAATTCTCTCTTTCCACTTCGGCTCAAAAAGCAGGCAGAAAAGTAGAATTGCTGTTCTTACTCTACTTGGTAGAGTGTTCAAAAAGATCAAATTGTTCTCAAATTCAAATGTGTATTTCCGATTTCTCCATACTCTTACACCAATCTGAGAGCGGGAATACGTTTTCTCTACGTGCAATCACCCCTCTCCCCCAAATCGCATCGCACCTAGAATCGCCTTAGATGGAGTATAAGTGCATTATCACAGGATGTGATTTTCAACATGATTTCGGTGGAAAGCAGGGATAAAACTACCACCAACCGCCACTACCACCACCAATCATTTGAAAAATGAATTGACATCCACACATACATCCAAACATCCATCCAATCATCCACCCATACATACATACATCTAAATAAACAACTGGGTTTCGCTTATTATATAGTAAGGATCTAAGATCAAGTATATCCGTCTTTCGAGTATCTTGGATAAAGGTGAAAGGCGAAGGTAAAGAGATCGCCGTTGATCAGTCCTTACGGACCGTATTTGTTTTCAATTCAGAACCGCAAAGGAGTGTGTATTTGGCCTATACCATGACTTGCGGGGACCAGCCGTTACACCAAGTCAGTGTCTGTGCCTTCCCAGACAAATCGGGTACCAATTTATCCCGTACCACGGATAAATGGAAGATTTAGTCAGTCTGGGCGGGGATAGATCACTGGACCATGCGGTTGTCAGGAGCCCTTCTTACCGCTGTACCACACAGTTTCTTGGGTCCGGCAGTAAGATAGAAATGTTTGACTAATGACTTCTGTCCTTAAGTTCCATTTATAGTTGAATTGTTCTCAACAGCCGTTTACCTAACTTCGAGATTCTTTCTCTTCTTTCTCAAAGTATTGTAAATGTAATTAATGTAAAAAAGCTCTCTTAAAATGAAAAATTTTTCAGCATGATCAACTCTAGTCAAAGTGGTATTTAATGCATGAAGAGAAAAGACTTTATCCAGAAAGCATGTGCACTGTGGCTTAGCGTTCTTCCGGGTCTATGTTCAGACATTAAGATAACGCACATTGCTTATCAAAACATATTTATTACCGATGTTTTGTATTTGGGACAGGGCAGCTGGTGCGTGCAGTTTTGCTCTAAGACAATACCATTGATTCGGCACCGTTCTGCTTCAATCACATTTCTTGAGGCAATGATTTTTATTTTGAAGGGTCGGGTGACAATTTTTGCGATCACCTTTGCGATGTTGATGTGGAATCCGTTGAGTTTTCTGACGGCCAGTTCAACGGCTGCTGCCAGTCAAGGTGGTTTTTCGGAGGCGTTGCCTACGGGTGGAAGAGTGATCAGTGAGGTGAGCTGGCTATCATCATTGATTTCGGTCTGATCAGAGGAAATCGATCGACTTACAGAGCGACGATGCGTTCGACAACTACCTCACTGCCAACGAGTGGTGGCAGACGCAGGTGATTCAGCCCTGTTTTGTGTGGTCGGTGAACATCTTCGTCGTTGTCTGCGTTCTCACCCGGTTACTCGTTTACGGAGAGCCCGTGCAGGTTTGTTTTCGAAGACATTATGCTGGGATTTTGGTAGAACATAAGATAAAAGGCAAACTGGTCGAAATGACACGCCGCTCATCTGTTTTCCAATCGGGATCGTAGAAGTATGATGAATGTGTATTTGGCCTACACAATTATTTGTGGGAGCCAGCGTCGGTAGCAAAATGGTCGGCTTCGTAAGCCCGGGTACGAGTCGATCGCTCGAGCCTGCGAGTGCTACTAGCGCCACTTATCACTCCACCATGCACCACTTGGGATATTGCAGTTCCATCTAATCAAGAAAAGACCCGGACCACAAGCTGTAGCGAAATTCTACAAAGAGAGTGGAAACTACAATAGCAAAACGATGAATTTACTGGATTTTTATTGCTAAAATGTAATTTTTATTCTTAATGCTGGAATGGATTATCTTTTTGGCTGGAGTAGATCTCTTTTTTATTGCCGGAAACAACGGCCTCAACTCGTTGCAGGACTTCAAGTCGCGGTCCTGGCGCGTCTTCCTGTCCGTTCGATCGCGAGCTCGTGAGGAGTCGGAGTTGGGCAACGTACGAGAAGCGCAGCGTCAGTACATCGAATGTTTACAAGTGAGTGCCCTCGGGCGTTCTGTCTCATTTTCTTCAAAAGGAAATTATAAACCAAAAACCTAGCCCAACCTTTCATAGCCGCTTAACTAGCGAACAGCGCGAGGTAGTTTCCATTTTCTGACAACCCGTTCTCATCCACGATTTGCTCATTTATTCAATTATTTATTGCGCGATATAGCAATCGAAGCGGTTGCTAGAAAAAGCAAATTCATGGAGATACTAAAGAATGAACAGTTTAATGTTAAACAAAAAAAAGACGGTCAGTTAGGCAAATTGCAACACCTTCGCCGATCGTAACAAGAATATAATGACTTTTGTATTGATTATTTCCATTGATTTATTCTCGACTACGATTCTCCATTGTGGTTCCTTCGGTCCTTTGGAGCTGCAACCATTGGTGCTGAGAACTTTCTTCACTTCTCTTTGGGACTAGTTTACCTTTCAATATCACGCTTTCCCAGAGATTCTGCGCTGACTTCCTATTACTATAGCTTCTATAACTGCATATTAAATGCTACTATGTAAATACTATTATGGTGACTTCTTACTCAGATCCTGAAAAGACCGCTTCCACTGGCAGGAGTCGAGCAGGCGCTTTCTGTTGTCTGGCAGATCATTCGGCACACGCTGAACAGTCTCTGGATTGGCAGGTGAGAAGCCGAGACAGAACTGTTCGGGCTGAGCTGCAAAACTACCTTCAACAGCAAGTGCTATGGAATTTTGTTTTCATATTTTCAGATGGTTTTCTCGAAGAAAGCGAGACGCTGGAAAGCCAGTCACAGTGGTCTGCAAGAGCCATGCACACACCGCGGTGATCTATCACAAAATGCATCAGGTTATTTACTGATTAATTCACAATGTCAGTAAACAAACAGAGGCAACGAGCAAGTGCGATAGACATTGTAGCATTGTTTATTGGTAGATTAGGGCGATTGCGAAGTTTCTCAACGGTAAAACCAGGAAGAATTCCGTTTCCATCCTAATCTTCTCAATAGCACCAAGCAGATAAAAATCTTCGTTGACCGTAACAACAATATAAGAGCTGATCGGTTCAATGAGAAGCGCAAATCGCAAAGCATGGCTCTGATTAACTGATTGTGAGATAGCTCGACATAATAAGAATGGCGTTATGTCGACCCTGTGACTTCACCTGTGAGATTCTTTCGTTAACTTGCTGCCACATTTCTCTCAAGGATATCGCAGTTGCTCCCCTGTCGTGGGTCTCTGGCCGCACGAACTTTGACCTGTTCTTCATTCGTCGCAATGCCGATAAGGACTGATTTTTTGATTCTGAGCCGATTGGAACTCGGTTGAAACGGTGAAACGTTGGGAATTTGCTCTACAGACCCCTAGTCTTCTTCAATTACTTTCCCGTACAATGAAGAGTCTATAAAAATAGCCTACCCAAAGAAACGTTCACAAACTTATGAAACTGTGGGTCAATGAGCAACGGTAGTCAATCACAATCAGAAATCAAAATCACTTACATTTCGACCTAAGCACTCCTTAAGAAATAACAAAAGATTCATGGCATTATCACAGTCACCTAATGTGATATTAATTCCAATGAATAGCTATACGTGTGTACAGTTGGCATGCACAGTCGCAGTCATGTTTGTGATTCACATAGCTTCTCATTGCAGCTGCATCTGTTAGGAGTCGATGAGTCTACCGAAGGCGTCTCTGGCCTCTATCTAGCTCTGTCAGCAGTCAACTTAGCAGAGAGCGCCGGTGCGTCGACAGATGGTCTGCCCAGAAACGTCTTCGCCGACATCTACATTGCGGCTGCTATAAGGTCTCAGAGTTCTCCAGCTCATGTGCGTGTTCAGGTAAAAATTCGTTACTTCAGAGCCCGACTGTGCTTGCCGCCTTTCCTCGCTTCGATCTTCTCGCCGTACTTCTACAGAAGAGCACGACGACATGTTCGACGAGCGGACGAAGACACGGTCAGTTCTGCTTTTTGTCGCTAAAACATTGGCAGAACATCTCTATTTGCTCGTTTAGGTGAACGGCCTCCTTTGGGTGTTCCATCCGCTCTCGCGAGAGTTCCTGTCTGACGTAGAGGCCGTTCGAGCTGTGCTGACCGCCAAGACCACCTCGCTGGCACCGATTGTTGGAGAATGTCGAGGTGAGTGCTCAAACTGAATCCAGAATGTGTAGGGGTCACCCAAGGCTTAGCCTTCGCCACCAGTGCGTGCTCGACCGAGTTGTCCGCGTCACCAGGGCCCACATTCATTATTGGTAAACCCCGATAAACCGCGAGTGCTGAACGGCGCGCACCGACCTATGTTAAACGCAATCTCTCATCGTCCGCTCTGGCGTCACCAGGTAGGTGACCCTTTTGTATTATTAGGTTGGAAATTAATTTCGTCGACTCTCACGCACATTCAACAAAAGTGTTGATTATCAAATGAGGAAGAACATTACCCAAACGACATATGCACCATTAAAACGAATGGGTAACTCCCTATTTTCAAGTGGCTGCCCAATTTCACTTCCTAAGAAACGCTGAGTCTTTGAAACCATCTTTGACTATCTTTGGTTGTGCTTCTCTAACTTTTTCTGCTCGCTTCGCTGCCTTCTCCTCTCAACTCTTTTAAGATGCCTCTTTGAAATCCGCCCATCCTTGACTGCCGGTGTTCCAGACAGACTTAGACGTTGGCTTCCCGACGGGGTTCCGGCCGGGGTCTCCTTCACACTTTTCGGCATCCTGATCTCTCCCAAAGTAAGGTCGTCCTGGAGCTGCACTCGAAGCTTGTTGTAAAATTCGACAGCCTGTGGGGCCGTCCACCATTTCCGTGGATCTCGAACCAGACCAACCTTTAAGCACGCCATAGACGCACTCAAGATTCCTGCTTCCGGTGGGGTCTTGTCATGCAGTTGTTCCAGAAACTGCGGATGGTGGTCGATGTAGCTGAGCACATGACTGCGAGCCTTCTGATTCATCCGATCCCAGCTCTGATCTTCGGCAGACCTAGGTCCATTCACCAGCCAGACGTGTGCTCCGCACGCTAACCATAAGTCTACTGCTCCAACGAAAGGTATCCAGCTGTACGGGTCCTCCGGCTCTCTTGGTGGTAACACGAAAACCACCCGTCCAACCTCGTCAGCAAAGAGCCGAGTGTTCTTTCTACTCAAATCAAAGAATGATTTGTAGTAGAACAGCACTACTTCGCGGCTTCCATGGCAGTGCTTCAGCCTAGTCAAGCATTCTGGAATAACCAACAAGATTTTGCTGTGTTCGTCCGCTAACGTCACTGTTGGTGCCACGGTGGACCACTCCAGACCCCTGCCGATCTCAAAACCGAACTCTACCACTCGCGTCATGTCCCATAGCCATCCTGAGACTAACGAATGTCGAATCCGAGCCTTCGACGGTACTAATCCAGCCATTAGCAGCACATGAGAGCAACGCGTACGAAAGAAGGCATACGCAACGCCTACAGCCTTGGTACTCAACGCCTGGTACTGTCGATCCATAATACGCTGGCTCTTGGCGGAAATCGACCCTGGGCCCCACCAGACCGCGAGTGCCCTGGCCGCATCAAGCACGCACTCAATTCTTTCTTCCGCGGCCGGTTCCGGCACCATGGGCAACAGGTCCTTGACACATAATTCGTGACTGCAGCGACAGGTAGATAGCGGGAACCCAGGTCGACCATGTACCGCTGGGAAAGGCTGTCCGTCGCATCTGAAGCGTACGTGTAGGAAATGGCTCGGATCGATCACTTCTATTTCGTCCTCGAGCCTGAAAAACGGACTTTTCTTTCGTTGCATCGCAGTACATATCACACTCTGTACTCTCACCACAGGCTTGCGGCCTCGTTTCCTTCTAGTCCTGCTCTCTATCGGTTCATCACCCACCTCCTTCGGGCATCTTATGAGCATGTCAAATTGCACTCGAATGGGCTCCTCGTTACCTCCTATACTAGTCACCAGTGCAGAGTTATCACTACTCTCAATAACCCTGTTCTCGCGGCATTCTCATAAACACGCGCTCCCCTACCTTAGGTGCGCGGTTATTATTCACATTGTTCTTGGGTAACTCCCTATTTTCAAGTGGCTGCCCAATTTCACTTCCTAAGAAACGCTGAGTCTTTGAAGGGGATTGTTTCCATGAGTGCGTCACATATCCTTTTTGTTTTATCTAACGGCACCTCACACCAACCTTCCTCACGCTTCACCTCATTGTAAACAGCCACAGGCATGATAGAGATTTCGGAACCGGTGTCGAGCAATGCATCCCATGTCTTACGGAATATCTCTACCTTGGTCATAAACTTTTTTCCAAACGCCGGTGTTTGCTCAGCCCTAACTACCGTGCTGTCTTCCACACCCAGGCCGATCTCACCCACTAATCCTGTGACTTTACTTCCTACGTGGTTGCTTGAACCACTTTTACAGTTCCTTGCTATATGGCCAATACCTTGGCACTTGTAGCACCGACTCCTCCTCTCCTTATCGTTCCCTTCGCGCAGCTCTCTAGGGGGTCCACTTCTGTCTCCCCGCTCCAACGGCTTACAGGGACTGGAGGGATTTTGTCTCATTCCACGACCCTTCTCTCGCTGGTACGCGCCCTTCGTGCTTTCCAGTGTTAGCTTCCTACGCTCGATCCTCAGCGCGCATTTTGACCTACATCTCATTACTGAATCGTCTTTGTGCCAGAGAATGCAGGAAAAACAAACAACGAACACTGATTTTAAACGTTTCCATTTGAAGCTGAAAAACTCCTAGAAAACAAAAGTAGCACGGTCAATGAATGGTATTGAAATCTACTGGTTATGCGCTATTAAACGCTTAAAAAAGCAACGAAATAGGTGAACATTCAAGCAAGTTCTGTTTGCTAGAAATAATGGCGGCAAAACAGTCCACGAAATTAGTTTCCAACCTAGTATATGTATAAGGGTCGTTCACTCGTTTTCTCCATCTGAGGATCTCCGGTGGTTTGCCTTGGCAAGATATGCCTCTGATATCTCTTTCGTACTTTTTCTCCATATCGTTAGGATAGTCTTTTGTAAACTGAAATATATTCCACTCTTGAGCCTCTGGCGAGGAGGAACGTAAGCTGTATGAGCTGTTGTAAAATCTCCGTATTCGTCGTCAACAGTCCATAGTATTAAGATTTGACGTTTTTCTGCTCTTTCACAGCTGCCATGACAACGATGCGTTTCAGTGGATGTGTTGCCCCGTCTTCGAGCTGCTTTCAAACTTCGACTTTTGACGTTGCTCGTGAGCGAGCTGAGTGGTGAAAACGACGGAAAGGAGATCGACGTGGTGGACGTTTCTCGTCTTCTCATCAGCATTTCGACCGCTGGATCTTTGCCGAAAAAGGAAAACGATTGGGGTTCGTTGCAATATTGCATCGCATAAATCACTACGAAACGTACAAGAAGCAGCGAAACTCTTTAGCTCTAGAATGACAATTCAGGTTCAACTGCTTCGAATAGTACGATCTGATTAGCGAAAAGAACGCACTGTAAATATAAGGGGTATTAGCAATAGGCAGACCATGCGTTCCCTCACAAATCGCTGTCGCTGCATCTCGAATTGTGTCTGCCCTTCTTTGCACCTCATTCGTGCAATACATGGTGCAGTGGTAAGAGGCGCTAGTGACGCTCGCCGGTCGAGCGGTCGATCCCCGCACGATCTAGACAACTTTCCATCCTTCAGGATCGAGTGAGTTGGTACCGGAAAAGTCTCGTAAGGTAAACACATTGAAGCGGTACGGCGGGTAGCCCCATAAGTCATTGTATAGGCCAAACGCTCACTCACCATACTTTTACGATTTGAATGGAATACGAATGCGTCGATGCGCGTCAGGGCCTTTAACTTTTATATTGTGTCCATCTAAAACAGATTATGACAAGATCAGTTAAGATTGGTTCTACACTCACCCAAAACCTTTTTACAAACGAACTTGTTTTAGACTGCGCCACATCACTCAGTGAAGGCGACGCGACGTGCACCTGGTGGGCTCACCTGGTCACCTGCGCGTTGTTCTGGAAGACTGGAATGCGTGAAAAGGCGAAACAGCATTACGCGGTGGTGCGACGATGTCCTCAGGAGCTGCTGAACAAGTTGGTGACGATGAACTCCCTCATCCAGGTCTGACAAACCGTCCTAATGGATATATTACAGTCCGCTGGCGCTGGCGTTGGGTCATGCGTTTTGCTGTCGAAAATTGTGCATCAACGACAGAGAAAGTGTGAATTTCGGAAAATTCGTTTTCATACACGCTCGCAAAGCTCTGGAGCAGTTGCGAACGGTATGCGCACGTGGAACGGCACCTGAAGTCAGTCAACTAGAAGTGAGTGACAGTCATAGGGTATCACGGTACCATTTCCAACCACGTTTTTTGAACTTTTTGAATTTATGACTTCCTCAAGCCGCTATCATTGTTGTATCGTCTGCATACTGACCTGTTTCGAGAGGCCCTTCTACCAGGAGCGACCATATAGTTGAACGTTAGGCCGAAGTACAGTGCTAATCCGTGGTGCACACCAATCGCGATAACAAACATCGATCCCTCTCGAACCACAAAAAGAGGAAAGCAAGCGAACTTCTTTTTCTCCCCTCCAGAAATGCGTATTCCTCTTCAATCACTACCTCGAATCTGTGAAAGAGCATGGCGTATTGACATACGGCTAGTGAATGTAACGAGCGTTTTTCAGGACACACTGAAACGCTTGGCCTACGAGTGGATAATGTCGTCGTTGCTGGACGCCTGGAGACAGGATCTTGAAGCTGAAAAACCGTACTGGTGTCAGCTGGTCAAGGGCGACTACAAAACACTCTATCAGGAAGCGTGTAATCACTACACACATATTCACCTTCACGGAGCTAGTGAACGAGGGAGTCGTGTGAGTTCATCGAGCATTCTCGACCATCTTTCATTCGCCTTCCTGAGAACTAACAGTTGTAAGAGTTCATGTTACAGTTGGCGGCCTATCAACTCACGTCAAGAATGCTGAATGGAGCTAATCCGCTGCACACATGGACGGCTGTGTGCCGCATACGAAAGGAACGCTTTGACGCGGTTCGTTCCTTTTCGACTATTTGGGCACCAAACGTGCACTGTATTTTTTTGCTTCTATCATCCTTCAGAATTAGATGAGACTCTTCAGTCTTCATTAGATATTTTTACTGATTCGGAAATTCGCCCATCTCCCGTGTTCTCCCTATAAGGTTTCGGGCAATGACTCCATCGGCAATGACCCCATCGGTATCCTGTTGGATAGGCTACGGTCCTCGTTAAGCGTTCGAAGATAGACCGTCTGCATCATAGTGATGCAAGATACTTCATCTCCACATCTGAGTACACAAAATGAATGAGTTTACTTCTCGCATAATATTCCATGCACTACTTTCGATAAATCTCGGCATACTGAATTGGCAAGAGTTTACCCCATTCGCCGACTAATGCGAGTTTGATCGAGCTGATCGCGCCTATGAGGCCGCCATGGTGGGTGGTCCCTATGGTTTAGGTTCATTCGCCCGCTACCTTCTATATCAAAGGGTCACTGGTGGTCTGTCTCAGCAACCACCATTAGGGTACGCTTCTGAATGCTTCTTTGAACCTTTATTTCCCGTTCTTCTGTACCTTAGAATAGCCTTTTGTAGTAAGAAATGGTGTTTGGGCGAGTAGCTTCTCAAATATATATTCGGCCTTCCAGGCTCCGACGAAGGTGACATCGCCGAAACGTTAGCCGAATAAAGTATTATATCAATCTCGGTCGTCTGCTAAACACTAAATAATACTAAGTGAACTTCTTGTCGAACTTTCTTCTCTTTAAGGTAAGCGGACGAGTTGCCTACACTCGGGCCCAGCAACCGGACGCCTTTCACTTGCACGTGCTCTGCAAGTTGCACGACGACTTACCGCGTCTTTGCGAGAGGATAAAATAGCCAAGTACTGTCGCGAACTCATTCTGTCGACTCCTTTATTTTTGTTCTAACAACTGTGATCTCACAACAGAAGCACATCCACCTGTATGATACCAATACTTTTTCAGTTATTGTAACTAATGCATTTAACAGTATTAATGCTTTTGTCGGAAGATTGTAGTGGTTTCTTTACAATATTTGTTCATAACGTCGCTCCCCGTGTTGTTATCGAATTAGTCACCGAGCCCCGTCATTGCAACATTTGCTTGCACATGGTATTAACGACACTGTTCACTGTTCGTCGTTGTGATACTCTGGAATCGCTTATCTGATATCTCCCGGTTCACTTCCCTCTTTTTTGAGAAAAAAGACTTGCAACGCCTGGTGCGTTCCCCTTGCTCATAGTTGTTGCCTCGATCCTCAATATTTGAGGTCCAAATCCTGTGTTTTCTCCATCTTCTACACTTCGTTAACGTATAAATATTAGTTGGACCTTAATAAAGTTAATGTCGTCTGTCGTCAATTCTGTTATCAGTTCTCGCGACTTCGAAAGTGCGCTCTCCCACGTGATCCAACGATGTCGAAACCTTTCCACTGATAGGTACTGCAGCGCCAAATGGTTTCCCGCGCTTCTGGAAACATCGTAGGATTTTCGTCAATATAACGGAAACAAGACATGTAGCCCACAAATGCGACGAGGAGCACTGTGAGGTTTGGCTCTTGTTATTGCCATGGGTAGGTAGAGCATCAGACGGTCGCACGCTGCTATCTGTTGAAATCTTGCCCTTGCTGAGTATATGGAGAGAAATTATGTATTGCAATTTAAAACTGAAGTAAAAGACCTTGGAGTGACATCCAGCTCTGAATTAACATTTGATGTGCACACTGACTTGGTAATTCGAAAAGCTCTAGCAACAATGTTTATTATTCTGAGAAGCCTCAGCTGTAATGATATCGCAACACTGCTAAACATTTCAAGTCTTTTGTGCTTCATGTTATTGAATATGCATCTCAAGTATGGAGTCAATATTCAAGAAAGTTCCAGAAAAGGGTAAAGGGTTAGAAGATTTTCAGAAGGATTGCAGTCAGAAATTCACCTGAATTTTTGGGTATTGAGCTGGACTATAGTAAAGGTTGAAGTTGTTGAATCTGAGAAGTCTTACACAGAGACGTACTTTTCATGATCTTGTATTTTGCCTCAGAGTTTTAAACTTTTGAAGTGGGAGTCCAAGTTGAGGCGAAGCTCCTACTGGAGATTTCGTCCAACCAATGGTAGGATCTTATCCATCGCAACTGATTGTGAGCCGTTCCGAACGAAAAGAGAAAAGGACCAGCTTTCGAACTCACTTTTCTTCCGAGGAGCGCGTTGGTTGCAGAAAATACCTCCTGATCTCTTGAAATCTTCAAATTCAAGAATTTTCAAAACAATACTGAAAAATATTGACCTACTGCGGATGTCAAATCGCAGTGATAGCTAGATCGGAATACTCCAGTACCGGACGCGCCGCAACGATAAAACGGCTGTAGCGGCGCTTCGGAACGCCGAAAAGCGCCGTTTCGGTGTGCATGAGTGGTGACCGGCTGGAGTCAACCGCAGTTCATTTGCGCCGCACGCCCAACGGGGGCCCTGGGTAGCTTCTTCGAGTCACCCCGAGTGAACTACCGCCGCTTTATCGTTGCGGTGCGTCCGGTGTTGTATGTAATGACTCTGTGGTTATTCTGAGTTACCGTTCCCTCACGAAGCTGGCCTGCTGATGGAATAGGATATATTTATGTCCCGCCCTTACTCGACCAAATGCATCCGGGTTGATTGCATGAACTGTTAATTTCTGACACCCTTGGATTATTTCTTTATTGAGTGCCTTTTTCCAAAGTAGTAGGGACAGTGGAATTGTTCTCTCCATTTTAGTAGCTGGTCGTTTCTCGATTTATTATGCTGGTGGTTAGATAATCGTAGTCTTGTGTTGTTCAGAACTTTGTCAGAGAAGGGTGACTTGGTAAACGATTGTAACGTTATAGTACTGCGTTAGGTCTGTTTTCCAAATCGTTAATTCAAGTCATATTCCGGATGGACTCTAGCACTGCCAGTCTACTGTCTCCTATTGAAGCCACGGACCGGTGTAGGTATCAGTACAAAGAGGCTCCTGCTAGACGAAACCCGTTCTCCATAGTTAATCGAGGTAGATGCAGTTCAGTGATGGTAATCCATGAAAAATCTAGCATGGCTTGGTTTCAGCGGAATAATTACTTATGAAAGCGTTATTTTGACGCAATTAGGCTAAGGAAATCTGACATGAGTTGGAAATTTTCCAGTTCTCGTCTATTTATGAGAGTGTTGTTGATAGTCACAAACTAATGATGATCAGTTACTAAGCATATATGTAGCAGTCTTAGTCCATGTGGTAGTAAAATATTTTTTCCCGAATTTATTGTTGTTTTGTTAGTATTTTTATACTATGACATTCGAAACTACTACCGTTTGACTGCGGAGCGTGGCCGGGGGCGGAGCAATCCCGCCTCCCAGCACTTCACGTCACCACTAGCACAGCGTGTAGAAGCAGGTGAGAATGGTGAGCAAGCATTGATATCGTCGATACCATTGCGGGCTTGCTCCGCCCCCGGCCACGCCCCGCAGTCAAACGGTAGAAGTACCATGACTTTCTTGTCTAAGGTCGTTTTGTTTCTTTTAACTAATGCATTTGTTTTTGAAGCACGGCTATGATAGGAGTAAATAAATAAATAAATAAATAAACACGGCTCTTGAGCGTGAGGTCATTGAAGCCTTTATGTAGTTGACAAATATCGACCCATGGTAATGTCTTACGCAATGAGTAGGCACAACGGAATTGTAAAGTCCCATTTAGAGGTTGCGACAAAGCGGTACATGAATGACCCAAGATAGAGCAGGTAGAGAGACCCCGACATTTTTCATTTTTTAAACCTTAATACTACCGCAATTCAGTCGGACACGTTAAACTCGAGGGCAGCACTGATAAGGACAGCGTTGTGGTTTTACCACGCCTTTACATACTGCGTCGAGACATATTTACCCTCAAATTGAACTATTATTTCATAGCCATTTCGCGAACAATTGCAGCACAATGAACAGTTCGTATATTTTGAGCAAATACTACATCATCATGCAACTTCAGTTCTGTTTCAGTTATGGTGGAGGTGGTGGAGGAGGGGCGTCGCCCACTTGAATGTCTTCGTAGTTATCGTCTCCGCCCTGTAAAGAGAAGAAGATGGGAACGTATTTGGTACTCCGGATCGAGAAACAGTTGAGAAAAGCTCACGCCGGCCGCTGGAACTGGCTTCGCGGCTGGAGCGGCAGCTGGAGCTGCTGCTGGAGCTGCTGGAGCAGAAGCAGCGGCAGGTGATGGTGTTCCTCCGGCGGTTTTCCGTTCGCCGCCTGACAATTCTTGCGCGGGTTTCGCGCCATCCCCTGGAAATGTTCAGAAAGCTCATTTTGACCAAGCTTGCAACCCTGAAAATTAACGCAAAAGAAATACCTTTTGCTTTTCCTTTCCCACACGTGTAAATAAGATGACCTGCTAGCAAAAAACTGGCAAATGGCAGGAGAGCGACCAATATGTCCTAAAGAGACGAGGTCTTCAAAAGTTTTTCTCAACAAGAGAATATGGAGAAGATCTCCTTCAGCATTCACTTCTGTCTATTTGCGCATTTTATTTTTTGCTGTCAAAACTGTAATAGCTCTAGGTGTAAGATGTCAGCCTGAGTCTCCAATCGTGACCTGTGACGCTCAATCAGATGAGAAATTGCGGGACCACCATACGGCAACGATGGCAATGTGGATGATCTGTGGGAATAGTGACACAAGCCCTATAATTCCACACCAGAACGGATTCCCAATTTGCGAAATAGTGCGCGGCGAGCAAAGACGCAGATTCTGACTCTCTGGCCGCCGCGCACTCTACTCAAGACGCAGACTATTTCGCTTCTCTCTGCCCAGTTGCTGATTTGGCGACAAGATAGTGTGCATTGTGAGTAGAGTCACCACGTGGCTTCGCCACGCGGTCAGGCTAGGGAAGGAGCTCCTGGGTGGGTGGGAATCCTTTCCGGTGTGGAAAAACGTTCCTCTGAAGGCCTGTTCAGAGTGTTGCTGCACGATTGTGCAGCAACAAAGGGGCGGAGCGTCGTTCCGTTCGGGACCGCCGTGTTGCTGCAGATTTGCTGCAGTTTTCTGCAGCAACAGCACAGCAGCAGGTTTTCGTGATAGGAATCACATGATCGATCGATGGCGTGGCGTCGATGGGAAATCAGCAGGACGATCGTTGCGGGACTCGCGCTCCCATTCAAGTCTGCAGTCACAACCTCTCCTGCAGCACAACAATAAAAGTCCAGTTGGAATTCTCTGAATTCTCTGCTGCAGCTGCTGCACGCAACAACACTCTGATCATTCCCTCTGCTGCAGTGTGCTGCATGCAGCTGCTGCTGCGGTGCAATTCCTATACTTTATCATTGCTGTAGCTGCATGCAGCAACACTCTGAACGGGCCTTAAGGGCCGGTTCAGAGTGTTGCTGCATGATTCTGCAGCAATAGAGGGGCGGAGCGTCGTTCCGTTCGGGACCACCGCGTAGCTGCAGATTTGCTGCAGTTTTCTGCAGCAACAGCACAGCAGCAGCTCGGTCGGTTTTGACATGTTTGACATGTAAACTCTTCAGAATCGATCGATGGCGTGGCGTCGATGCAGCAGCTGCAGCAGAGAATTCCCACCAGCAGCTGCAGCAGAGAATTCCCACCGGAATTCTCTGCTGCAGCTGCTGACACGACTATAATTGTAGGTCGACTCAAATTACTGCACCATGCTTCAGCGCTGCATTTCCTATCCTTCATCATTGCTGCAGCTGCATGCAGCAACACTCTGAACCGGGGTGCTATGTGGATTGGGGGGGGGTGCAGCGTGCTGGTCTGTAATTTTGCGTCAACTCTATACTGGTTAACATGTTGAAGAATGAACAATTCAGAAGAGTTTACATGTCAAACATGTCAAAACCGACCGAGTTGAATGTAAACAATGGCAGATATAACAATGATAACGCGTTAAAGTCGATGTAAAATTGCGGACCACCACCGCTCCCATGGAGTTCTTATCGCTGCGGGTTAGTCAGCGGCAAACGAAAATGATCGCTGCCGTTTTGGGAATCAGCTACTGCCGTACAGCACTAGGCGCTATGTGGGTTGAACCGGGGTACTATGTGGGTTGGGGGGTGCAGGATGGTGGTCCTCAACTTTACGTCGACTTTGACGTGTTATCATTGTTATATCTGCCGTTGTTTACGATTAACTCGGTCGGTTTTGACATGTTTGACATGTAAACTCTTCAGAATTGTTCACACCTTAACATGTTAACCAGCATAGAGTCGACGCAATATTACAGACCAGCACGCTGCACCCCCAACCCACATAGCACCCAGCACTATTGGTATCGGCAGTGAGAGTGTGAACATCGCCGTGCACCTCTGGAGGCACGGCTGCAGCGAAAAAGCAGCGCTGCTAATCCACATATTGCTTATGCTTGTTGCCACTATCCACTCTGTTTCAAGGATCTTGTAGGAGTAACGTTTTTTCCACACCGGAAAGGATTTCCACCCACCCCGGAGCTCCTTCCCTAGCCTGACCGCGTGCCGAAGCCACGCGGTGACTCTACTCACAATGCGCACTATTTTGTCGCCAAATCAGCAACTGGGCAGAGAGAAGCGAAATAGTCTGCGTCTTGAGTAGAGTGCGCGGCGGCCAGAGAGTCAGAATCTGCGTCCTTCCTCGCCGCGCACTATTTCGCAAATTGGGAATCCGTTCTGGCGTGGAATAATCGCGCTTGTGGTTCTTGTACATTGTCAACGACAGTGGAGCGGTAAAATGAAGGGAGGCGGAAAAGTACACGCTTCCATCTCATTGTCAGCGCCTCGCTGCCGGGCACTAAGGCGGAGTGAAATGAAGTGCAATACAATGCCTTGGAATAAAGAAAGGTTCGCAAAATTCCCTAGCTGTTCCTTGCGAAGAAGTTGAGGAGGTGACTTAACTTTTTGACAAACAGCACAGTTTCTTACAAAATTGGCTATATCGTCATTCATCTCTCTCCAGTAAAACCGCTCACGGATCTTATGAGTAGTCTTTTTTCCACCTAAATGACCCCCATCTATCGGATTCTCGTGATGGTGTTTCAAAATGGCTTTCTTTTGATGCTCGTCTGCTATTACTAAACGGAAGTTACTGCCATCGTTATAATACAGGGCATCACTTCTTATGCAGAAGCCCTTCGCCAAACAATCGTTATTTCCGTTGCTAAGAAGTGTCGCTATTCGAAGACCATAGGGACTCTTATGTTGCGCTAATCGTACCTCGTCGAGGGATGGCAATTGTGTTCGTGCTACGGCATTTACATTATCCTCGTATCGGGATAACGCGTCACTTACCGCATTTTGCCTCCCCGGACGATATTCAATACTTGCATTGTACCCCATTATGGCCACTTGGTATTTGGCTAAACGCCCACTTAGATCGGCTCGATGTAAAAGTGAACAAAGTGGAGCGTGGTCCGTGATTAAACGAATTTCGGCGCCGAACACATATGGCCTAAACTGATGCAGGCTGAATACTATTGCTTCAAGTTCTATCACCGAATAATTCTTTTCATGTCAGCTTCTACTAGCAAAAGCAATGGGATGAATTTCATTTGTTCTTGAGTGATTTTGGAGTAAAGTTCCCGCGATTGCTGTTCGGGACGCATCCGTATGAATCTCATACGGATGTCCGATTCTAGGAGATGCTAGAACGGGTGCCGAGGTCAGTCTCCTTTTAAGTTCATTGAACGCTTGTTGCTGCTCTACCTGCCAATGAAATTTGCTCGTCTTGGCTGTTAGTTTGGTAAGAGGTTCTGCAATTTTTGCAAAATTTTCGATGAACCTACGGAAGTACGATGCCGCGCCTAGAAAAGATTTAACTGCTGTTACGTTATGAGGTACAGGAAAATTATTTATCTTCTCAACTTTCGCCGGATTTAAGCGCGATCCACTCTTATTGAGAAGAATTCCTAAATATTCTACTTCGTGCGCCGCGAACACGCGTAGTTTCATACCAAACGATCGAATTCGACCAAAAAGATCGCGAATGTCTTGAATGTGCTCATCGAAACTGTCGGAGCACGTTATTATCTAGGCGCTGTCTTTTCACTGTAAGAAAGGAGGAAAGTCTACTCCTATTACTAGTGGTGCGGGGCAGTAATCTGTTGGGGTTATTAAAACATTATGCGGAGTGACGATATCCGCAAGGGTTATTTTTGCTTTTGTATACCCGATGAAAGGAATCAACCCACCATTTGCTGCTTTTGCGGGGGCTATTTGATCGCGATTGAGCTTTCCTTGTATATGAGAAAGTGTTCTGTCATCCATAAATGTGACCGAACTACCAGTATCCAGTAACGCTACTAGGGCCTTATTTCCGCAGAATATGGGTATAAAACATGGGAGATGATTTTCTGCTGAAGCGGAACCCACAATGCTCATAACAATTGGCACGTAAGATATGAATTTGGTTGTCTTCACGTGGCTGACAAAAGATTTGTTTGTATCAGTCACTTCAGTTGTGAGCATTTCTATGTTTTCGTCTAATGCTGAGTCCAACGTCGGAGCACTGTTCTTTCGTTGGCTACGTTTTAAACATGAAAAAATAAATTGCAACAACGAGCAGTAGTAGCAGCTGGTTATTATCAACCCTACAAGGACAATAACCCCAATTAGCCCCAGAAGTGCTATAACACTCGGAGAAACCATGTCCAGCAGGAACTCTTCTCTCCAAAAGAATTTCCTTAGCATTTTGCTCCCACTGAAACTGCCAACTTTCCTCCGAGAATTCCTCTATTTTTTCATTGTCCCGATGATTGCAAACAGTTTGTTTACTGGGAGTGAAATATTGGAGGTATTGAAAATTATTTCGTTATACTTGTTTTGATCCTAATGGTAGTTCAAAAATTCCAGTGGTCAACCATCATCGCTTGCTGGATGAATGAGCACAGTCAACTTCGTGACTACTAGTAATAAGCTCCCTTTGTCCTCCAGGTTTGAGAAAAAATATCATTTTTCCTACTCTAACTGGCGTATTTGCAAACATTTGCCCTTTACTTTGTTTGACAGAATTACCTCATCTGCGAGCAAGGTTTTGCATCGAGTAACCATGAGAACATCTCCAGCAGCAACTGCACTAACGCTATCGTCATTTAGCAGTATTCTAGCTACTGTCGATGGACTAGTCTCAACTATGTGGTTGAGCATCCTCGTCTGAACATTGTTCATATGACATATTTTCGACCATAACAGTCGAAAATCGTTATCTATTTGCTCCTGCATTCGAAATGACAAAAACTGGGATTTTACATTGAGCTCATTGTGTTTTTGGTCTTGTCTTTCTTCATGATGAAGTGAGTCCAAACCCTGTGAGACCGAAAACATGCTCATAAATTGATTTTTAGCAACTTCCCTTGCTTCTGGAGAAGCTTTCCCCTTAACTACTAGCATCATTTCTGACGTATTGTGGTTTGTGTTTAACAACGCTTGGCGAACGAGCATGGCTACTTGCAGAGCGAGATCGGCTCCTATAGTTGGAATGGTAGTAGTTCGGAGAGCTTCTTTCGCTTACATGAACATTTTTTACAGCCTCAGTTATAGCATTAATGAGGGCGCTATCCACAGTGCCTCGCTCGCGTTTTACTATTTCTAGCATGTGGCCTTCCTTCTCTGCAAGCTGCTGCAGATCACTAAAGGTTTGCGCCGATGTACGATTCTTCATCACCGCAATACGAAGGTCCGTTGTTAAACCCCTTACGAAGGTTTCACACGTTATCTCGTCTATGGTTAAGGGGTTGCATTCTGCGTACGCATCCGCAACCAGATCCTTAACCCTTTGCCCAAATACTACGATATCCTCATCAAAATCTTGTTTAACGTGATAAATTTTGGATTTTGCCATTTCCACGTAGTTAGGGCTGCGAAAATCCCTTTTTAGCTGGTCTACCACTTTTTTATAATCCGATTTCATCACGCTATCGTAATTATCGTATTTAATTTTTGCAGCACCACTAAGTTGCAAAGGAATTAACCTAGCTAATTTCTCTTCGTCGTAACCCGCAGCGTTGGCTTTTTCATTTAGCTCCCTTACGAACCTCACAACAGGCATGTTATTCCCATTATAAACCGGCCAACTTTGCAAAGCAGGAAGGAAAAGATCCGCAATATTTACGCGCACATCGAACTGCCCATTGGGATTCAGAACAGGACCTCCTGTTTGTCCGTAATTATTAGTCGCCATGTTCGGTAGGTTCTTCAAAATAGTTCGTGCTTCGTTAATTAGATCCGAGGTGAATTTCACCTGATCTCTTTTCAAAATGCGGCCTTCACGGGGATCCGCAGGGGAGTTAGGAGGAACTAACTGAACGTTATTGGGTATGATTAAGAATTCGAAATTTCGAGTCACTCAACGAAATGTATGAAGAAAAAAATGAACCGATGAATAGCACAGAGAAGAAGAACGACGGAAAGACACAAGTAAGCGAGAACTGCAAGAGAACCCGCTCAGCAACAGTCGCAAGGACGTAATGACTGTTATTTTTTTTCCTTGACCAAGTATCCGCCCCTTTTTCCTTATCGGTCAACTGCTGGTAACCTTTAGAGCGGCTCTGCCTTTTAAGGACCACTTGTGCTCTTACTTCCCAATTCTAGAAGTGGCGCAGGCTAGCGAAAACACTCAAGTAGTTTTCGATACGACGTGGATCAGCCTCTTGGGTCACGCAATGTCTGCTGCATTCCTTTGTGATAGCGACAATTAATATTGAATATACGGTATCCGACGCAATGGCGATATAAAATACATCACGACTTTCGATAATAACTGGCATAAAACAATGTGTTCAACATGAGCGCTATTTTTTTTTGTTTTTTTTTTTTCTCAGGGTACCCTATATACATTATGTACAGCTAGCGATGGCATGAATGGCAGAGCAATGATATAAAAAACCTTAAATGGTTGAAATAACATGTTTGATAAAAATTATAATAGCAGAAATTGAGAGAAATCATGTAAAGAGTAATTGGAATAAGTAAGTAAGCGAAGTATAAGTAATCGAAACAATAACGAAATAGTGCAGCGCAAAAAATGGTCGAAAAACACGTAATTTACAAATGAGATCCTGTTTTTTTTTTTTTGGAAATCCTGTAAAGAACGAGTTTTCCGCACAAGAAAAAAATAGGAAAATCGCGCAGCGCAAAAAAAAGAGACCGAAAAACACGTATTTTACAGCTGAAATCTTGCTTTTTCTGCAAGCTCTTGTAAACAACGAGTTTTCCGCACAAAATGGATCAACAATCAAAAAATTTGAACAGGCCCGACCGAAAAATGCGAATATTGCACTTCATCGTCCTGGCGAACAGCAATTATCGCATTTTCCGCACTCGAATAATAAATGTGTAAATGCATAGCTTTGGCTTATCGTGGCAAGATATACGGACACAGCATTCTTTCGTATAAAATCTGTCGTAGAAGTCGTACCTCTCCACAGATTTCATAAATCCAGCGAAATTTAGGCGTGAATATAAGTTTCAAAATCAATTTAAAGAAAATTGTAGTGAAAACCATGAGCCCTGCCTCATTCATGCGCCATCAATGATAAAAGTGTTCAAAATAAATGTAAGAGCAGAATTAATTTTACAAAATGCCTAATTGTAAATGCATGCATATATAATATCGGTGCGATAATAACGGTGCGCATGCAAGTGTGCAGATCTCGAGATCACAGAACGTTTTGATGGCCAGCAAAACGGAGTCTTCCCTACTGTTTTTATTACTAACTACTAACGTGAAAACTCAAAAAAAAATCTCGCCGGGACCTCCATGTCATGCTAGTCCCGACAGGAGTAAGAGTTTCAATATAATTTATTATAATCTATATCACAAGCAAAGAACACAACCATTAGGTAACAGAACAGTAAGGGAGACTACTCCAACCAGAGGTCGGAGAGGGGCGTGGTCTTTGAGGTGGCCACGATACCGTGACCGATACCGTGACATGCCATCCATGTCATGCTAGTCCCGACAGGAGTAAGAGTTTCAATATAATTTATTATAATCTATATCACAAGCAAAGAACACAACCATTAGGTAACAGAACAGTAAGGGAGACTACTCCAACCAGAGGTCGGAGAGGGGCGTGGTCTTTGAGGTGGCCACGATACCGTGACCGATACCGTGACATGCCACTCCTTTCAAGTTTGTCGGCCTCGACAAAAAAAAACGAAATTATGAAACAAAGAACTCTCAAGCAATACACGCAACGGAAATAGCAGTACCAGTGTAGCGTCGAGTGTCAGAGAATGTTCCTCGAAAGAAGACAGACACATTAAGGCAGTACTAGGCACTTTCTACAGAATCATGATGCTAACATTCCTACTGATCCATGATGTCAACGTGGCGTTGTCTCGGAGTTGTCCTCAACGAGCAACCATAAGTTGAAACGACCGAAATTAATATGGATGATGTGAGCGACCAATAATGTCAGAGCTGGCGAACGATCCGCTTCTGCTTTTGAACAACTGTGCAGGGAATGCTGGATGCTACACGGAGCCACGGCTTCATTGACTGACGGCTTGAGATGGTATTGGCTTGCGTGGCTGCACTCCCATCACGGTGGTCCGTCGCACTTGCTTGGTTGTCGTTGAGAACTGTTTGGTGACTGTGGTGCCTTTGTTGTCGTGGTGAAGAGTTCGAGATGTCCTGTACAAATAAGAAGGAAGAACGTCGTTTTTTCGTTCGGAAGGAAAAGGACTCCCCGTCCCTTCAACGGTGAGATTGTCGTTACTCCGCTCGGAAGAAGTTGATCTTCAGCGACTCGCGTTATCGGGCAGCGTTAATATGACTCGAGATCAGCGAAGCACTGATCTAGTCTTCACTCGTTATCGCTGCGATCAAATCGCAACCGTGATCGTTATAGAAGAACGGCGTTACTGGGTTCTTCGTTACATTTTTAAAACTTCTTACAACAAGAATTTTCTATGCTTTTGTAATAGAGAGCGAAAAAGAAGCTGTGTAGCTATCTGCAGCATCAGGGTCCAAAAAAAAATTTGCAGCATAACATTTGAATTTCCGCTTGATAAGCTATTATTCGTTGAAACAAATCCAAAACAAATTGTTATTTTTTTTTCCTACTAACTACATCAGGTTGATGAGTCTGATATGCTGTCTAATTTCTATGCAAATTGTTAAAAAATATTACCTCAAAAAGGAAGTTTAGAATCCTTCGTTATTGCTTATTTGGAACACTAATTTCTATGCTTATCTTTTCTCTATCAATTTGCTATCAGGACCATTGGTTACGCAAATAATGAAAAAGCAAGAATTTTTTTGAGACTTGCTACTTATGTTCGATTCGTGATTTAAAGAAGCTAACCTCGTACAATGTTTGTTTGTAAGGCTTACGGTTTCGTTATTGTTCCCTAATATTTTTTTTTCGTTATTCTTCGTTATCTCATCATAGCCCGTTAAACAGTTTTCTTTTTATTGTGGCGAAGTTTCTTTAAAAAACGCTATTTTCACGACACTTGCGTTTCTACTGAGCTTCGGCAGCCGTTTTCTTGAGTTTGTTCTTCACGTTATCTCGTACTCACAATTGAAGCTACTTTTTTCTGCCCAAGCTTATTCTTGGAACCAGATTTATACGGTTAACTTGAGCTCATGGCGTGGTTCAAAACTTTTGAATAATATACGGTCGATGAACTGCCCTTAAATTAGCTTGAGCTTGATCTACTCGCAATTTCCCAAAAAGAACGTACAACTAAATTTTTTTACGAAAGAATTTCGCGATATACTCACAATATAGCAATGGGTTGATTGTTCGTATTGTTACCCAGATGAAGTAGCGCCGATCCCAAGAAACCCAGATCCACAACCACTGTCTTCACCGAACTTCTGGCAGTTGTAAATGGTCTTTCGGCATGAGCTTGCATATTTATTAGAGCGGCTGAGTCCGATAGTTGTAATATACTGTATTCTCCTATAACCTCAGCAATCGCTGGAGCATGTGAAGTTTTCGTGTGAAAATTCTTGTGGCAGAAAAAATATGGGACCTTGCGTAGTTTGAAGTCGCAGAGAAAAAATTTCAGTATAATTGTGCAAGACCGAGTCTGCTCACGCTGTTACCATAGTCTTTTTTTTCCAAATCACAAAGTGATCAAATATTAGACTAAACAAGTTCAATGCATATCCATTACAAGAACTTCTCAATTTGAAATTCATCAAAATTAGAGGAAAAACTACATTTGGTAAATTATTTGCCTACGCTAGTTCGCATTTTTATCTCCTTTAGGTTTGTAGTCCCTTGAAGTTATTTCATCGAGTTAATACAAGTCTTAGCTTGGCACCTGGAGAAGTAGCAATTCATACTACTTGTTTGCCAAGCAAATTGACAACGAAACTAACGAATTATCCACGCCAGCTTCTGCAAAACGCAGTCCGCTGTGACCACAATGCGATTTTTTCCCAAAGAGAAAGAAAAATAATAGCTTAATTTAACTGTATTCAAACGAAAATTTTAGCCTTGAAAGGAATATTCTTCTTCGCTCACTCAAAAGTCGAAGTCGTTCTCGAGACTTTGACGGTGTAATTTGGCGGCCGGTTATTATGCGTAAAGAACCAACAGAGGGAAAACAGTAGCTAATTGGACAGCATTGAACTTTCTGGATCTCTATTGTAAAATTGATTCTAGCTAGCATTTTTACAAAATCAACTGCTGACGTAAGATTTTTAAAAGTATTAATGTTGTTTTTTCTGGGGATCTTTTACCGAGAGGCGGAGAATTGCTGCTGTCTGTTCACTGTGAAATCCATAGCATAACTTATTGTAACTCCTTGATTAAGAAACAGTGGTACTCACCAACATTATCACTCAAGACGCTTTACACACAGGACCGTGTTAGCAGCGCAACTGTTGTAAAGTGCGTTCATCCTAGAATGCCTTCTTTTTATACTTTCAGCACGTAATCACTATCTCTGCATCCTCATTCCAACGGTTTATCTGCTAAAGCGGTGTCGACAGTGTTTGAAGTATAGTGGCGGCAATATATTTACAGACGCCTTCCCTCTACGTGGTTTTTTGACCATAACTTTGGAACCAGAGGATAATGAGAGATAAAGAGAAAACATTTAGAATCCTCGATAAAATCTCTACAAAGCACACTAAATTGTGAACAACGTCTCTATGAAATTGTAGAAAAAATCAAGTGGAAATAAAATGGTCATGAGATAGTAAATGGTAGACACATCCTCAAAATCACAATAAACTACAATGCATCATTAAAACATGTTTATTATAAAACAACAAGTCAATATTAAGTAGGATAGCCCTTGCACTCGATCACAGCCAAACATCGGTTCCGATTTGAGTCGACCAACTTCATACATCGCTCCACAGGAATAGCACTCCACGTTTCCTTGATAATTGCTTCCAACTCAATATTCTGTGGCTTCAAGCGCTTCACCACTCTGTCCACGTCGTTCCAGAGATGTTCGATAGGATTTAGATCTAGCGATTGGGCTGGCCACTTCAAAGCGTTGATCCTCCACGCCTCAAGCCACTGCTTCACCTTCTTGTTGATGTGCCTTGAGTCGTTATCGTGCTGAAAGATGAAGCTTCTTCCCATTTTTTTGCGAGCGTACAGGTTCATCACGTTTTCTTGGGTATCCGTGTAAACATACGGTTGCCATCGGATGTTAGACCCATATCCAGAATGTCCACGCCGACAAGTTCATATGGCTTTGTCGTCCTGATCGGCTTCAAAGGAGGTGTCATCGGGTGACGTCGGTTGTGACAGAGGCAGTCTTTGCACTCCAGGAACCATTTCCTGACATCCCTGGGCATAGTTTCCCAGAACACTCTTTTCGAGAGCTGCCTTATCAGCTTCTTTGGCCCAAAATGACCAGCTAGGAGACCTGCATGGGATTCATCGAAGATCGCTCGCCTCTTACTTGGGGGTACCACCCTACGAACTGACTCGCTATGCACCAGAGCTAGGTATCCGTCATCCATGGTAAAATCAGCGACCTTGTATTTCTGCGAGGCTCCTGGTATATTCACGTCGCGTTCAAGGTTTCCCTTTTCGAGGTCTGTGATGACCTTACCATAAACGGGATGACTTCGAAGTTCTGCTGTCCACTCTGGCTCTTGTGAGGTCTGCGCCACTATCAGCTCGTTAGGAATCGGCTGCTCCAACTCGCTTTCACTTGCCGGAGTTGCACCCCGACTCAAGGCATCTGCCACGCGGTTGGCGGCCCCTTTCAGATAGACAATCTTGAGGTTATACTTTTGCAGCTCTAGTGCCCATCTGAGCACCCGCGGCGAGACATTCGATCTTCGGAACAGTGCGGTTAACGGCTGGTGGTCTGTGTAGACTTCCACTGGGAGTCCATACACGAACATGTGGAACTTGCGCAGCGCGAATACGACAGCTAACGCTTCTAAGTCGGTAACATGATAGTTTCTCTCGCCACATGATAGCCCTTTCGAGGCGAAATACACCGGATGTATGAAACCATCATCACCTTCTTGACTCAACACCGCCCCAAGCCCTTGACCACTCGCATCGGTGTGGATCTTGAACGGTTTCTTCCCCGTCCTGGCTCCTTCAATGTCGGGTTGAGCAAGCACAGGTGCCGACGAAATCAACGTCTTCATCCGTTCGAAGGCGGATCTCGTTTCGTCATTCCAGCCGAATGGCACTTTCTCTGATGTCATGGAGTGTAGTGGTGCTGCTTCCTTCGCAAACCTTAGCACGAACTTCCGGTAGTACGAGCACATACCTAGGAAGGTTCTGAGTTCTGAACGTGATGTCGGGAGAGGGTGCTCTCGTATGGCCCTCACTTTGTCCGGGTCCATGTGCAGACCGTCCTTATCAATCACGTGTCCTAGGAACTCGACTTTCTGTTTGGAGAGGACGCACTTCTTAGGGTTAAGCTTCAGACCTGCTTTGGCCAAGGCATTGAAAACCTTTTCCAGCACAACTAGGTGCTGGGGAATTGATTCAGTCGCCACTATGAGGTCGTCTAGATAGCAGAATACCTCCTCACCGAGTAACTCGCCTAGCACCATGTGCATTAGCCGATGAAATACCGGTGGCGATGCTGCCAATCCGAACGGTAGCACTCGGAACTGGTATAATCCCTCGGTGGTTGTGAATGCGGATTTTTCCTTCGCGTCTTGCGAGAGGCTTATTTGCCAATATCCAGAGGCAAGATCCAACGTTGAGAACCACTTTTTGCCAGCTAGGCTCTGAAGTATGGCGTCGATCGACGGCAAGGGATAACTGTCGACCTTTGTCACTTGATTGATTTTCCGGTAATCGACGCAGAGTCTGAGCGAGCCGTCCCTTTTCCGAACCAGTACTATGGGCGAAGCCCAGCTTGAACGACTTGGTTCAATGACTTTCCTCTCTTGGAGGTCGCTCAGAATATTGCGGAGTTCCATCCGTGTTGCCAACGGCACTGGGCGTGGCTTCTGACGGATAGGCTTGGCGTCTCCGGTGTCAATCGTGTGCTCCACGAGCGAAGTCTGCGTCAGTTCTTGCTCACTGACCGCGAACACGTTGGCGTACTTCTTTATCAACTTCGCAAGACCGTGGGTCTGCTCGCCTCCCTGCTTCTTGATTCCTAAGATGCTGAGCAGCTTTTTCAGCCTATTGGCACTTATTTCGACTGTACGCTCGAGCATGTCACTTTCATAGCTTAGCGGTTCATGCTCTACAATCTCAGCAGGTTCATATGTACCGACTACCTCCCCCTTTCGAAAAACCTTTGCTCCCGCAAAGGAGTTCCTGACAGGGATTTGGACGCAGCATCGGGTACCCGGACATACTGTGTCCGGAAGAGCTGCAACGGAGGACCAAAGTACACCTTTCTGCTTCATATCGTCACAATACACAGAGATCATCTTTGTCTCGCCGGGCTTAAGATACACTCTGCCAGCCACTGTGACTTCTTTGGACGATTTTGTGTTGTGTTGCTGCACGAGACCGTGCATGCCTCTCCTTGAGCCAGGCTTCTTTTACTTTCCTCCGCCTTGGTGCGGGCTCTCCATTGAGGTTTGTCTGGCATAAGCTTCCAGCCCAACTTTGGCAGGGCGTTTGTGCCGAGAAGTATCATTCCGTGTTTCGCGGAATCAACTAGGAAGGCAATCCGCTGTGTTTCGCCATGGTCTACCTGTAGTGACAGTTTCACTGCTCCTTGGAACGCCATCCGGTGACCAGATGCGTCGTAGACCCTTGCTGGCTTCTTGAGAGTAATCTCTTCGATATCGGCATCTACGTCAAATCCATTCTTTCTCGCGGCTGACAGCAACCGCGCGGGGAGAATACTCACCTGCGAGCCAGTGTCCATCAGGGCCGTACATTTCATGCCCAAGAGCTGGACTCGCACGGTGCTCTGCGTACCCACCAGGCCGTTAGGGAGGCCGCTGCGTCTGGGTGTTCCCCCTATCCAATTGTCGAGCAAGGCGTTGACAATCCTTGGTCCGCCTTGGGGCTCGACTCCGCCTGATTTCCGCTGTGGGAACTTTTTCCTCCAGTGCCCACGCTTAGGACCTCTGCCGCACTTTTCTAGACCACTTTGGCGCGTCTGATCTTGCGGGAGCTCCGTGTTGCCACCGGTCGTTTCCTCGGTATTCGACTTTGATGGAGTGGTTGGCGTAGTCGTTTGTTTGGTACGACGTTGCGGGACGCGATCAGTCCTAAGCACGTCTACCTCGCCACGCATTGCGCAAGCGATGCGCTTGCTCCCTCTCGCACCTCTGCGCCATTGCCTTTACCATGTCATAGGCAGATTCCTTGGGCGCAATTTCCATCGCCGTAAACAACTGGAGGTATTCCGGCCAATCCGTTAGCTGACTTACGAGTTCGCCAGCCCTTGCACGGGACAAATCATCCTCCGAAAGGTCCGGGAAGGCTTCCCGTGTGAGCTTCTCCAGCTGCACACAGTACGTCGAGACGTCTCCCCTCTTTTTCAAGTTTTTAAGTTCAAGGTAGGCCCTTAACTGCGAAGACGAATCGTGCTCCTGTAATTTGCCTCTAAGAGCTTCGGCAAATTCCTCAAAGCTACCTTCGCGAGCACGCCTTGGCAGTGTTTGTGCTACAGCCTTAGGATAACCATCCAATTTTGACCTGAGCAACACCTCGTCCTCTAATCCTATACGACCATACTTCATGCGAAACTTCAGCATGAACTCATCAAAGTTGCGCCCTAGAGGGTCTTTGTACGTTTGGACGTCAGGCAGAGTCATCGCCGCTAGTACCGCACCCAGTGATTCACGAGGACTTGCGCACTCACCTTGGTCTCTGCTCAACCTCGAATTCGTCGGGGTCTCGGCCTTCATCTGCGGCGGCGATGCCATCATCCTTTCTTGCTGAAACGGAGTTCGGTAAAATTCTTGCCTGCTCGAACACGCCATTTCTGGACGCTTACCTTGAGCGGCAGCTCGTGGGTCAAACTCCGCGTGGTAGACGACGTCGTTAAAGTCATCCACGTTCAGCTGCTGGTACACCAGGTTTTTGTCGGTGAGAGCTCCTTGATCCTGGAACAACATCTGCTCTTCACCCATCTTTCTGTGATAGGTCTCACAATTCTTGCTGCGAGGTCTTGGTGGGGAAGCGCACAGTCGCCTCTCGGGGATCTTTTGAGCTACGATTTGCTCTAATCGACCCCGTACTTCCCCAGCCTGCACCTTCAGCGATACAAGATCTCTATTCAGCTGCTGTAATTCCACGAGGTATGACTGAATCGCCTCACGATTTTATCCCTTCACTCGTGTTTTCTGGTCTTTCTTCAATTTTTAGAATTCCTATTGGCTTTTTTAGATTTCCCATTTTGAGCCGAGTTATGATCGATTAAGTGAAGACGACGCGTCGACGCCGCCTCGCGTCGTGATCTCTGTTTTTCGGGTGTCTCCACTTAATCGATTATAGCTCAGCTCAAAATTGGAAATTCAAAAAAGCCAAGAAGAATTCTAAAAATAGAAGATTTGGGCTTTCTTATCATATAGAAACCAATCTTTAAAAAAGGGGTCTTCATGCGGGGCGCGGGGGTTCGATTTTTGGTCGATTTTTGCCGAAAATCGACCAAAAATCGAACCCCCCACGCCCCGCATGAAGACCCCTTTTTTAAAGATTGGTTTCTATATGATAAGAAAGCCCAAATCTTCTATTTTTAGAATTCCTCTTGGCTTTTTTAAATTTCCAATTTTGAGCTGAGTTATAATCGATTAAGTGGAGACACCCGAAAAACAGAGATCACGACGCGAGGCGGCGTCGACGCGTCGTCTTCACCATAATTCCGACGATTAGGTGTATTGGCCCTGGACCACGTCTGTGCCGCCCAAACCATGACTGATTCTCCTCCTCCTTTGATGGTCCATTATGTGCAGTTCGGTTTGAACTCCTCACCAACACGACGACGAACATAGCATATCCCATCAGATCCACACCTACTAAACTTCGATTCGTCTAAAAAAACACCTTTTTCCAATCTTGTGGGAAACGGAAGGATACGTGGAGTGCTATTGCTGTGGACGGATGTATGAAGTTGGTCAACTCAAATCGGACCCGATGTTTGGTTGTGATCGAGAGCAAGGGCTATCCTTTTTAATATTGACTTGTTGTTTTATAATAAACATGTTTTGATGATGCATTGTAGTTTATTGTGATTTTGAGGATATGCCTACCATTTACTATCTCATGACCAATTAATTTCCACTTGATTTTTTCTACAATTTCATAGAGACGTTGTATACAATTTAGTGTGCTTTGTAGAGAATTTTTCGAGGATTCCAAGTGTTTGCTCACTATCTCTCGTTAGCCTCTGGTTCCAAAGTTATGGCCAAAAAACCACGTAGAGGAAGGCGTATGTAAATATATTGCCGCCACTGTACATAGTGAAGTTGTGAAAATGAACTCGATACAGCGGGCGTTTTTGGTCACCTTAATGCCACAAACGATGTTTACTTCTTATGCAGACTTCCGCCAGATACTGTTTCACATGAAAACGTCATTCACTATATTTTAAAAAATTTCAGACTTACAGTATTATTTTGTAAACATATAGCAGTATGTGCAATACACGTTAGCTCCATGGTAGCCGGTGGAGACCTCAGCAGCGAGGTGAACGTCCGAGTTAAGAAAGAATTGAGCATTATTCACAGCGTGTTCGGAAGAACCTGTCCAGATGTTTGATTTGTGCTATGGTGTGGCGCGCTCTGCTCTTCGAGCTCAATCCGTTTTGGCATCTCGCGCTAGGTATGTTCACCTTGATACCATTCATCCTGTTGGTGCCATCGCTAGCGGTTGACTTTTGTTGCTGTCCGTTTCCAAATTCTTCTTTTGGCTCTAACCACGTTGATTTTCCCTCGATTCTTCCGCCCAACGTTCGTTTGTACTCCAACCACAGTTTCTTTAACTTGTGATCGATTTGCTTGTTTTTATTTTTTAAACCTTATATTGGATTTTCCCACGCTGCTGCGTTGGTACGGGGTGGCTCGAAGGAGCGTCCACGCATGGCCACCCGTTGGGCATGGGGCGCAAACGATTTGTGGTTAACTCCGCTCGGGTCACCACGCGTGGACACCGAAACGGCGCATTTCGGCGCTCTGGAGCGCCGCTGCCGCCGTTTTATCGTTGCGGCGCGTCCGGTACTGTAGGTGGACCAAAATAATTTGTGGCCTAACGTTTGACATGTTCTTCATCGCCAGAAACCTAAAAAGTGGTTCGAAGCTACTTATCTTTGGTCTGTCCGGCCAAGCGCCTAGCATTTTCGACAATTTTGAAGAATCTACCCCAAGAAACCGTAAAAACGGTATGGTCCGTATGATTGAAGATCAGTGGAATAGCTGACGAGAAATTGCACGCGATCTAGTGACCGCGATCTTGCCAGATGGCCTGATGTGTTCGTTGATGGTATGAAAAAAATGAACTTTTCCAGAACGTCTGACTCTCTCCCAAGTCACAGTCGACTTCTTCCAGCAAGCTGGATGACAAAGATGAGAAGTGGTGTTGAAGCGCACGTTTATTGAAGCCCGGCCATCTATGTGCTAGTAAAGATTGCAAGTATTAAAATTATTTATGTACATCGTCGTCTTCAGCCACTGAAACAACTCGTACTTTAACTCATGCGGAAATCTGACAAATTGATGCTCGAATGGAGTTAAGGATGAACATAAAGTACAGCTCTCTTGAAGAAAACAAAAACGCCTGTCATCGAGGATGGTGAGAAAGCAGTTGGAGCACAGGACGATGCACAGGCGCATCGCCCAAAAGCGACGAAGGCTGCTCGGTAGTATCGGAGGTTCTCATACGAAACAGTGCCACCCGCGTTCCCTCTTCTGAGACGATGCAGCCCTGCTGCCGATAAGTAGATAGCACAGCGTATTCGGATGCTTCCGACGTTACACCCTGCAATATCTCATCAAATGCCAGTTTAGTAAACTCGTCCTCTTCCGATCAATAGCAACTTACATTGTGCACAAACCATGCTTCCATTGCCGGATGTTTTCGCATCAGCTTGTTCATTTCTCCGGCTTCAGATTTGAAGGTGGCCTGGAAGTTAATGTACCTTTGTGAACCAAGTTGTTTTTCATATGTCGTACACATTGAGCGGTTAACCCTATCGCGGTAATATCGGCTATAATCGATTTTATTCTGCCCTTTCAGGTAGCTTTTTCATTTGCGCTTTTTAGTCATGGTTGACTGCAAATTTCAGTGGTTGTCCGGCGATATCCACTACTTTACATAGCAATCCCTCAAGAGCCTTCCATTCACTTAGCGTCTGCTGAACTGGCACTGCTAAAGGGAGGGTAAACACACTGAGTTGTATAGCGGCTGACCCCAGAAATTAAGCCCATTCGCCGAATAAGCATTCACTTTCCCGGAGGATAGTAAAGCAATGAAACCAAGTTGACTGACTAGAGCATAGACATGTCCTCCAGCGTACATATCGACCGAAAGAAACTTCGTGATATTTCCAAAGACGGCATTCTGAAGAGACACTTTCAACGACGCGTGATGGAAACAGAAATGAGATTATTGCATGTGAGTGCATCAGAACTGTCAAATACAGTGCGATCTCACCAAGAAAAGAAACACTGAAATGCAATAAAAATGTATAACCTCATTTGTGACCAGTTGCAATCGGCCATCAATCTGTTGATCTGTTTGAGAGCAACTGAATACCTCGCTCTGAACAGGGGTGGTCTCTAGGAAACCCTGAAAACCGCCATTTGAATGAAACTGAAGTAATGCAAAGCAAGAATAAGCGACCTACTTTGGGCTTCAGAGCCACTGCCACGCTCATGTCGTGCTGAACGCCAGCTCTTAGCTTTCCAGACGCTCGAGGTAGTAGACATTCACAAGAAAGACCATCGCGAGAAGTAGTACTCACACAAATAGCACCTCTGAAAGACGCACGACAGAATAGTTCAGGCAAAACTAAAGAATGGAGCTAATTGTGCCGAATCCTAAAGCTAGGCAGACACTAATGCACCATCTATCACCTACACTTTTACGGCAGCTTTCTGCTAAAGCCGACTTCAGCTATTTGCTTCGTTTCAAATACCCATGGATCTGTTCGCTCAACCAGCACGAAAAGCAGATAACCCTTAAATTGCGGCTCTAAAGAAATCGGAAGGTGATAAGAGTGGATCCGAAAGAACCCTAAGCCGTAGGCGGTCCGCTTCATCATCTTGTTAGCCTTGAAGTGTCTCTTGAAACTATCAATTATTCCCCTTCCGCGCGGTTTTCACCTGAAAAATGAATCACCAGAGCTGAAGGTTTCATAGGGATGATCAGCGACATCTTTTGTTGCTCTTGCTCACTTCTGGAGAAGATTGCTGACCCGCCCCCCCCCTCAGATGTGGCATTGTTCAAACGGAACAAAATTATTTGTGTGCTGGATAGGAGAATAGAGGAAAAGTAAGCGCGACAGCTATTAACAAAATTAAAATCAAAGGATGTGAAGCAGAAAAACTTCCAACAAAAACCCACTCAAGATCTCGTCCTTTTGCATTGAAGAGCTTTTTCTCGTACACATCCATGTCATTCGGATCGGACCACTCAAATGCGGACAAACGGACCGAGTCGAACCCACAGTGTGAATCGGCTGACGCCAACTCGTACATCCATTCCTTCAAGAAAGGCGCTAATTCAAGCAATCACAAAGCAATCATTTACTGCTTTTTATCTGCTCGTTCACGCATTTCCTATATCACCTCCTTATTCGTTGGCTAAACCCTCGCGGTTATGCCCGTGACTCTAGAAGAAACTCCCTCATTTAACATTACTGTTCAATTTTTACTTCAACACTCTCGATATTTGAAGAGTATATTCGTTCCTGCACCCTCCCGCACTTAACCATGATGACAGGAAATCTGGTACCGCATACTCTGGATACTGCAGTGCCTAGGATTTTTAATTACTTGACGAATCAAACGTTATTTGGCGTGACGATTCGACTTTTTCGTCGTCTGCAGAAGCCTAAAAATGGCTTGAAACTTCTGACCACTGGTATGTCCGGCGAAGCGCCTGGCATTCCTAACACACTTATAAAATCGCCGCAAAAAGTGGTGAAGGGCATATAACGACATACCCCGTGGACGGCGACGAAGAGGTCCGTACAGCAGCAGCACAGTATATCAATAACACTATGTCGAAGTCTCAAGAAAGGGAAAAGTGCTCTTAGATAGTTTTTCCTAATCAACAAACCTCGAACACATTGGCGCGCCATTCTCAGCCTCTAATTTGTCAACCCTTCGACGCATTCTGTGTTCTCGTTCTCATCAAAAAAATTTATTCTCCTCTACATACAGTGTTTTTTCCTTTCTGCCACATTCCTCGTTGCCTTTATCTGCTCTTGTTCCAACAGCAATGCTGAACTGACGTGCTTTTAGCCACTTTCAAGATGTTTAATCTCGTAGTACGCCATTACGGCCCGCTTCATCACTAACCTTCCACCTTCACCATCACCTTCCCATTCCCTTTTCTTTTTCTCTTGCCCACTGTTTTCTTGCTTACCAGCTCTTTCGATGTAACAATTCATTTCTAATTCTATCCCACAATGTTCCATGTTTTTCATTAAATCGAAAGAACGATCGTGTGAGACGCACCAACTTAACGTTTGCATCGCTCTGAACCACAAGTAGACTGGCTCCTTGCACGATCTCGATCACTTCTCTCACCACATCCACAAGGCTTTTCTCCTTCAAATTCGCCAAATCATGGACTTCTTCCAGTCCAAACCTATCTCCCATAACTTGCTGCGATTCTGGGCTCAGTCCTTCCGACCAGTATGCGTTCACCTGAAAGTGTGTTCTTTCGATGTTAGCGAAAGAGTTTTCTGAAAGTTTCGGAAACTATGTAGGCAAATCATCGGCAAATATATACAAACAACTACTGGAACAAGCAACAAAGCCAATAGAGAGGGTCTGAGTATGAAAGGATGAAACAAACAAAAAGATCTCATTCCGTAACCGGCATTGATGACCTAATTATATAAAAACCGTGACTCACTGTGATATTATATAAATGGACTTAGATTACTTCAGAGATCTAATTTGCTTCGACTAACCCAGTGGTTGTACACGCGTTGTCATCTGCTCTACTACTTATGTTAGTTTAATGTTTGACCCTTCGTAGGCTGTAACGACAATCTATTCACTCAACGAAAATGTCTTCTTTTGAGTATTCCAATAGAGGAGATGATTTTACAACAGGATTCGTGTATTTTTTTGGGAGAAATCTCACCTTATCGAGAACAAACTCATTGTGCACTTGACGATGACTAGAACTTGCTCTCGTCGGCGTCGATGTATCCGATGGGCCACACATGGGTGAATCCAAAATAGAAGTCGGTCTCTAAATATTTTCCATTGGAAAAGGCATTACGAAGAGTTACATAAAAATACGGAAAAGCCATGGGATTGCGCTTTCAAAGAAAAGCAATGTAATGCGCCATTGAAAGGTTGAGAGAGACACCATCTCGTTGTTTTGCGCTATTTTATTTTTCTTGGAAACTTTGAAAACCTTTCGAATGGACGACAGCAATTCGCTAAGTGTGCGTTCGTCATCGACTCTCTTCAGTTTTCGTTCTTCAACTAACGTGCGCATCATTTCGTCATCATAATAGTGTTCCTTCGTTTCTTCAGCTCTCAACTCCTGAAAAAGTGGTAGTTTCGATTTTGGATCCTTCACCAAAGAAGTTAAAGACAGCGAAAAGTATGAGTACGACTATCCAGCTCCTGCAGCCTTGGAAACTCGATATGCTGCTAATATATGGTCTCAAGCGTCGAAAAGTGGTATCATCAGTCAGTCAAAACCGACAGTTACACCGGCTTCGCCCTGGTGCCCGCCGGAGTCTACTGGTTTCTACTAGGTACGCCCGCGGCGCTGCAGGGACACGACGATCCCTAGTAACGAACTCGAGAGCTCAATGTGGGAAGGATGAGGCAAGGAAATGACTATAATTGATTGTAACATGGGAATAGGCTATTTGCAACATTAAAGTATCATAATATCAAGTGAATGGTAGGATTGTATCTTTGCCGATAAGAACACCCAACTGCGCGGTTCTTCCTGCGTTGACGTACGCTTCAGAATTCTGGCAGGCAGGATGAACATGCGATTTGCGTCGCGCAACAAAGTATAGGGATGATGCTTAGAGTGACTTGCTTCACCCAGGCAAGAGACGGCATACGGAGCTCCGAGCTACGTCGACAGTCGAAGATCAGAGACGCAGTCGCATGGGCCAAGTTGTCGAAGATCAGGTGGGGCGGACACGTGATGCGATTTCGTGACGACCGTTGGACGAGAGCCGTTACTGACTGGATTCCACGGGACGTCAGAAGAACACCAGGTCGCCCACCTTTGCGCTGGTCGGACTTCTTCGTCAAACCCCTGAACGATCGATTCGATGCTCTTCGTGTTCCTCGAGCGAGCAGGATCCACTGGTCTACCATGGCACGCGACAGGGACGAATGGAGACGTTACTGGCGCCCGCTCGAGCAAATCGATGATCAACGGGACGACAACGACAGGTGATACAGGCGATTGAATTTTAGCAACAAGTGGATTTCAGTAATAAATTGAATGACAAGGAAATATATATAGACAAAGAACAGTGGCACGTTAGAAGCACCAATACCCCCACTCGAACAACGATGCCGCTAGGGAAGCTCTAACATATCTAGCATTGCAAACCGCTTAAAACTCTTTAGTCATTGCGTTCCAACTTACCTTCAAAATCTCATCGATGTTGAACAGGGACAAGTTCAGAAGTTTACGTTCGTCTACATCAGCAGTGAAGGTTTGCACAATGTACTGAAAAGATTTACTTTGTTACATGCTTTCAGTGGAACGACTCGCTGACAATTACAAAGCGGGATGTTTATTTGTCTTGGGCAGAAACAGTTCCGAGACCTAGACGAAGTTTGAAGGAACAATGAACTGTAGATTAATTGGAGGAAGATACACTTCATGAAGATCTTCTGGCGCGGTGGGGAATGTATTGTCAATTAGTCGTCGACAATAATCCGCACCACCCAGCCCTCACCCATAGGAGTCCGCACGTTTGGTAAAGCCGTGTCATCTAGGTGTTGAAGGAACAGCTTTATGGAAAAATCACCTTCAGCAGGTTGGCCACGTCCCACTTTGAATTCTGTTCCATAATTTGAGCTGGTCGTTTCGAATTCTTCAGCAACGGCGGCAGCAGTGACATCCACCGTACCAACTGAGCCAACTCCCGCCTACAAATGACCACGTTTTTTCCCTCTGTTACAGTTATCGCTACATTATGTAAACCCACAAATTACTAGTAGCAGCCTGCGCCATTTCTTCGCACTTGGCCTGTATCCTAATTCCACCGGAGTGCAACTGATCGAGGATCAGACGTCTGCTGTTTGCGTCCAATGCCTCGAACGCCGAGTTTGCCGTGATATCAGCTATTCGTAAAGTGCTCGTAGAAGGATGTTCGCACTGACGGCCACTAGAACTGGATGACGGCTTCATCACCGATCTGAAATAAGTGCTTTGTTGGAAGATCGCTGACTCACCACCAGGTATTAAAAAATACCTGGGGACATTGACGTACGCTCCCCGAGCAAGTGCGGGAAGGAAGCACTTTCTGAAAGTATGGGCACGCGTGGATGATTAGAAACATCTGGCGGATAAGGTGAAAGAAGCAAAGGGTATGTTGCTTTGATTACACCCATTTGAGAGATGCCTAGATTCTACCATGGCTAGCACAATAAAGCATTTAACACGTAACCTAGCGCTGAAACCATACCAACCGCGTCCACGAGCAAAAAGCAGCTTTTATTAGGTGAAAGTGCGGTTTTACCCTCTTACGGTAATCTAGACTAGAAATCTGCCACCGCACCTTTGTGTTGCTGTATTATACCGATAACATTAACAACTCAAATGCTGTTCATCGGTAGTAAGATGAGGAGGTCATAACGTTAGTGTCGCCTTTCACAACTAGTGACCACTTTCAAAAGATTCGCTATTTGAAGAAATTTTCAAATACAACTCACTCATAGTATGCGGTTGTCTCATGCAACTGCTTCACCAATTCGCGGTACTGGTCCATTTGAAAGGCGAGCGATCGTGCAGCTGCAGACAGTTGACCGCGGAGGACCGTAACTAGTCCGCTGAAATTGGTTCTCTCAAACAGTTTTCTGTAGAACATTTTGCACGTAGATTACACTCGAGTGCACCATCTGAACAGCAGAAGAACTACTGCGAATAAGAAACCAACGGTAGGCTGTATTTTTTAGACGGACTATCAACCGGTCCGAATCATTTTCCGAAGTGCAGGCCAAATAATGAGATTTCGGCCAAATGGAATCGGTCTACTATACTATTACCAACATACGAGAACGAATATAAAAAACCGCCCCTTTGAAATAACCCTATGAATGCTAGTTTGTTACCTGAATCTTCTCTCCACAAACTCGCGCATAGATTGTATACCGGAAGCACCAACTGTCCTCTCTAACCACCTGGAAATGGAACATGTTACAGCAAAAAAAGGCCCCTTCACTCACAACTCCCAACTTTGAAACTCCCCCTTTTCCCTTTTAAACGCTTCCTGTAATCATCTTCAACCAGAACGGCAAGACTGCAGACAAACTACGTCAAAGTAAGCAGAGACACGCCAAAAATAAGCCACCTTTCAGCGAGAGGACCTGGAGCACCCCCGAGCAGGCTGTTGAGAAGAGCGTCTCCAAGCTTTAGATCGTGTGGTGTGCTATTCAGCCGATTCGCGAAAATCTAAAAGAGTGATGGCAGCAAATTGTAACCACTAGGAAAACAAACTTACAGTGCCGGCCCAAAAGGTATTCGTTTTCACTTTTTTGCATGTAACTCCTTAGGAACTGAGGCTTTTGAACTGATTTTTCTAAAGGTAACGGAGGCTGGTAAGTGTGTACATACGCTAGTTTCATTTCGATGAGGGCCTCAAATTTAGTGAATTTTTCCATCATTGAAGTAAAATGCGCACTTTTAAAAAAGTGACCACTTTGACAATAAATATTTTCTACTCTAAAACAAGTGAAGTTATTGCAACCGCTTATGTGCCGTTTGAAAGAGGAGGATTTTTCCTACAAAATGATGTATTGAAAACTTTTGTTACTCTCAGCTTTTTTTTTATTTTTTAGGTGGTCCAGTGGGGGCGTGTCCAAGAGGTGTGAATTATCTTCGGATGCAACTGGTGCTTTGTATACGGAGGCTTTCACAGAGTCCTGTAGACCTTATGAAAGAGAATCAAATGCGCTATCGGACACTTCCTTCACTCTCTCGTGAAGGTGAGTTTCTAGGAATTTATTCAAGAAAAACGACAAACTTGGAGCGTCATTTTAGCCCCCTTTCAATTTTTCCTGCTCAGAAGAGTTTCCAAAACCTCAAACACTGTTCGTAAGAAGAAACCTCTCTCTACGCGAAGGTGTTTTTGAAAATTTTCCACATCTTGGTTTTTATTCGTTTTCAGGCAATTAAAGTGAGTACGCCCTTGACCACCGATTTCAGCGCGCGATCCCTGCGCGCCGCGTGCGACGATGACTGCAGGAGCCTTCGGCGTCGCACGCGGCGCGCAGTCAACGCGCGCGGGAAAAGGTGGTCAAGGACGCATTCAATTTAACTGCTTAAAAACAAACAAAAACCAATGTGTGGAAAATTTTCGAAATAACTTATGTGTAGAGTGGGGTTTCTTCTTACGAACGGTATTTGACAGTTTGAATAATCTACTAAGCAGAAGAAATTGTAAGGGGGCTAAAATGACCTTTCTAGTTTGTAATTTTTCTCAAATAAAATTCTAGAAACTCAGCTTCGTGAGTGAATGAAGAGAGCATCTGATAGCGCTTCTGTTTCTCTTTCGAAAGGTATATGAAACTCTGTGAAAGCCTCTGTATGCAAAGCATGAGTTGCATCTAAATGTAATTCACACCTCTTGGACACACCCCCATTGGACCATCTAAAAAACTAATAAAAGCTAATAGTAACAAAATAAGTCAATACATCGTTTTATAGGGACAACCTTCTTCTTTCAAACGGCGCATAAGCGGTTGCAAAAACATTTCTTATTTTAGAGTAGGAAAAAATTATTGTCAATGAGGCCGCTTTTCTCAGACTGCGCATTTTACTTTGCTGATGGAAAAATTCAAGAAATTCCAGGTCCTCATCGGAACGAAACTAGCATATGATCTCACACTTGCTAATCTCAGTTAACTATAAAAAATTCAGTTCGAAAACTCCAGTCTCTAAGGAGTTACATCCAAAAAAGTAAAAACGAATACCTTTTTGGCCGGCACTGTATATCCGTCACAAACACTACTCAAATTTCAAATTTCAAACTTATTGGTGTTATTTGATGTACTGATCATGAATCTGTCGACTGTCCTTGAAATTTCGGCCAATGAGCACCCCTATTGTTAAGGTAGGTAGTCCAGCATAGATCACCGATTTGCTTCAAACTTATCATCCGACAAGATGCATGGAAGGATTATTTTGTATGCCGATCATTATTTTTGCAATATGGATCAATCGAATACAGGGCTAATTCAATATTGGCCTATCCAATTCTGACCAAGAAGGTCAGTGAAATCACCGAGTAGTCAGCCGTACAGAAGCTCCGATTAAGGAAAAAGTTTTCTGGACCTGGTTACGGTGTTCCTACAATATTCAGAAGATATATTGGTTCGATCAAAGTATGGTGGAATACTCACCTTGCTCTCCGACTCCCAATCCTTCTTCGAGAGTTCCATCGAGTACATAAAATGCACCAAGCATGCGTACATTTTCAAGTAGCTGAAACAATGAAGCTTCATCTAATAAGAAAACATTCACACATGATAGCCAGCTAACAATTCAAACTATTCATATTCTTTTGCAAACAAATAAATAAATAAATGCAAGTTACCTTGGTGGCTTTCAAGCAGTTTAATTGCGTTTATATAGCATTTCTTATTTCGCCTTTTTGCATTTGTACGTTCAACGACAGTTCAATAACCTCCACTACCACACAAATGTCAAAGTCCATTTTGATTGAAAAAAAGATAAGGTGAGAAATGTAACAATGAAATGGCTGGCTGAAAAACAGCCGACGGCTAACGAAAACAGAAACGCAAAAATCTACCGTAGTCGATCTACCACCTACAGATCGTTATATAGATATAATATACAATACTCGACATTTCTTAAGAAAAGACTGCTACTGATGATATTTCTTTGTACTTTTAAGGTTCTTCGCCGCGTATTTTGAAAAATCACATGAAAAGGAAAACCTATACCTGGCATTTTAACTTCATAGACATAGATCTCACTCCAAAGCGCATGGAGCTACTCTAGTGTTGAGAAACTATTCTGATTGAAGCAAGCGGAACATGGTAGAAACGTTGCTTTAGTTTACTGTTCAAAATAAAAGGTAAGGGTCAAGTTATCGCGTTATTCAGTCCCTTAAGAAAACGCCATTCGCGTTTGATTCAAATCGTAGAGCCTTGGTGAATGCGTATTTGGCCCATTCAATGACTTGTGGAGGCAAGCCGCTATGCTATGTCATTGTCTTACTCTTCCGACGAGCATGCTACCAATTTACCCGACCCCGGAGGGATCGAAGGCTTGATTAGTCCAGACGGAGACCGATAGCGCAACCGTATAGCTGTTAGTAGCGCCCCTTACCATTGCACCACGCGCGTTCTCTATGTTAGTCAAAAGTCGGAAACTTATTTGCATAAGCTTCGGCACAACATCCTATGACAGGACAAAGAACGAATAGAGAATAAGAAATCCAAAGACACCTGTACGAAACTGAGAGGGATAAAAGAGCCCCTGACATTACCGCGGGATAAAGGGAGATTTCCAGGGTGAGGAACAATACCAAACTGGAACAGGAATAAAATAACGCCGAATTGCATCCTTCCCCGTAATCATTCCTCTATATTACAGATTCAATTCACTAACCTCCGCAGGACTTCCCATAAGATTTCTTCATTTTCAATTCTGAACTCGAGATTGATGAGATGTGTATGTGGGCATTTTATCGCATCAGCTATCAAGGAAGGACAACCAAATTTCTGAAACTTCAGAGAGATTAAAACATAAAAATCAATTACCATACAGAATTAGAAGAAGTGACTCACTTTTTCTGTGAAGGCACCGTCACCTCTCAGAGGATCGGTCAAGCCTTCTCCTGACAGTCGCGCGGAACTTCGCGTGAGAATGGCCTGAAATGCACTCAAAGAGACCTTTCCTTGACACATGAGGACTGAAAGAAATTCAGTTTACACTATACTCAACTAACATCACGTTCAATATCATCCAATTTTGGGCGTGGTCCGTAATCTGTCACAGCGACTGTCAGTCCTTCAATTTGGCTGTACAGAATGTCATAAATGTTGATCACGTCCAGATTAAGATGAGCTGAATTAGAAAAGTGTCCGAACGAGCATTTCCGAGGCAGACAGACAGCTGTATACAAAGTGACTTCAAGAAGTTCTCGAACTGTCTAACAATAAGAGAACGAGATAAGCATATTTCTCTGATTGGCCCGCTTTTCGGATTAGACAGTTAGGAAGATAAAGAAGGCCAGTAATAAACTAGGCAAGTATAAAGTTGACATTTTCCGGCACCGCACCAAGACTGATGTCCAAACGTTGTCCGTTACAAGCTAAGATACTTTACCCGACAAGTAAGGCGGGACAGCAAAACGGGATGGGATATTGTTGGGTGGGCCTGTGATGGAAGATCACGCATATCGAAGGTCAAACATTTTGAGCGGGCGCGGGAAAACGGGCCAGGCGCCCAGAAAAAGAGTGGTAGTTGTTCTCCTGCCGGCGTGACGAAGACTCGAGCGACTCTCGAGTTGTTTTTTTAATCTTATCTAATCTTTTCTAACAGGACTCACTTCTACTACAGGCTCTCCCCCGTCCTCTCGACCGTGGTCTCTTCCCGTCATTTTCTACATATTAATCGTTTTACAGCTGCTTTAGTTACATCTCATATCTTACCTTATCTTACTTTGTAGATAAATCTTATTCTCACTGGTGTTTGTGTGTATTCCAGGCAATAGTCTCACAATTAACCTTCACCACATAACTTGGGGGCCAAGCCGGTGAGGCTATTTGTACGTCTGGGATCTCGCACACCTGAGGTTGAGATTTCTCTGGCGTGTTCTTCCGTTCGCGTAGTTTGGCGTAGTTTGGTGTTAAGCCATTTCTTTGTGACTTGTTGCGGGACACAGACATCACGGTGTCTGTGTTGTAGCGAGGTCAGCGGTGTGTGGCGTAGAGTTTTCGCTTGGCGCCTCGACCATCGCGGTGGTTCTGGGAGTAGCTCCAGACAGTCAGTTACCTCAAAAGTAGAGGGGAACCTCTGCCCAAATTTTTTTTGACAAAAAAAAACTGCGGAGCACTCTCAGAACCATGAGTCTAACACCAAACGGCGTAGAAGACGTGACTTTCGCCGAAGTTAATGGTGTAGTCGATCGAAATGTTCGTGCTGGTGATAGTAATATTGCAGAAAGGCCGTCGCAGCCCCAAGTCGAGATGGAGCACCGATCCGATGATGAGTGTCGGCCGAGGTGGCCAGGCATATGCGTACTAGCAACCCGAGTAGGGAAGCGATTGAAACGGTCGCTAGAGAGTCGCTAGATGAGACGCTGGGGCTGGTAGCGAACCTAGAAGTGAGCGCAAAGAGGGCCGCTGTGGCAGCTGCATGGACCAGCGTCGTGCCTGATAGCCTGGAGTGTGAGTCCAGAGGAGAATTTGTAGAGCGTTTAGCAGAGTTTATTAGTGTGAGAGATAGCGTGAGGATGATTGTGTCTGATAACACCATGTCTATAGAGCAAATTCCTGGCATGTTGGTGGATGTGCTCAAGTCCAACGAAATGTTACAGGAACAATTGCGCCGCCAGCAAGCGGAACTCGAGGAACTCCGAGCTTTGCGTCAGAAATTCGAGGCACAACAGAAAGAGCTAGAGAAATGGAAAGAGCGGGTGCCCGGTGAGCCACAAGTGCTGCAACGAGTTGTGGACGGAGAAACGCCAGGTATGTACCAACAGCGACGGACGGGTTTAGGAGCCCTAGCTGTTCTGAGGCCGAACGTGCTGGAACGTAATATCTGTCCGAATTTGCAGGTTGGCTGCGAAAGATCTGTGAAGCAGACGGTCTTGACCTCGCCGCGGCACACGGACAGCTCATCACGTCATGGATTCCAGAGGAGGATAACCGGTACGGTTACCAGTTCCTATGGTTTTGACGAGAGGGAGGTCATGAGCGGTGCGAGAGTGGCAGAAGGCCCATAATCTGAGGAGGATAAAATGACCCGTTACTTGAAATATATCGCGCTACCGGAAGTCCAGCCGTACTCGGGGAAAGATGCAGCGTACAGTTTCAGCTCGTTCATTGAAGCGTTTACTCTGGAATACCCGCGTAGCAGCTGGTCCGACGGCGAGTTGTGCGCACTTTTCCGGGCGAAACTGGTTGGTAAAGCCAGGAATCAGTACGAAGCACTGCCTCGGAGTGAGCGAGACGGAGGTTTCGCAGTGCTTGTAGAGGCGATGCGGCGGGAGTGCAGGACAAAGTCGCGCAACGACAAGATAGTTGCCTTAGGAGAACTTAGGAGGCTAAAGAAACACGAAGGGCAGACAGTGTCCGACTTCTGTGTAGAGCTAGAGAGGCTCACACGACGCGCATACCCAGAAATGAGTGAGAAAGCCTTGGTGACAGAGCGGGCACATCTCCTGTACCAGCAGCTGGTTCACTGGCCGGACTCGTATCATTTGATTGAGGCGCTCGAGGATGAGAATGACGCATACGGTGAACTGAAGGATACGGCCAAGAGGATTGAACGGAGAAACCAGACCCCAAGGAATGGGTCGGCCCCGGTGGCTAATGCGCCTAAGCGAGGACCCGAGGTGGGGAAAGGGGAGCGGCCAAGGGTGGAGGGAACCGTTAAGGGTAATCCCATACCAGGCAAAGGAAAGCCACAAGGGAATGATGTTCGGGCAAAAGGGCCGTTATGATTTAAGTGTAAGGAAACTGGCCACTTTGCACAAGACTGTAGTAGAGCTACGGAAAAGCATTCAGGAGTGCCACCTAGGAGCTCTTTGTCGGCGCGGCTAGCAGGGAAAGCATGCCGAGTAGCGGAGGTACAACGGTGGGCAGCCGGAAGTGGGGGGATAGCAGAGTGCCCACTTTTCGGGGAAAAGATGTCAACAGAATTGGAGGTGTTCGGTAGGAGATGGAAGGGGCTCCTAGACACTGGATCGGAAATTTCCATCCTTCCAGCTAAGATTCTACTTCAAGCAAAGCATGATGGGTACGACATAGACAGTGACGTGCCAGAGTTCCCCATTGATGAGTCGTAACGGGTGTACGACGCATCGGGAAACGTCATGCATTTTGTCACGGTTGTAGAAGTGAATATTAGGGAATGTGGTGTCGAAGGGCGTGAAGTGAGAGCTAAGGTATACGTGACAAAAGCGGAAGATGAGGAGGTGATTATAGACACCAATGTCTTGCCGCAGTTGGGATATCAGTTGACGCGAATGCAGGCGGCGGAGAAGGCTAGTGAAGGGGTGAGGCAGGATAAGCTCACTGAAGGCCGAAGACTGCCTACCGTGGCCACTGTTGCGTGCAGAAGTTACATTGTCCCAGGTACTGTACAATGGGTAACATTAAGGGGGTGTGAGAGCAACTCCAATTATCTATTGGATTCGAAGAATGCACGAATACTATCTGGCGTAGTGAGATCCTCCGAGTCAGGTTGTGTGGATATCCCTGTGATCAACCGAAGCAGCGAGCCCTATGTGTTTAAAGGAGGCGAGGAGGTAGGGAATTGGACCTCGGGACAAGCTCGGTTGTTCTATGACGTATGCGCGAGGCAATTAGTGTCGTGGGTGGCTCTGAAACAATTGCCAGCGAATCACGAAGCAGGGCCCCATCGACAGCAAGAGCACAAGTCTTATCCCGGAGTGCACGGAGGAAAAATATTGAAACGTCGTGAGCGCCGCAGGCAACAGAGGAGACACCGGTCCAAGAAACGAGCTCTGGAGCGGGGAGAGCCGAACCATTAAAGTTTTAGGTCGGACCGAGTGGAGCGGTCCTTGCCCGGGGGGACCGGCGTGTTGGGTGGGCCTGTGATGGAAGATCACGCATATCGAAGGTCAAACATTTTGGGCGGGCGCGGGAAAACGGGCCAGGCGCCCAGAAAAAGAGTGGTAGTTGTTCTCCTGCCGGCGTGACGAAGATTCGAGCGACTCTCGAGTTGTTTTTTTTAATCTTATCTAATCTTTTCTAACAGGACTCACTTCTACTGCAGGCTCTCCCCCCCCGTCCTCTCGACCGTCTCTTCCCGTCATTTTCTACATATTAATCGTTTTACAGTTGCTTTAGTTACATCTCATAGCTTATCTTATCTTACTTTGTAGATAAATCTTATTCTCACTGGTGTTTGTGTGTATTCCAGGCAATAGTCTCACAATTAACCTTCACCACTTAACTATATACCAGAACAAGAATTTCAGAAGACAACTTAATTTATCTCCAACGGGTGACTAAAAGAGTATTTTGCGAGGACCAAGGATCTAGCAAGAAGGAATCCTTCAGGGTTCGCCCACCATTTTACAAGTTAAGATGTCTAAGTACATGTAAACGTTGCGCAATAACCTACCCAATTTATCCACCAGACGAATCTCGCTAATCGGCAATATACCTCCTGCTAGCGCTAGAACGACGAGATCATCGCGAATCTGAAACTTTTCATGTGGAGGTCGCAGGCATAAAGCAAAAATAACAACTTTACTATTTCTGGTGAATTTTGAATAAGGCATATTTCATACGTAGACGGCCATACTAGAAAGCTGCTGTTTACAGCAGGATCATGCCGTTTCAAGAAGAAAGATGTTGAGAAATACTCCAGTCTTTCAATGATAATATGAACAATCAGGGCGGTTCAGGTGAGGTAAACTATACCGATTAGGTGGCTGAATGAGAACGATCTTTCCCAGCAATATTCAAACACAGAAGCACTAGTCTCATCAACTCGACAGAGCAATAAGAACACAAAGTACTAGAGTAAATGGGCCCGCGTGGTACAGTGGTAGGAGGCGCTACTCTCACCCGCACGGTCGAGCGATCGATCCCGGCACGGGCTAACCAAGCCTTCCATCACTCCGGGGTCGGCGCCGGCACCTTTACCTTTACTAAAAAAATAATGCAACATCAAGCAGGCCCTAGGTGATTCGAACAAAAATTCAAAATAAATCGACACGGCGAAGAATAGATAACTAAATAAATGACACAAAGTAACGTAAACTAATTAGCGGAGATCTGACCAAATGTGTTATGACAAGGAATTTCGCACGAACGGTGAGGGACCACAAAATAAATCGACACCGAAAGAATAGATAACTAAATAAATGACACAAAGTAACGCTAATTCGGAGGAATGTGTTATGACCCGAATAACAATACAATACCTCACTATTGATCACGGTAAACTGAAATATAGTTAGGCACCCACGCTCACCTCCAATTAAAGAAACACTGATTAAGAAGATTTTCCATACCAGGAACAGAATTGTTCTCCTCAGCGTCTTCAGATATAGTAACTCATACAAGAGCGATTTCCCAAGACGCTCGTCTACAACGTCTCCATTGCCAAAAATACTTGCCTAAATAAGACGTAAATAATGCCTAGAAGGTAGATTTAACTGCTACAAAAAAAAGGAAAATGATTACAACTGCTTTTGTCTCCTCCATTAGCGAAACGCTCTTGAATTTTAGTTTCGGCGGTGGAGCTCCTGCACTCCAGAACCATCTCATTCTTTGAGCGTGGGTAGTCTCGCCAAACCTTGAAAGCTTTCGATTCCAAAGACAATCTCCTAGAAGGCTCAAAATGGGGAGAGTTCACCTTCTTGACCACCTGACGACACCCTGCTCCGCTTCGATGAGATGAAGAAGTCCGTTGTCCATTGCGACAGCGAGCACTGCGCCATCCGGAGACCACGTCATCGACACTACACATCCCGGTTTCGTACACTGAGTCTCAGGGAATGCTACCAGCTCGGAAACATTCAGCTGAACATACATACTCAGAAAAAACTTATGACACTAAAACGCTTCCAGCTTAACTGGTGCAACACCGAATACGGCTCACCAGTTAATCTTGTTCATATGGACCATCGCAGGGAGCAGAAGTCGTATGGCCTAAGGAAGGCTCTAGAGAAGCGCAAATCACCAAATTAGTTGGGGAGGAGAGCCGTAATCTCGGCAGTACAGTTGTCTAACGGTCATCATGGTGACCAGCGCCCAAATTCACGAACGGACCAGCGGTCTCCGAAACCGCGGCGCAGCCAGAGCCAGACGGCAGAGTCGATGAGAGATTGCGTTTAACATAGGAAGTTTAGGATACGCAGAGAAAGGTGCGCGCCGTTCACAGGCTATATCTCGGGGTTTATCGAGGACTACCAATGATGAATGTGGGCCTAGGAGATGTCCGAAACGGTGGTTCGAATCCCGCGTAGACGGCGATTTTGCCACCGTTATCTCCGATCATAGCATTAGCATTACATAACATGGCAATATTCAGCTTTTGGCACTTCCCTGGTAGGAGAATTTCTCGCTCAATCTTGCTCAACAACAAACAAGATGAATAAGTTTCCCTTGAAAACAGATTCGTGAATACGGGAAGGTTAATAAATAAAAATGCACGAAAACGGCTCACCTTCCAACATCGCTTCCACACATTCCTTTTCACCATAACTTCGCCCTTGCGAGATGCTAACGCTAGCAGGTCCGAGCATGGATTCCATTCCACGAACTGGACCTACAAAAAGCTCTTGTGAACTTTTTTATGGACCATGATACCGAAAGGGTTATTTAATCTCGTAAAAAAAACGGATCTCGAACTGTTGAGCCGCACTCTAAATGCATAGAAGAATAGCTGGGCTCCGCGTTGATGCAGAGCAACTTTCCAGTTCGAAAGTTGTCATCGAACGCCACGAATAAGAAGAAAGGCAGGTGAACGTGTTACTACGTTAATACTCAACCATCAGCATTTAATGAAAGCTGGATATTCCGCCTACAAGAAAGAACTTAACGAACCACAACCCTACTTTCATCAGGTCTGTTGAAGGTGACCTCAAGGTAGTCAGGTAAACAGCACTAGACCGGCTTTTTCACCCTTCCAAGGCTGCTACGTGCTTTATCAAACCGCTCAATGAAGTTCTCCTCTATCAAACTCGAAGCACTTGCAGAAAACAGCTGATGGCGAGAACTCCCGAATTCTTACTCACTCTATCGTTATCACTACTTTAATAACAACCCCTTCTCAATCACATCAACTATTCCGTCCACAGCAGAGGTGGTTTACACAAAATTCTGCCACACATTTATAACCGATAGAAAAAACTCCATGTCTCTAACACAATGGCAGGCCTGACTAATCCGCCTCTAGTGTCCTACTCATTAAAAAATTGAACAAGACGCTTCACCTAAGCTCCAGCCTCTGGGAAACGACACAACTCGATGGAATGTGCTGAGCGACGTCACCTCTCCTTGACTTTGAGAACGCACAACTTCTTTACATCCACTACATTCAATATTGAAATATCCAGCTCTTTATCGAATTGTGAGTACCCCTTACCTTGAACGGAGCACGATACTGCTTCCTCTGCTGCTGAAGATCCAAGGGCATTACAGGCAACCCCATATCTGCTGAATGCTGATAAATCGCAAAACTGATTGAGTTCACTGATACGCTATCTACAGTAAAGCCTGAGCAATAAAGGCTCACCGGAACAGGTACAGCACGCCAACAAACCGATGAACAAAAATCTTCATATCAAGATAAGTACAGCGTGAAAACACAAAAATGATCAGTTACTCTACAAAGAGCTCCCATATTTAACTGAGAAGGAAGTAAGCAGCACGAAAATAGGTATATATGATACTCTTTTGCAACGTCCTTAAATGACAAGAAATCTTGACGATACCAGTTAGTAGAGGGAACATAACAAAGTGAAGACATTCAAATTATAGAAAGAAATTTACGAAGGGAAGAACAATAACAAACGACCCGCAAAACAATGAACGCTGATCAAGTTCGCCAGCACACTTCGGAAAAAGCAGTATCGCCTACCAAACATCTCACAACTTCATCTAACATCAGTAAACCATGAACGCGACGAAAAGGCTTACTGAGTCCCACTTCTAGCGACGAACTCTCTCTGCATTTCCTGGATTTCGTGGAAACGACCACGTTTCATCACAGATAACATATTCTTCATCCTTTGTCTACGATCCCGCCGTTTCTGCGCCGTGGATTTAGTCTGGACTTGGTCGGCTCCTATTTCGGCCTCATCCCCATCGTATTCCTATAATAATGAATGCTACTACGACGTACAAGTAAACTAAGGGAAAATCGGCACTGGCTGAAAGCTCCGACTTCACAAAGCGGGCCTTCGGTAAATTTTTCGGCAATACTTCGCGGTTCTACGGGGTAACTTGGAGGGCTGATAATGAATCTGACATCCGCTTTTCAAATTTCGACCGAGTACCCATGATGTATATTTCTCAATAGGCAAATATGCAACTACCACTATGTTGTATATTTTTTGGACAGACAAATATGCCATACCTCCCTCTAGGGGATGTTTCAGCGAAAACTGTGGTTTCGATCGGAACCATATCAGCGAAATGAGGGGTCTTCAAACGAGATTCGGAGGACGGACACCGGAATCGTGATGAGCTCCTCAAACTCCTTATACATGAAGTTTCAGCGAAACATCTTCTTTGACACAGGTAGAATGTGAATGGTAACAGGTTGTCTCTCTACCTCTCCTTCCTCCATTTCTTCGTCTTGAACACCTTGATCAGCTGGACTGTCGGTGAAGGAAGTACCCACAGCTTGAGCCTGTAGCAGACCGATTGGGTTAAAAAGAAACTCATAGGTCCGCTTTGACATACCTTGTTTTGATATGCCCAGTGCTGTTGACCGGGCGAAGCATAACTTCCGCTCTGAGCAGGAGATCCTTCATAACCCGATCCGTTACCCGACTCAGCAGCCTTAACGTATTATATTCAGCACTATAGCTGTGAACAGAAGATAGGCGTGACGAAAATACCTGGTGAGCTCCTTGTAATTGAGCAAAAAACTGCTGCATGATACTTCCCATTTGACTGGCACTGTCCGAAAAGTTTGTCGCTTCATCCTTTTCACGCTTTCGCTTTGATTTCTTCGACTTGCGCCTGCGCTCTTCAGAGTCGCTATCAGAAGCGTCTCTTGAAGCAAAATAATCAGAATATATGCACTTTGGAGTACATCTTCCTCAATAGCGCCTGCACTCTTCAAAGTCAAATCTCAACTTAATGCTCTTTCCACTGGCTGCAAGCCGACAGCAACTTTGGCAACATAGCTACACACAGTAACACTGTTTAAAAACTGAATTTATCACTAAATTTCACTTGAGGATCACTAAAATTTTTTTCGGTTCAGCAGGCAAAAGTAAAACTTTGGCGTACTTTTAACCATTTCGTTGCTTTCCAGTGAAAACTTTGGCGTACTTTTAACCATTTCGTTGTTTTCCAGTGATCTCTTACCCTACACCAAGCGCTCTTCTAGTTTTCGCATGGGGAGCAGTACCCACTTTCTCAATCGAAGTGAAAATATCACCACAGACGACTATGCATGAAAATGGAGCGAACAACCGAGATTATGAAGGCGGTGGGCTTCCCGGAATCGAGGACTCATACAGTTTAGACTACTTGTCTGGGAAATATCCCAGTGCCCTCCGTTAGCCAAGCCTGACATCACAGCGCTCGCTTACAACAGTTGATCACCTAATGGGTTAATTTCAACGTTGAGACTTTCGGTCCATTTATGCTGAAGCCTATACTTCCTCTATTTCTTTATGGTGCCTTCCACGCAGGCCAAACAAGGCGAAGAACAGAAAACACAGGGGCAATTTACGAAAAAAACACTGACACCAATGCTCTACAAATAAGACACTATAAGGCTGTTCAAAAAAAAATCAAGTAAAAGGCTCATCATTAGGTGGATTCTAACGACGAATGTAACAACGTGTAAAGAATGCTCTTCTTGAATAAGTGACATTCAGCAATGTTAACAATAAGACAGAGACCCGTAGAGTACAATAGCGCTGATTAACGCAAAGGAAATTATACAACATCACCAACCTGCGATTACGACTCTCAATTGCCGCCTTGTGTAATGCTTGCACATACGAACCCTTCTCAATCGGATAACCTCGGGCACGTTCAAACGCTGAAACAATTGAATGAAAGAGGAATTACAAAGCGGTACATGACAATTTACCGTCCAGTGCCTCATGGGAGGACCATCCTAGACGCTCAATGAGAAAACGACAAATCAGGTATCCACTCCGATTCACGCCGTTCGTACAGTGAACACCAATAAGAGCCTCTGTAAACATCAACGCAATACGGTTGCAAAGGTACAGAAAAAGTTTGAGAAGCAGTTTCGCATAGAATATACAAAGATACGAACGAACCCTCATCATCTGATCTGTCGATGTAGTCTTGTATAGCCTTGTTGAACTCTGCAACGCACTCCGTTCTGTCGACGAACCTGCAATCGTAAAGTGGTGATCAAGTAGCAAAGGGGAATAAATCGCTATCAACAATGCATACCCGCGACCAGGGCAGTTTATCTTTCGATATTGTATGCACATCCCTTCGATTTCGGCTTTGTCATAGTATCTGTCCGTGTCAGTGAGATCAACCACCATACCAAGACGAAGACCACGCTCCGCGAGCTGCAATGACATTTTATTTCATTCTCACAAGTAGATGAGTAATGAGCGACCGAGTAGCATAGAACGTATGCAGAAACGGGACAACTAAGACCCACACAACGATTTCGAACAGCCTACGTGATCCGCGTAAATGCTGGTCACGTCTCTATTTCTGAATTACAGCCGAGAATCATCACTAGGATGGTTAGGTCAAAATCACTGATTCTAATGAAGGTTTGGAAAGCTGATTACAAAATTCATGTTTTTTTCTCGGATTTCCGAGAATTCAAGCAAGTACCTACTGCTAGTTTCACTCCGTCACTACCAACTAGAATTCGAAAAACCAACACCAGAATCGAGATTAGTATGCAAAATAATCACATGATCGAAGTTTGAGTCAATTTTTCCTTCGCTTTGATTCTCGAAATTTATCCTAATCATTCTAATCAACGGTGTGGGCATTATTCTAAATTCGATTCTGATTTTGAATTGTCTTCTGATAGCTTTACGGGCTGTGATACATAAACTGAAAAGTGTCAAGATTTTCGGCACTATTCAACTTAACGGACACCAGTACTCGATTTTTTTCAGTCGTCGCAAAGTCGAAACGGCGGCCGAACACGGTCGTGATAGGTGAGTCTCACTAAGTGAGGTCATTAGGTACAGTAAATTCTAAAACTAATGGTAAATCGTGAAATTTCTATAGCTTCGCTAAGCAAATTGGGTTTTAATTTCCCACGACTTCAATTTCCCATTTTTCATTTCCCAATTGGGTTAAAAAAGGAAAAAAAGCGCTCTGGGTTTTCATTTCCCACGACTGCCTTAAGCAGCGTATTGAATAAATAAATACATAAATAAATGGACAAGCTTAATCTCAAACATACCATCCACATCAACTTCGGAACGGTGAATCTCTGAGAACGGTCGACTTTCGTGAGAAGTCGATCGTTCAAGGGTGTCTTGAACACAATAAACCGCGTACGCGGGATCATGGTGCCCAACGGCGAGTATCTCGTCCATCTAAACGTAGATAGGTGCATTAAATGGCATACTTCTGCGACAGAACAACATTAGGGAACAATTTTCATAGAACGCGGTCTCGGTGTCCGGTACGTTACGACGTGTCGTACGTGTTCTGGTGAAACTGAGCAGTTCTAACCGCCACAAGTACACACCAAATACTGCGTTTACGATTTTATGAGCGACCCAAAAGAACGAACACATGATCATGAGGCAATTACTCGGCTCTACTGAAGCAATTAGAAACAAATGCGGTAAGCATTTGAGTTCGTATGAAGGACAGCGGTACATGATAGTAGCCATCCGCAATCATGACGAACATGGAGAGTAATAATAAAAAGCTGAAAATGTATAATAATAAGAAAACGCAAAAAACTTCCTCACTCTTTTGGAACCACTCTGCATACGCGAACCATAATTTCGAGAGGATTCGAGTGTGTGAGACTACGAGTAAAACAATGCCGAGTGGCCAGGCTATTCTCGCGATTAAATCGCGTATGAGAGTGGCGATGAGAGGCTTCGCTGGTTGCCGGTGGTCACTGGAGGAATGCCGGAAGACACACACGAAGCACAACCCTCCGTAGGCCGCTACGAACGTCCGCAACTTCTGTCCGTCGTCGCGACGCCCGCGCCGTATCGATCGCCGCACCGCTGACGGAACCCGTCCGCCGCACAACTCGTCCGCAGTCGCGCGCGGCGTGGAGCACCGCTTCGCGAATTCGCGGATGACCGAAAGTGGTATCGTTCTCGAACTCGCTCAAAGCGCCTGCAAGGCTCGGATCAGGCTCAAGCATGGGGTTCGATTTTTGCACAAAATTTACGACCCCCCCCCTCCTTGAAGGAGGGCTCTGGTACGACCCCCTACATGAAAAACGTCTGTTTCAAATGTACATGGGTTCCTGCAGGTTCCGAAGTAACATATAGCCCAAATCAAGTTATTCTTTTCAGATGCCGCAGAGACAACACGGACGTCCGGCTTCGTCTCCTGAAAACAAAGTTACTTGGATGCGAAAGTGGAATTGATCATTACAATAAATTTTTTCAATAACTATTGAGTTTCCACGTTTTTGCAGAAAACAATAAAAGTTTTCTAAAAGATTCGAAGCCTACTGATAAGGTTAGACTTCACATATCCACCGATTGAGAGGACAAGTCAGTTCTGCCCAAGAAAGGGGTAGCACGTTGGACCAAAATTGTATTAATTGAAATTTTAGACCATTGAAACAAAGTAAAGTTTGTAGAGTGATAAGAACAATATTGAAATTTTTGTTCAATTTCTGTTGAAGTCCTGAAAAAGAGGTTCTTGAACGCAATCGAACCCGATTCATGAAGGATAAAATTGCTACATCTACATGGATGTGAATTGGTGAGTTTTCAGAATTTCGGAAATTCAACACATACATCGAAAACTAGAAGAAAATAAGATACTATGGTTAAGAAAATATTTTCTGAAAATAAAGTCTAAGTAGATTCAGAGTTGCCGCAATTTAAGCCCGACTTCGACGCACAAAAATGAGTATAAATCAGGAAAACCATGAAACCAGAAGATTTGCAAAAACTATTTGGAAACTACAAAAAAGCGCTTTCTTAGTAGTATAAAAATCTTTTATTAAATTAACTTCTTCATCGTCGGCAAAGGAGCTGATTGTCAAGGACCATACCAGAAGAAATGGCGACCAACAATCGAACCCCCCCCGCCCCGCATTCTTTGGTGTCCTGAAAATCGAGTAGTCGTGGTGTGTTGAAGTAGTCGTGGTGTGTTGAAAAATTTCACGATTTCCCTTTAGTTTCAGAATTTTTTTCGATAAGAAAATCTGGAACTATTCAACTCAAAGGACAACAGTACTCGATTTTTTTCAGTCCTCGAAATTCGCTGAAACTTTGCACGGGGAGGGGTGGTAATTGAGGGCGTTGATCACGAATCTGCGGCCCGTTTTTCGCCTGGATGGAATCGGACCACCTATATCGTAGAATACGGTAGTTATAGGTGAGTACCTACCGACCTCATCTAGTGAGACTCACCTATAACTACCGCATTCGGCCGCCGTTTCGAAGACCGACTTCAACATCGTGTTCAGGACACCAGAGAATGCGGGGCGGAGGGGGGGGGCAGGGTCAAGCATGGGGTGCGATTTTCGTAAAAATACTACGACCCCCCTCTACGGCCGGTATAGTACGACCCCGCCCCTCTACGGCCGGTATAGTACGACCCCCCCCCTTCGTCCTACGTTCACTTGAGAAAGCTAATAATTCACTAATGTATGCTAAATTAATATTTAAAAAATTCTGAAAAAAAAAGAAATAAAAAATAAGAAATTTGAATTAAAAATTTAAAGAATAAAATAGTTATAGCGACGAAAATATACTCAAAATATAACTCGAATAAATATAACTCGATAGCAACGGACAAAACAAGACTAAATGATGAAAGAGAATTTTTTGAAATTATTCATTAACAGAAATTCAACGCTGAAATTTGGTAGTAGTTTATAGTAAAAGAGTAGAGAAGCAGTGAAAATTGAAGCGTTGTTTCACTAATCGATACTACGCTCCCTTTTCTATCCTTGCCGTTGAAATATATGCGTGCTTTTCTTCTGTTTTCACAGTTTGCTCTCAATTCACGGACAGTATGTTCCCGGTATATCTATTATTTTTTTCAGGAAATGATGAGGCTCCTGAAAAAACTTCAGTCTAGTGAAGAACGTGCGTGTACTCTAGCAATGTCCTAAAGCAGTGAAGCGGCTTTGATGAAAATAGAAGAGAAACATGGAGTGGAACTCCAAGATGTTGAACTGAGTCACACATTATAGACAGATCCTTCATTCTCGGTTGCTTCATAAATGATGTATGCGAGGAAGAATAAAAATATATGAATAAAGATGTTCTGAACGGATATAGAATAGCAACATACAATTTTGAGTAAAGCGGAGAAAACACGATGCTTTTTGCCTGAATAGCCCAACATCCTCGCCCTTCTTTGAAAGTGAGGTGGAAGATTCACGCATAATTTTTCTAGAAGTCTAGTCTAAACGTCCTGGACCGCCTATTCGGAATCCTCAGCAGCACCAGCATTACCAGCAGCTCGCTTTTCCTGAATCAAAAATAGCCAAAGTTACTACAAAAGTTTCTTACAACGGAGCGGCTTGATTTTCACACGCTGAACAGGTATAATTCGAATGGATAGTACTCGGTAAGTTTTTTCAGTTACTGAGAAATGTGTATAGGATTAAAAACTAAAGGCAAAGTATATTTCGACAGTATAAAAACATTCGTCCACAAGTCAATTTCTACGGGACATGGAATGGGTGAAAAAAAAAACAAAGTTTCTGCGTTCAAATGAAAATAACTCACGGATTTCACGGTCCTAAAAAAAGGTAACATATTTTTAGATTCACTAACGACCGTACATTCTTACGGTGTTTCACATGGCACAAAAAAATTTAGTTTTGCTAGAGATCGGGAAGGCTGAATGGAACTACCTCTTCTTACACAATGGCCGATCAAAAATCGCACACCCCCGGCCCCGCATGAAGATCCCTTTTTCAATTTTTTATTTTGCAATAGGAAGATGGCAAATATCGTCTAGTTTTTGAATTGGTTGGTGCGTTTACCCAAGTCCCACTTTGAGCTGAGATATATTCATTTAAGTGAAAATCTTTTTTTTGTGACCTGCATCAAGGAAACAGAAGCTCCTCACTTAAACGGCCATATCTCAGCTCAAAACGCCATTTGGATAAACGCATCAACCGATTCAAAAACTAGACGATATTTGCCATCTTCCTATTGCAAAACAAAAGTTTGAAAAAAGGATCTTCATGCGGTGCGGGGGGAGTGCGATTTTTGTGCGATTTTTGACGAAAATCGCACACCCCCGCCCCGCATGAAGATCCCTTTTTCAATTTCTATCTGTAATACATTGGTAGCAACCGTTAATTTCCTGAACTGCGATGTCGCACGGCTGCTCTACTGCAAACTCGCTGTTTTCGAGCAGCAGCTGAGTTTCGACTGCTAGTGTAATTTCTCCTTCAAGAGATGATGTGACTAGTTCTCTACGATCTCCAGTGTTCTCACGGAGGAATGGATGAGTAGTAGACTAGTCACGTCTCTGCGTAGATTCTTGAGTGAATGATGTGGGCACTGACGAGTTTGGGGTGCTTTCACGTTGTGCTTTCACGTTATCGCATGTACAAATTACGTTATTAGTGCAATTTGCAAAGTTACGTGATGCGGTTCCCTCAGATTCACATTCGACCGGTAATTAATTTGTAGTTCTTTGGCAACATAAATGATTCTCTCCGTGATACAAGAAAGTGCCTATTCATTAATGGCGAATGTGGTTTCTGCAGCGAAATTACTGTCAAGGTTTTGTCGCCTATTTTTTCCATTTTGTATGGAGTGAGTTGGACGTTTCTTGAGGTTTTTTCTCCATATAATGTGAACACGATGTCCACTGTTACAAATGGCTTCCATTCTATGCAACTTATTGCTTCACAGATTGCTCTGCTGTTCGGTATATGAGCGAATCTAATGTAAGAAATGTGCACGCTGGGAATGGTAGTAGGCATTCACATCGTAGCCCACCGCAGGTGGGTGCGCAAGCCGAATAGCCTGGATAGGGGGCTGATTCTTTGAGCTCGTGAACGATTTCATCTGGATGTATCCTATTGCACTTATCCTCAACGCGCGATCTCATCTGGGCGCATCTCGTAGAATGTTAGACTTTGAGAAAAGTGTCTCTCGTGTAGAAGTGTGAAACTTTCGAGCACACTAGTTTCGATGGCTTATTCGTCAGCTTAAGCATGCCGATAGTTTTATTTGCGTGATTTATTTGAACGCATAGTTGGTTCTTCACTCGGCAAGAGACAAGAGAAATTCTTCATTATACTGACGTGTACATCTTTCGTGTGAATTGCATATTGTAGCAAGTGACGCATGTATCCGTTCTGACATCCGTTTGCTGTGTTTGCCAATGCACATAAGGCTATGCTTACCACGACTACGCTCGGGATATTGAGCGGTGATGGTCTAAACGATACCATCGTTGATGATTCTTGGGTAAGTGTTGTGGTTGAAACAACGTAATGACTCTGAGAGCTGGTACGAGCCATTTCTGCGACCGCTCCATCCGCACTTGATGCACCAAATAATACAATACAATACAATAATAATATAATAAGCTTGATTTGCAGATACACCATAAATGCTGCGGTTAGTATAGCGCCTAGTGACCAACAGTGTGGATTGCCTATTAACCTCATGCTCATCAATGATGAGAAGGAGCGACAAAATTCTGGTGGCTCACAATGTCTAGTGACTAATAATACGCTTTCGCTACGTGCAGAACGTAGAGAGACTTCGCTGACTCGATTAAGTGCTGATGTGGGTAGCGTGAATTCTATGGTCTTTGTAGATTTTCCATAGATTTGGCATGTCGCATTTACACACACTTCGAAGTTGGAAGTTTGTGGCCTAATACGCACACTACCATTGTCGCATTCTATTGCGTTGTTGTTTAGGGCGACTGAAGGGCCCACGAAAGATAGGATATATTGTATTAAACTTTCACGTGCATTAAAACTGACTCGTGGACCACGATTCCGTGTGGGAATCATGTGTTCAGCATCGAGTGCAGCACAAAAAACATTACCACTCATGTGCTCCTCGCTTTCGACACAGCTGTAGTAGTGCAAAAATGCCACTCTACGTGCGATGGTAATCAAGTTACTTTCAACCTAAAAGGAACACTCAGATACCACCCGGCGAGTATTCACCAATCCAACGCGTGGATGACGCACAAAAAAAGGAAGAGTGGTACTCTATTCCACTACTTTCATATACCAGACCTCAACCCGCTCATAAATGTAATAGAAGGGAGTGGAAGATAGCTCTTGGAATTGGAGCTACCCTACTTATAGTCACAGGAACTGCGTACGTGTTCGGACCAGTAGCTGCTACAGTACTTTTCAAGTTCGCGGCCCTATCCCTATCCAATAGATATCTGTTGCCATCAAAGACGCGCCGCCGTTTATCACTCTTGCCAGAGGTCGGCAACGATTACTATAAATAATGCTACCCAATTTACCTAGCATCCATGCCCATTATGATGAGCGACTTCCGTGTAGCCATCGCTGAGTTGGAAAATCCTCCATCCCTAGCCTCTATTGTAGCAGCTCACCGGTCACTGGAGGATCGGATGGAATCACTATTCAACATCATCGCTAGTGATAACAACCGCATGGATCGCATCGACTTGAACAATGGTGGTCGTCCGGACCGGATCGAGATGGTTCTCCACAATATGGGGGAGAACTCAAGCTCGAGACTATCCTGCATATTCTGCAAGGAGGATCACCATTCATCTCGGTGTCGGAGCTATGCCGACCCCATCGCTAGGGCTGTTCAAGCATCCAAGCTTGGGTTGTGCAGCAGGTGCCTCAAAAGTGAGCACCAGGACGATTGTGGAGCAGTCTGCAATGTCTGCAGACTGCCCCACAATCAGCTGCTATGTCCGGGCAAAAGGAGTTTTCCTCTAGTAAAAAGACGGCGCAACTGGTTTGTTGACATTTTATCTTCCGTTTTTCTGTTTTTCTTTAATTATTGTGTCTGTATCAAACAGCGTAACAAACGTGTGTAATTCAATTGTTACGTTATTTTTTGCCTTGGGGCGCGCGGAGTGTCTCGCTCTGCGTGATCCCTGCTGTATATTTCCAAAGATAAGTAGAAGTGAAGCATCATATCATTGTATCATTCACGGTATTTCGAACGAGAGCCCGCGAATGACACACCCTATCAAATTCTCTCGTATCATTCAACCTGCATAAATAGCAGGGTGAGCGAGGCTGCTGCTGCTACTACTAAGCACGGACACAAGAGTCGAGCATAAATACATTCGGAACTAACTGTCAAACAAGCGAGCCGTACCCCTTATAAAGGATACAGTTACTGGGGACCAAACGATCAGGTTGATCCTCGTTTACTGTAAGCCAAGCGCTTCGACTTCTTCTTCAGCCCAACTTAGAAAAATCATTAGCGACTATTGCTCATGCGAACATCCGTGTCTTGTCTTAGGAGATTTCAATTACCGGACATTGAATGGTCCAGTTACCATTGTCACTCCGCTAAACCTCAGTGCTCCAAGGATTTTCTTGAAACTTTTTCTGCTCACTCACTAGTTGAGCATGTTCGCAACCCAACGAGAGGGACTGCACATTTAGATCTTATTCTCAGCAATTACTACGGTTTCGTGAAGGATATCTGTGTCGAACCTCCGTTAGGCAACAGTGACCATTCGAGCATTGCTTTCTGTCTGAATCTAAACAATATTCCCCCACGGGCTAGGTTTTTTCGAGATTTTAAGAATGCGGACTATCGCAGCATCTGCGAATATTTGGCAAATATTGACTGGTTGGGATCTTTTAGACCCTTATTTGGGATCTTTTAGCGTCGACGATGTAGGCAACAGTGACCATTCGAGCATTGCTTTCTGTCTGAATCTAAACAATATTCCCCCACGGGCTAGGTTTTTTTGAGATTTTAAGAATGCGGACTATCGCAGCATCTGCGAATATTAGGCAAATATTGACTGGTTGGGATCTTTTAGACCCTTATTTGGGATCTTTTAACGTCGACGATGTCTATGAATTATTCATCGGTATTCTTCACCATATAATAGATATTCATGTTCCATGGCGTAAGTCTTGCAAAGTCGGCTTCAATCCGCCAAACTATTTATTAAGGATGCATCGAAAGCGCAATCGATTATGAGAATACCAGCCGTTCAGCGTCCTAACGGCCGCCGAACGTCTGTTCGGGAGCTTCGCTCCCAATTTGTATAAAAAAGGTGTTGTTTTTGGAGTTGCGGACTGGGTGGACGTGAAGTTTAGTTTACTAAAAATGGTTAATATCAGTCAAATGTTGTATTTTCCTCTTTTGTGAGAAGTTAGTCTGTTCGAAGTTGAACGGGGAAACATGACTCATTGGTTTTCTTGTGATAAGTTCACTGGAACTCTGCCAAAGATTACTCAATTGGTATAGTTTTTGAACGGTCGGGACACCTTGATGAAACGGAACACATCAATAGATCTCTGCTAAAGTGAGTTGTAGTGGTGGAAAGTTCTACTTCAGTTAGTAAAATAGCGATACCTGAAGCATATTCTCATTGGTGTAAATAGAAGCGAAATATAGTTAGTATAAGTGCTGACCTGAGGATTTTGCTATTCCGCTGAATACGTCCTATTCGAAAACTTCAGAAAATACTACATTTTTCACAACATTAGAGTTGGCTTTGATTAATAAGCCTTCTGGTTGACGAACTCTGGATAGTGCCGTGTACAGTTGTCCGTGGCTGAAGACGTCCTCAGGTAGAAACAGGCCAATGTGCGAGAACGTCTGTCCCTGACTCTTGTCCCTGACTTGAACCGGTGTGTCTGTAGATGATCTTCATGGGTCTGCCCATGGAGAAGATGTTCTGTAGGAGACTGTCCACGAAGGTCAGCTCGTTGAGCACATCACTTTGGCACTGCTCGCTAAGAAACAAAAATTTTCACTTGAACCGGTGAGTCTGTAGATGATCTTCATGTTCATGGGTCTGCCCATGGAGGAGATGTTCTGTAGGAGACTGTCCACGAAGTTCAGCTCGTTGAGCACATCACTTTGGCACTGTTCGCTGAGAAACAAAAATTTTCACTTGAACCGGTGTGTCTGTAGATGATCTTCATGGGTCTGCCCATGGAGAAGATGTTCTGTAGGAGACTGTCCACGAAGGTCAGCTCGTTGAGCACATCACTTTGGCACTGCTCGCTAAGAAACAAAAATTTTCACTTGAACCGGTGTGTCTGTAGATGATCTTCATGGGTCTGCCCATGGAGAAGATGTTCTGTAGGAGACTGTCCACGAAGGTCAGCTCGTTGAGCACATCACTTTGGCACTGCTCGCTAAGAAACAAAAATTTTCACTTGAACCGGTGTGTCTGTAGATGATCTTCATGGGTCTGCCCATGGAGAAGATGTTCTGTAGGAGACTGTCCACGAAGGTCAGCTCGTTGAGCACATCACTTTGGCACTGCTCGCTAAGAAACAAAAATTTTCACTTGAACCGGTGAGTCTGTAGATGATCTTCATGTTCATGGGTCTGCCCATGGAGGAGATGTTCTGTAGGAGACTGTCCACGAAGTTCAGCTCGTTGAGCACATCACTTTGGCACTGTTCGCTGAGAAACAAAATTTTTCACTTGAACCGGTGTGTCCGTAGATGATCTTCATGGGTCTGCCCATGGAGAAGATGTTCTGTAGGAGACTGTCCACGAAGTTCAGCTCGTTGAGCACATCACTTTGGCACTGTTCGCTGAGAAACAAAAATTTTCACTTGAACCGGTGTGTCTGTAGATGATCTTCATGGGTCTGCCCATGGAGAAGATGTTCTGTAGGAGACTGTCCACGAAGTTCAGCTCGTTGAGCACATCACTTTGGCACTGCTCGCTAAGAAACAAAAATTTTCACTTGAACCGGTGTGTCTGTAGATGATCTTCATGGGTCTGCCCATGGAGAAGATGTTCTGTAGGAGACTGTCCACGAAGGTCAGCTCGTTGAGCACATCACTTTGGCACTGCTCGCTAAGAAACAAAAATTTTCACTTGAACCGGTGTGTCTGTAGATGATCTTCATGGGTCTGCCCATGGAGAAGATGTTCTGTAGGAGACTGTCCACGAAGGTCAGCTCGTTGAGCACATCACTTTGGCACTGCTCGCTAAGAAACAAAAATTTTCACTTGAACCGGTGAGTCTGTAGATGATCTTCATGTTCATGGGTCTGCCCATGGAGGAGATGTTCTGTAGGAGACTGTCCACGAAGTTCAGCTCGTTGAGCACATCACTTTGGCACTGTTCGCTGAGAAACAAAAATTTTCACTTGAACCGGTGTGTCTGTAGATGATCTTCATGGGTCTGCCCATGGAGAAGATGTTCTGTAGGAGACTGTCCACGAAGGTCAGCTCGTTGAGCACATCACTTTGGCACTGCTCGCTAAGAAACAAAAATTTTCACTTGAACCGGTGAGTCTGTAGATGATCTTCATGTTCATGGGTCTGCCCATGGAGGAGATGTTCTGTAGGAGACTGTCCACGAAGTTCAGCTCGTTGAGCACATCACTTTGGCACTGTTCGCTGAGAAACAAAATTTTTCACTTGAACCGGTGTGTCCGTAGATGATCTTCATGGGTCTGCCCATGGAGAAGATGTTCTGTAGGAGACTGTCCACGAAGTTCAGCTCGTTGAGCACATCACTTTGGCACTGCTCGCTAAGAAACAAAAATTTTCACTTGAACCGGTGAGTCTGTAGATGATCTTCATGTTCATGGGTCTGCCCATGGAGGAGATGTTCTGTAGGAGACTGTCCACGAAGTTCAGCTCGTTGAGCACATCACTTTGGCACTGTTCGCTGAGAAACAAAATTTTTCACTTGAACCGGTGTGTCTGTAGATGATCTTCATGGGTCTGCCCATGGAGAAGATGTTCTGTAGGAGACTGTCCACGAAGGTCAGCTCGTTGAGCACATCACTTTGGCACTGCTCGCTAAGAAACAAAAATTTTCACTTGAACCGGTGAGTCTGTAGATGATCTTCATGTTCATGGGTCTGCCCATGGAGGAGATGTTCTGTAGGAGACTGTCCACGAAGTTCAGCTCGTTGAGCACATCACTTTGGCACTGTTCGCTGAGAAACAAAAATTTTCACTTGAACCGGTGTGTCTGTAGATTATCTTCATGGGTCTGCCCATGGAGAAGATGTTCTGTAGGAGACTGTCCACGAAGGTCAGCTCGTTGAGCACATCACTTTGGCACTGCTCGCTAAGAAACAAAAATTTTCACTTGAACCGGTGTGTCTGTAGATGATCTTCATGGGTCTGCCCATGGAGAAGATGTTCTGTAGGAGACTGTCCACGAAGGTCAGCTCGTTGAGCACATCACTTTGGCACTGCTCGCTAAGAAACAAAAATTTTCACTTGAACCGGTGTGTCTGTAGATGATCTTCATGGGTCTGCCCATGGAGAAGATGTTCTGTAGGAGACTGTCCACGAAGGTCAGCTCGTTGAGCACATCACTTTGGCACTGCTCGCTAAGAAACAAAAATTTTCACTTGAACCGGTGAGTCTGTAGATGATCTTCATGTTCATGGGTCTGCCCATGGAGGAGATGTTCTGTAGGAGACTGTCCACGAAGTTCAGCTCGTTGAGCACATCACTTTGGCACTGTTCGCTGAGAAACAAAATTTTTCACTTGAACCGGTGTGTCCGTAGATGATCTTCATGGGTCTGCCCATGGAGAAGATGTTCTGTAGGAGACTGTCCACGAAGTTCAGCTCGTTGAGCACATCACTTTGGCACTGCTCGCTAAGAAACAAAAATTTTCACTTGAACCGGTGAGTCTGTAGATGATCTTCATGGGTCTGCCCATGGAGGAGATGTTCTGTAGGAGACTGTCCACGAAGGTCAGCTCGTTGAGCACATCACTTTGGCACTGCTCGCTAAGAAACAAAAATTTTCACTTGAACCGGTGTGTCTGTAGATGATCTTCATGGGTCTGCCCATGGAGAAGATGTTCTGTAGGAGACTGTCCACGAAGTTCAGCTCGTTGAGCACATCACTTTGGCACTGTTCGCTGAGAAACAAAAATTTTCACTTGAACCGGTGTGTCTGTAGATTATCTTCATGGGTCTGCCCATGGAGAAGATGTTCTGTAGGAGACTGTCCACGAAGGTCAGCTCGTTGAGCACATCACTTTGGCACTGCTCGCTAAGAAACAAAAATTTTCACTTGAACCGGTGTGTCTGTAGATGATCTTCATGGGTCTGCCCATGGAGAAGATGTTCTGTAGGAGACTGTCCACGAAGGTCAGCTCGTTGAGCACATCACTTTGGCACTGCTCGCTAAGAAACAAAAATTTTCACTTGAACCGGTGTGTCTGTAGATGATCTTCATGGGTCTGCCCATGGAGAAGATGTTCTGTAGGAGACTGTCCACGAAGGTCAGCTCGTTGAGCACATCACTTTGGCACTGCTCGCTAAGAAACAAAAATTTTCACTTGAACCGGTGAGTCTGTAGATGATCTTCATGTTCATGGGTCTGCCCATGGAGGAGATGTTCTGTAGGAGACTGTCCACGAAGTTCAGCTCGTTGAGCACATCACTTTGGCACTGTTCGCTGAGAAACAAAAATTTTCACTTGAACCGGTGTGTCTGTAGATTATCTTCATGGGTCTGCCCATGGAGAAGATGTTCTGTAGGAGACTGTCCACGAAGGTCAGCTCGTTGAGCACATCACTTTGGCACTGCTCGCTAAGAAACAAAAATTTTCACTTGAACCGGTGAGTCTGTAGATGATCTTCATGTTCATGGGTCTGCCCATGGAGGAGATGTTCTGTAGGAGACTGTCCACGAAGTTCAGCTCGTTGAGCACATCACTTTGGCACTGTTCGCTGAGAAACAAAATTTTTCACTTGAACCGGTGTGTCCGTAGATGATCTTCATGGGTCTGCCCATGGAGAAGATGTTCTGTAGGAGACTGTCCACGAAGTTCAGCTCGTTGAGCACATCACTTTGGCACTGTTCGCTGAGAAACAAAAATTTTCACTTGAACCGGTGTGTCCGTCGCTAAGAAACAAAAATTTTCACTTGAACCGGTGTGTCTGTAGATGATCTTCATGGGTCTGCCCATGGAGAAGATGTTCTGTAGGAGACTGTCCACGAAGGTCAGCTCGTTGAGCACATCACTTTGGCACTGCTCGCTAAGAAACAAAAATTTTCACTTGAACCGGTGAGTCTGTAGATGATCTTCATGTTCATGGGTCTGCCCATGGAGGAGATGTTCTGTAGGAGACTGTCCACGAAGTTCAGCTCGTTGAGCACATCACTTTGGCACTGTTCGCTGAGAAACAAAATTTTTCACTTGAACCGGTGTGTCCGTAGATGATCTTCATGGGTTGCCCATGGAGAAGATGTTCTGTCTGTCCACGAAGTTCAGCTCGTTGAGCACATCAGCACTGTTCGCTGAGAAACAAAAATTTTCACTTGAACCGGTGTGTCTGTAGATGATCTTCATGGGTCTGCCCATGGAGAAGATGTTCTGTAGGAGACTGTCCACGAAGTTCAGCTCGTTGAGCACATCACTTTGGCACTGCTCGCTAAGAAACAAAAATTTTCACTTGAACCGGTGTGTCTGTAGATGATCTTCATGGGTCTCCATGGAGAAGACGAACTGTTCAGCTCGTTGAGTTGGAGCTAAGAAACAAAATTTTCACTTGAACCTTGTGATGATCTTCCTGTCCACGAAGGTCAGCTCGTTGAGCACATCACTTTGGCACTGCTCGCTAAGAAACAAAAATTTTCACTTGAACCGGTGAGTCTGTAGATGATCTTCATGTTCATGGGTCTGCCCATGGAGGAGATGTTCTGTAGGAGACTGTCCACGAAGTTCAGCTCGTTGAGCACATCACTTTGGCACTGTTCGCTGAGAAACAAAAATTTTCATTTGAACCGGTGTGTCTGTAGATGATCTTCATGGGTCTGCCCATGGAGAAGATGTTCTGTAGGAGACTGTCCACGAAGGTCAGCTCGTTGAGCACATCACTTTGGCACTGCTCGCTAAGAAACAAAAATTTTCTTGAACCGGTGAGTCTGTAGATGATCTTCATGTTCATGGGTCTGCCCATGGAGGAGATGTTCTGTAGGAGACTGTCCACGAAGTTCAGCTCGTTGAGCACATCACTTTGGCACTGTTCGCTGAGAAACAAAATTTTTCACTTGAACCGGTGTGTCCGTAGATGATCTTCATGGGTCTGCCCATGGAGAAGATGTTCTGTAGGAGACTGTCCACGAAGTTCAGCTCGTTGAGCACATCACTTTGGCACTGCTCGCTAAGAAACAAAAATTTTCACTTGAACCGGTGAGTCTGTAGATGATCTTCATGTTCATGGGTCTGCCCATGGAGGAGATGTTCTGTAGGAGACTGTCCACGAAGTTCAGCTCGTTGAGCACATCACTTTGGCACTGTTCGCTGAGAAACAAAATTTTTCACTTGAACCGGTGTGTCTGTAGATGATCTTCATGGGTCTGCCCATGGAGAAGATGTTCTGTGGGAGACTGTCCACGAAGGTCAGCTCGTTGAGCACATCACTTTGGCACTGCTCGCTAAGAAACAAAAATTTTCACTTGAACCGGTGAGTCTGTAGATGATCTTCATGTTCATGGGTCTGCCCATGGAGGAGATGTTCTGTAGGAGACTGTCCACGAAGTTCAGCTCGTTGAGCACATCACTTTGGCACTGTTCGCTGAGAAACAAAAATTTTCACTTGAACCGGTGTGTCTGTAGATTATCTTCATGGGTCTGCCCATGAAAGGAGACTGTTCATGTTCATGGGAAACAAAAATTTTCACTTGAACCTGCCCATGTCTGAGGAGATGTTCTGTAGGAGACTGTCCACGAAGTTCGTTGAGCACATCGTTGAGCACATCACTTTGGCACTGTGTCAGCTCGCTGAGCTAAGAAACAAAAAACTGTAGATGATCTTCATGTTCGGTGATGTTCTGTAGGAGACTGTCCACGAAAACTGTTCGCTGAGAAACAAAATTTTTCACTTGAACCGGTGTGTCCGTAGATGATCTTCATGGGTCTGCCATGGAGAAGATTTCTGTAGGAGACTGTCCACGAAGTTCAGCTCGTTGAGCACATCACGTCGCTAAGAAACAAAAAATTTTCACTTGAACCGGTGAGTCTGTAGATGATCACTCTGTGACTGTCCACGAAGGTCAGCTGTCTTTGGCACTGCTCGCAAGAAACAAAAAACTTGAACCGGTGTGTCTGTAAAATGGGTCTGCCCATGGAGAAGATTTCTGTAGGAGACTGTCCACGAACCGTTGAGTGCACTGTTCTGAGTAGAATGATCTTCATGGGTCTCTTCATGGGTCTGCCCATGGAGTAGAGATGTTCTGTAGGAGACTGTCCACGAAGTTCAGCTCGTTGAGCACATCACTTTGGCACTGTTCGCTGAGAAACAAAATTTTCACTTGAACCGGTGAACATGGAGGAGATGTTCTGTAGGGTGTCCACGAAAGCTCGTTGAGCACATCACTTTGGCACTGTTCGCTGAGAAACAAAAATTTTCACTTGAACCGGTGTGTCTGTAGATTATCTTCATGGGTCTGCCCATGGAGAAGATGTTCACTTCACTTTGGCACTGCTCGCTAAGAAACAAAAATTTTCACTTGAACCGGTGAGTCTGTAGATGATCTTCATGTTCATGGGTCTGCCCATGGAGGAGATGTTCTGTAGGAGACTGTCCACGAAGTTCAGCTCGTTGAGCACATCACTTTGGCACTGTTCGCTGAGAAACAAAATTTTTCACTTGAACCGGTGTGTCCGTAGATGATCTTCATGGGTCTGCCCATGGAGAAGATGTTCTGTAGGAGACTGTCCACGAAGTTCAGCTCGTTGAGCACATCACGCACTGTCGCTGAGAAACAAAAATTTTCACTTGAACCGGTGTGTCCGTAGATATGCTGTTTCCTCAGGGGGCTCTGATGAGGCTTGGGAATTATTTAAGTCGTATAATGCATTAGTAAAAAAAGCCATGCTTAAATATGATGCCTACCTCGAGCGTAAGGTTCTTGATTCCAATAAGATCACTAGTTTTTATAAATATGTGAATTCAAAAATCAAACAAAAATCAAAAACTGCTAGTCTCGTCAGAGAGGACGGCTCTTTTGCGCCTCGGGCTCTCGATGAAGCTGAGCATCTTGCAAAACAGTTTCGGATGGCATTCTCAGATGAACAATCAAGGTTAGATAACTTCGTTCCCACCCACTATGACGGAGGACGCGTGGTTCTACAAAAAAGATATTATTCGCCTCCTATCAAAGTGGGAAAATTCTGTTAGCATTCCCCGGACTTCGTACCAATGACTTTCATCAAGAAGGTTCTTAACTACATTGCATATCCGCTGGAGTACATCTTCAATCTCTTCTACATAAATGGGGAAGTTCCGCATCGTTGAAAACATTCGTTTATAACAGCGATCCCCAAAAAGCCCTCTTTAAATTCTTCTGAGAATTACCGTCCCGTAAGCATAACGTCTGTTTTCTGTCGAACATTTGAGAAGATTCTCAAGAAGCGTCTCTTGGAGCACCTACATTACAGCTTGTTAGATGATCATCATGTAATACATGAATGTCAACACGGTTTTATCAGTGGAAAACCCACGGAGACTACCTCGCTTACAGCCCTAAATGACTGGACCAGATCGATTGATAGCAAAATAGAAGTACATGTCGTCTATTTTGATTTCAAAAAGGCATTTGATAAGGTGCCGCACGAGAAGTTAATTATAAAACTAGAACTGATAGGAGTTCATCCCAGGATTCTGCTCTGGATAAAAACTTCGTTTGTGATCGCACGTTTCAAATTCGAATGGAAGACACATTATCGAGAACCCAGTTGATGCCCAGTGGCTCCCTCAAGGAGAGGTCATTTCCCCTCTTCTCCTTTTGGTTTATACAAGTTATTTGCTGCCTGCATTAGCTGCAATGGGAGTCTCCCCCTAATGTTCGCCGACGATTTAAAGGTATATACGCCTATAAAGAATCAAGGTGATGTAGACAAACTTCAGCGGGCGATAGATACTGTTGTTAAGGGGTCCGCATCCAACGGCTTACCTCTGGCCGCTGAAAAAACGTACGTCCTTACTGTGGGGAATTCCCGCTTTGAGCCAAAATATATCATAGGATCGGAAATAAATCATACAAGGCAGATAAGAGATTCAGGCTTCATTATAAATGATCGTCTATGTTTTTCGTCACATTGCAAAAACATTGCAGCAAAGGCCAAAGCTCGCATTTTCAGCCTGTTCAAAGCTCTGAAAACTCGAAATCATTCTACTATTCTAAAAGCCTATAAGATTTTGGCCATTAGTGGAGGCAGGTACTTCAGTTCTTAATCGACACCTGAAAAAAGATGTACTGCTTCTTGAAACTGAAATTTTAAAAAAAGTAAGTTCAAGATAGCTTCACAAGAAAACTGGTATTACGGTGTTCTGGTACGGATTATCGTTTTATGCCTAATAGTTTCGAACGTAGAAGGATGTTCTGCCTACCAAGTTTAGAATCTAGGAGGAAGAAAAATGACCTCGTAATGGCCTTTAAAATAATTACAGGTATTACTCGTATCAACTCTACAAATTTTTTCCAGTTATATGCCTCCAGAACTACAGGGTGCGCCAGCTAAATCCGGACAACCGCGGTTCTATTTTTCCAGACAACCTTACAAACACAAAATACAACTTGAATCCAGAATCCTTCTGCATATTAGTAGAGGGGTATATTAAGATTAGAACTGCTCAATGTAGTCTCCGTCAGCAGGACTAATCGTTTCCATCCTTGACCAGAAGGGCTCGCAAGCTCTCTTCAAAAAAGCTCGGTCCAAATTTGCGAATACTGCTTTAATGGCTCTTCGCAGAAATGTGACGTTAGGGTGGCTCGTCTCATTAGCAACTCTCCCAACAACGCTGGAATGATAGTACTCCATGGGGACTGAATTCGGGTTTCTCTGGGACCAGAACTTCTTGGACTAAAGCATGTCCAAGTTATCGGACAGCCAGTTTTGGACCAAATGGCTCGTGCGCCGTCTTGTTGAAAGACATATGGCCTTTCCGAAGATAAAGCCACTACCCATTGTTCTACGACAGTCACTGAACTTTGGCTAACTCCTAACACTGTCGTCAAGTTCCTCAGTGATTGTCCCGGGTCCTCCAAGATCAGCTCCTGAGCCCGTTCCTCGGCTTCTGCTGTTCTTGAAACACGTTCTCGCGAACGGGTTCTCATCGCCGGAGTTGCACAACCCTCCTCGGAAGTCTTGTAACTCGCCAGAACATCGTAAACCGTCGATCTCGAGTATCCGAGGAATCGAATGATCTCCGCCCCTGTGCGTTCAGCGCGAACGCTTTCGATGATTGCGGCTCTTCAATTGTACTCCGCACTAGTGGGAAGCATTCAGACAGTTATGAGGATATCACTATGAACTAGAGGATTTTCACCTACACTATTCCAATCGGGACCTCTGACGAAGTTACGGTACGGCGGGAGAGTTGAATTGAAATTTGTCCGGATTTAGCTGGCGCACCCTGTATAGGAACTGATTTCAAACTGAGGCGCAAGTTTGCAAGGACAACAACTAGGTCGAAGTTCTTCGTGAACAGGGTGTGCTAAATTCTCAGCACCCGATCAGAAAACGCGCTCGAAGGACGGCACCACTTCAGCGTTGTAGTACCGCAGATCAGAAGCGCCATCGCGCCCCAATCGCAACCGCAAAAGGGTCCTGGAACGAATAGTAGGGCGCCAAAAAAGGGGAAGGACCAAGTGGTTCCTCCGACGCTGTTTTCATGTTGTGTCTCCGTCGCCGTCGAGACCGGTCGTCGAGATCGGTCGTCATCGCCCCCCCTTTTTTGCCCCTTACCCGTCCCCTCCTCTTGTTGCGTAGATTTCTTGTTTTGACTGTCTTGTACCGATAGTTAGGAGTTCGATGATTTAGTAATTTTTAGTAATTTTTTGGTCATATCGAGCACGCACAGTGAGCGGCGGCGCCCTGGCCAGTTCTGCCTTCGTCTCACCTTTTTACTGTTAATTCTACTAATCGACTAACTATTTCTAACTTCGTGGGACGTTCACCAAGTCTGGAAGCCAAGCTGTCTCCCTAGTGGCAGGGGATAAATAGTCGGACTGTTAATTGCCTTTTCAACAGGTGTTTTTCCAATTCGATTGTGGCGTCAACTCCTTGTGGTGATTGGTCGATTGGTGGTCACGAGCACAGCTGATCTGACTATATCCTTTTGACAGCGAACCATCATTCGAACTCAATCACCCTTGGAGCTTCATCAATAATGAAGCCTACACGGTCTTCTCTGTCACTTGTTAAGGAAGGTCGACGCCCTACAAAACCTCTGGACCTTGGAGATGACATCGAGTCGGCAGTTGATCGAATGGAGCGCGATCAATCAGTGCCACCGCATATGAAGACCATACTGGGACAATTGATTCAGAAGTTTGCAACAGTTGAAGCACTAGTCGAGGAGAATCGTTTGCTGAGGGAAGAACTTCAAGGTCTTCGCAAGTAAAATTCTGAATTACGGTCTGTCATTAATTCTCTACATCAAACGGCAGCTGACAGGTCAGATTCTTCCACGCAAGTTGATTTGATTTTTTCAACAATGATCTTTCTCATTCTGCTCTCACCTCCTCGGATTTTTGCAGTTCTAATTCTCGTACTATGCACTGTTGTGAAGACAAAGAGACTTCGAGATCTCTCGTCATATGTGGTTTGCCTGAACTATTAAATGAGTCCCCATTTGTGCAAATTGATCATGATTTTCGAATTGTTAAGCTCCTACTTGATTTTCTTGGCTTAGCAGTCTGTCCTTTATCAGTGCACCATATAGGAAGGCCATCTGGGAGAAATCCCAGACTTCTTAAAGTAATTCTTCCGTCATCTTATTTCAGAAAAGAGGCAATTAAGCGTTCTCCCCGCATCCGTAAATCTTCTTTCAAAGGTTTGTACATTAGGCCTTCTCTTCCAAAATCTGAAAGACAACGTCTCCGTTCCTTGCGTACTAGCAAACAGATGTGTAGAGCTAGTATTGATAATGTTGAGCACGATTGCCATAACGCTGTTCTTTCTCTAGGTAAGAGTCTCTGCCATTATTCTTCAAGTTCTGATTGTGCAGACACTTCACAATTGAGCTCTTCTAATGGTCCGTGTTTAAACTAATGGTCCCTCCCCGGTGTAAGAGCACCAACTACCGACTTTTGTTGAGCAATATCAGGTCATTATCAAAAAATTCTGATGCTCTAATTTTTTGCGCTACGCAGTCTTGTTTTGACATAATTTGTCTTACGGAAACATGGCTTAAGGAAAATATTGACTCGTCCAGCTTATTAGGGATTTTGTGTAAGGAATACGATGTTGTGAGATGCGCACGCCATGGAGACATGGAGACGCTCACAAATGCACAAATCAACTCCATCGTTCAAATTTTGAACGCGTTGAGGCAAAAGGATGAGCAGCCGGCGTCAAGCAGACTGCTATCGGAAGACAAATACGCAGTGGATCTGAATGAAACACTTGCCCGGATTGAAAAGAAGTTGGATGACTCACAAGGAAATGCAACATCGAAGCCCATGTGGGATTCATCTGAAAAGGATACGGCTGATTCTATGGATGAAGAGACGGATTACGAGCCAATAGAGATTCGCGAGGCGCGAGAACGACTGAAAGCCTTAGACAAGGTATCGGTTAGAGCTATTAAGCGCTCGAGGACGCTTAGCGTCAGGAAGGAGGACACAGCGCTAAAATGCAATTTTCGCGGGTCCACCGGGCAGCACGATCATGATCAGTACGGATTATACCCGAATGTTCAAGAGAGACTGAAGATTGTCAGAGAAGCTGCACTCTGTAACTCGTGTCTACAGCTTTGCTCGTACCCGTGTCCGCGCAAGACGCCGTGCTCCTATTGTGGTCGTCACGACCATCATAAAGCGTTATGCCGTCTACCGCAGGAGGAACTCGAGTGTATGCTGAAAATTCGGAACTTCTTCTTCTTTTCGGGGGCCCAGTGTGCTGAATTCTCAGCACCCGATCAGAAAACACGCTCCAAGGACGGCACCACTCCAGCGTTGTAGTACCGCAGATCAGAAGCGCTATCGCTCCCCAATCGCAACCGCAAAAGGGTCCTGGAACGAATAGGAGGGCGTCAAAAAAGGGGAAGGACCAAGTGGTTCCGCCGACGCTGTTTTCATGCTGTGTCTCCGCCGCCGTCGAGAGCGGTCGTAGAGATCGGTCGTCATCGCCCCACCCCCTTTTTTGCCCCTTACCCGTTCCCACCTCTTGATGCGTAGATTTCTTGTTTTTACTGTCTTGTTCGATAGTTAGGAGTTCGATGATTTAGTAATTCTTTCCCTCCTGTCATAACGATCTTGACGTCGTTTTCCTCCCTCATATTGTGATGTTCTCTCTGTATATTTTGATAGTTCATTTCAGACCTAATTCAAGTGCGTTCTTGTTCCTTAGTTACGGGACCCGTTTATCTCACTGAAGATCTACATCGATGCTCACATTGATTTGGTGCTAATTCTCTCTGTTGGTTTGTAGTGTGTTGCGTTTAGTTAGATTTTGTAATCCGTGTGTTATGTTGAATGTCACGTTGAGGTAATCGGATAAAGTTTAATTACCCAAGTTTGAGATGGTCCCATTTGGTCGAGCGTCAAAGTCGCGATATTGTGGTCGAGGCTATTATCCGATTGTGTGTCGAAGCAAGTTTATGCAAGGAAGTTCGGATCCCGCGTGGCAAGTCCAGGTTTGTAATTCGACACACAAGGTTTTACCATCCCTTGCGCCATTGATCGCTAAGGGCTGTCTCAAATTCAAATTGTCAGCCTTCAAAAAATTAGCTGCGTCAATTACCACCTCGAAGTTTCCCTGACTGAGCTGATTTTACACTGTCTTCGGCTTCCCTACTTAGTACTTGCTTGCTGACTCAAATGCTCTATGTCGTTGTGTCGCCCTCAATTATGCTGTCTTTCAGTGTTTCAGGGTTTGCGCTGCTCATAGCCTTCCATGCTCCTGATGTCCGTCTTTTTTTTGTTTTGTCAATGTTTACAACTAGCCTTGTTTTCAACGTTTTATCCAATCCATTTTCTCAGGTCGATGTTTGATTGGGTTCATGTTTTGTGCCCGGTTTGAGTTTTTTCTTTCCTTTTGTTCACGTATGTGTACACATGCGTCCAATAAAGTTAAAGTTAAAGTTAAAGCTTGCAACTGCATGATGGCGTTTAACAGGTCAGCGTTGGACGGCATCGCACCCGTCCTGTTGTGACATCGGGCAGATCCATAATGACAAAGTAATCGTGGTGTGTTACTTATATGTATTGAGCTACTGTCGTGCAAGAGATTGATCTATGAGCCCCCAAGTCAGAATGTTGGTGATGCAGTAGGTTTCACTGATCGTGAGACCAGAGATGGGATGTAGGGAGAGCGATTACTTACTTGCGATACTTGTGACCCGTTCCTCAGCAACGATTCATCTCGCGCTGGTCCCAACTTCTTTTTCACTTTGTTCTGTCCTGAGCCAACGTTGTCCAGTGGACTAGTACTTTAATCGATCGGAGATTCGGAGTTCGGATGTTGTTGCGGTGAACTAGTGAGTCATACCACCGTAACGGTAGCCGGCCAACGGGGCGTTTCTTGTCTAGCAGTTTCCAGCGCACTGTAGCCGTACTCCAGCGTCCATCGGTACGTCGCATGAGATGTCCAGCGAGATGATGCTTCGCTTCATCTGCGTGGACTACGATCAGGAGTGTGCGTTAAATTTTCTCTAAAAAGCGGAAGATGGAAAACGGAAAGGGAACGGCTAAAAATGGTCGGAAACCGGAATACTGAACACGGAAACGGAAATAGTGCAAAAATCACTATATTATTGGAATTTAGACAAAACTGAGCTACGAAATGTTTCCTTTTCTGTTTCTGAAGGTACCCATAGGATGCTGGTTTTGTTTCCTCTAGAATGTGTCTACTATTTTGACGATAGCTTCAAAGTAAACGGCGAAAATTCTTAGCGAAAACCATATCAACTTCATTCATCTTTATAAACTTCATGATGAACCAAAGCCGGCCCAAGTACGTACAGAAAAACAGACTTTTCTGGCATGATGGACACAAATGCTTTTAAAAAAAAGTATTGGTAGCCTACTCACGAGTAACACAGTGCAGGAACGAGTGTGTCATGAAAGAGAAACAGCAGTCTTTCGAGATTTTCTGTTGAGAGGCTTCCTCTCAGATCGCTTACAATGAAACCAGTAGTAGAAAACAACCTCTCGCACTCCCTCGATGTGGCTGGTGCCGACAAATACTTCATTGCAATTCTCCAAGTTCTCTCTTCTTGAAACCTCGGCATGATGTTACAATTTTCGTGTGCTGCTGTGCCGAACGAGGTTAGTAGGTGGATCAGACTTTATTAATGGCCTAACGTTTCGACCTGTTCGTCGTCGTCAGAGGCCCCGTGATCCACCGGCAGAGTGGTGCCGACGTGGCAACCAGCTCTGGTTGACAACTGATGCGACTCCACGTCGGCACCACTCTGCCGGTGGATCACGGGGCCTCTGACGACGACGAACAGGTCGAAACGTTAGGCCATTAATAAAGTCTGATCCACCTACTAACCTCGTTCGGCACAGCAGCACACGAAAATTGTAACTTCATTGCAAGTTTTCATAGGAGAGTGTACTTCGCTGCGTTGGTTTTATTCTACCAGTATTCATAGGGATCATATCGACGTCAGCAAGCACAATACCTTCAGTCTCCCTTTTGTTAGCCTTCACAGTGGAGCTCTTTGAACTTCTACTTCCGCCTTTCGTTCCGTTTCCGTGTTCTGCCCAAAACATGTGCGGAACACGGAAACGGAACGGAAGGGCAAAAATGGCCGGAAACTGGAATTCGGAGCACGGAAACGGAAGTTCCGCACACCCCTGATTACGATGTCCCGTACTCTAGACATAGCTCTTATCTGGTCGTTATGCATCCCGGACATCCGCTGCTGGTGCCAAGAAATGCCAAATTTCCTCTCCAGTGCTGCTTGAATTCTTCGCAGTTGATCTTCGGTCGCCTTCGTTACGGTCCTTGTTTTGCACGAGTAACACAGTGCAGGAAGCACTGTGGGTTAAAGATGTTAGCTCGTGGTGCGTGGTCCTTCGCGCTTTCGACCACACATCTTACGGAATTGAAAGCAGCCCAGCCGGCTTTCTTACAACAGAGAGTTCCAGGCTTAGGGTCATTCTTCATGTTCAGGAGTCGACCAAGGTAGCCATACTCGGTGACCACACATTCGGTCCTCGACATGTTGATGGTCAGCAAAAAATTAGCTCCTTCCTTGTGAAGCTCTTCCAGCATACGTGACGCTTGATCCGTGGATCGCGTAATGAGCACAATGTCGTCAGCAAACCTCAAATGGTCCAGCTTTCTTCCGTCGATATGGATATTTTACTTTACTTTATTGAGACGTGGACACTACGTTCCACGTAAAAAACAAACACATTAGCCAATTGAAAAAGACAACTTAAAACATGATTCTCCTGAGTTAGAGAGGTAAGTATCATTCTTCGATTGGTAGAGCCGATTCCAAGTAGGCCGATCGCCGATAGGCCAATGAACGGCTGGGATAACATAGTCACAACCGATATTATCACACCAGCCGGCCAACAATTGGTATTGTCAAATAGTGATTTCGGGAACCTTGAACTTGATCCGATGCAGAATTGGAATCGATGACTGGCTTTTCTGTTATCAGACTCTTATTTTCACGAATCCCACTTACGTTAACTATCGCGTTAGTCGGCGATGCCGTAAATTTGAACGCCATTTTCTGTGATCCGTTGTGGAATTTTGACACCCGTTATTGCAAGCGTTTGTTGGAAGCGAGATCATCACCGTGTTACTGTGGCACGCGACGTTTGTGGTGTTTCCAGCAATCGCGTGAATCATAGCAGCCAGCAGAATTGCTACAGATCACAGCGAGGAGACGGGTGTGCCTGATCTGGGCCACGACCAGTCAACTCCCGTCGGGATAGCCGTAGGCATTTGTATCGCTAAGGTGTTAGACGCATCGAATTCTTCAATGTCGTCTACGTTGCGTTCGACGTGTCGTATGATTTCTCGAGCTCTTAATCTTATCGCCTTTGTAATCTCGCTCTTCTGGCGCTCGGGTTGTTCACCTGTATTTGGGCAGATGTTAGAGTCATTGTTAAGTCCGGCGAATGTAAAAAGGTAAAGGTGTCGGAGTTGATCAGTCCCTTAAGGACACGTCGCCGCATTCGTGTTATATTCAGAATCGTAGAGGTATTGTGAACGTGTACTTGGTCTATACAATGACTTAGATATATGGTATACTCCGACAATGGGCCCGTCGCAGCGGAGCTAAAAATGCATGGCTCCTTTTTATGCAGCACTGCAGCTGGGTTTTTTGTATGCTGCTGTGTGCGGGAACTCGGATTGTTTACCACAGGGACGAAAATGATGGTGCAGATCCTCTAAGGACAGTACTGTGGCCTTCGTCGCAGCGAGCTGCAACGCCTGTCGCAGCTAGCTGCGGCAGTCGTCGCGCAGTGCGCTGCGACGAGCCGGCGCCAGCTGCGATGGTTGGGCAGCACTGCTCCGAGTCCCCGCACACAGCAGCCTACAAAAAAACCCAGCTGCAGTGTTGTATGGAGGAATGCCATGCATTTTCAGCTCCGCTGCGACGGCCCGTTGCCGGAGTATACCATCGGCATTACGGGGGCCAGCCACTATACTAAGTCAGTCTCTCGCCTTCCCAGACAAGTGTGGTAATAATTCACATGACCCCGGAGGAACCGGAGGAATAGAAGGCTTGGTTAGCCCGCGCGGGGATAGATCGCTCGACCGTGTGGGTGTCAATAGCGCCTCTTGCCACCGCACCACACGGGACCAGTTTTTGTCGGGTACACTTCTTACTAGAGAATAAGGCTTGTTGAACGAGCAGTGAAGGATTTTCAATTGAATTCTCTTCCTAATAATCCCATGGTGCTCTTGCGTTTTGATATTGCAATTCTAATCGGTACTGGGGTTTATCCTTCCTCATTCCATTGCAGTTTGAGTTTGTCTTTCCTTATTCCATTGCTTCAAAATCTCCGAAGTGGATGACAAAGGATAGCTGAGCCTCGATAATTCGCAGAATTCCTTATCCTATTCTCTGCTTATGGTGCATTGTGTTGCAGCCTGAACAGCTCTTCTCCATAGACTGCAAATGAACTAGCAAAACCAATCATAAGCATAATCTAATAATCTAATAGAAAGAAACGTGTGTACGAATGTATCATACAATAATTAAAATAAAAAGTTGAATATCGCACGCACGTGATATTCAACATTGTTTCAACTTGCAACCCCATAGTGGTTAAAGGATTTCCACTGTTGAAACGTTTCTCGAGAATAGCATACTTCCAAAAAGTAACAATTTATCACAATATGCCGCTTTGTAACAAATGGAAACAAACTTAGAAATTCTTATCAGTACCCACAATGAACATCTACTCAGTCCAGAGCGGAGAACCATGTCACTGGTGTTCAATATTTGGGAACAATGAGCGGATGATTTTTCTTCTACTAAACAGTGGAACATTAAATACATAAGCTATTGGACATAAATGAAGAAAAACAAAAAATACCAGTACCGTGCATTAAAGGATTACAGAATAGTGAGAGATGCAGACAACATACAGCATCCAACAGCGTGGGGATCCCCTATGGGCTACAGGTCTAACCAGAGGAAGAATCGATGTCTCAGGAGAGAAATTGAGAACACAGGAAGGCGGCTATAACAATGTACGACGTTTTGGCGCTACTCGAGATGCGAAAACAGTTCAGGTTTCTGTCGGTACAAAGTTCACATGAACTCAAACCTATACAATGCAACGAGAACAAATAATGCATATGTTAACGTCAGCTAGAGGTTAGTAAACTGGCACGGAAAGAGCGCATAACTCAATATAAATAACAAAATACAATATTACACACGGAAAGAAATAAGTTGCTCCAGAAATTCGACTCGTTCGTCCAACAGTAGAGGAAATAAGCTCGATTGCTTCAGCTTCCTACGGCTCAGTGATAGAGGCGCTGGCTGAGCAACGAGACGCAAAAGTGCTCGGTGAGACCTCAGCAAGAGGGCGAGTGCGGGATCAATTCAGGAACTACCGATTCACCAATCCCTACGCACACACATCGGCCACAACTTCTGCATCTTCTGCAAGAGCTCTGTACATCAGAAAATACCCACTACTTAAGGAGTATAGAACTTCGAGGCAGAGCGCTACATCACCCGACCATATCTATGCCAATGTCGTGAAAAAAGGTACACCACAAAGACATGGACGCCACATAGCGACAATATCGCATCGAAATAGAGTCGTATTTTGAGATGCAGTACAGCATATGGAGAGTAGTACCCTTCTTATTAGCACGATACTACAAAGCAACTGATTTTGCCGGGGAGCTGAGCTGATCGTGAATTCGAACTGCATCAGCGAAACCACGCGGACGAGAGCGATCTCCGTTGAGAACTTGTGAAGCGGTGATTGCGACCTCTAAAAATATCAAGCGTTGCGTTTTTTTCCATTTTTAATACAAAATATCAAAAAGGCCAGAAAGTTCCTATTGCTCCCAACGATTAGTATATCACACATTGCCACTTCACTGATGACAGCAAAAACTGAAAATTGTGAATCGACCATTCACCATGCTCGCCTATCCCTTCTCGGACTACCACTTTTTAGAGCATCTTAAGAACTTTTTATGCATGATCAACACTAATGAAAAATCTGTCTTCAAAACGAGGTGTATAATTTAAAAATGTGGCTCCAATACAGCCATCAATCAAAATAGAGTCAAACCTGTAATTATGGAAGGAAACTGCAACTGATCTATTTCATTACTGACATAACGATCTTAATATCTTCACCAGAGAAATTATTCATGAATGAGAAGCGTTGCAGTAATTCCCTTTTGAAAAGAATTCTGTGTGTTATATTATAAGGTCAGCACCACCACGGTGCAGAAGAACAAAAAGATACGAAAATAATCGAGCCGCAGACTAAATGAGACGGCAAGCGATAGAGGAAAACTGAGAAATGCTAGCAATTAGTCGATCACAACACAGCGATGGAAGGCAAGGCAGGAGTGACATTCGTAACGTACCTTTTTGTGGCACTGCGTCACGCGTTGCTTCCTCGAAACTCGCTTGATATGCATCGGATACCGGCGACGAAACTGGACTCACCACTTTCGGGCTACCTAATATACGAGGGATTGAGCAGCTCAACGAAAAGCCTTGCAAGAGTCGCATTAAACAACAAACAAATAACACATAGAAACAGTCGAAAGCGACATGCTGTGCCACTGAGCGCTTCCTTCGTTCCCAGACTCAATTCGAAAGAATTGCCGGACGAAACGGACCGTAAAACAATAGAAAAACAGAAGTTGGGCCATACGAAACGTCAATTTCGTGGAACTGGAACTTCTATTTTCCATGAACGTATGCAAGATTGCGAAAATTACGTTCCGCTGCAGTGACCCAACCCAACATTTGCGCAGTGATGGATGAAGATAGCTCCTATTCCTGAGCGCCACTACCACGGTCACCTAATATTCATTCGGCTATATTAAGCTATTCACCACAAAAACTAATCGCTCCTGGGACCAAATTCACAGATCACACACCTGTCATAAACCACAAAATATACCCCGAACATCGCATAAATCGTGATTCATCAAAGCGCGTTGCAGAGTCAATTTGCGGTTCATACGGCGTCTAACACACCTCACCGGAAGTGCAAGAGTTATCAGTTCTCGGATTAGTAACAGCGCATAATATCGCAGTATTGGATCGAATAAACCTCACCTCGCTCGATGAATTGCGACTTGCGTCATTCGGGGTACATTTCGGGGTTCATGGCATGGATCTGCCAATTATTTATTTTCTATTTGTTTATTTATTTATGGATTTTCTCTAGTCCCTAGTGGGCTAAACATTGAAATCCAGCGGGCACAGACGACTAGGATATTAAAAAACAAGAAACACCGAAGAAAAAACAAATGAAACACGGTTTATAACAAATCAGTGAACTCATGGAGATAATCCTTGATGGAAGCTCTTCAGTAGCACCAAAAAAGGAAGGAAACATATTGATAGGATCAAGTAGAGTCCCGCCAGGTTAACGCCAGGAGTATAGGGCTTAGCAAAAGATGGTTCGAATGACAAAAACGTCCACAGTAATGTAAGCGCCCCACGGATACTACTGCCAGTGCAGGAACAAAGGCGAGTTATGGTAGGACTCCTTTGAACTGGCACGTACCCTTGCTGCTGCACCGTAAGGTCGCTTTAATTAAATACAGATTAGTATTATTGTTCAGCTAATGCCTAAACCTGAACTGGCTTGATGAAGTCAAAATTGAGAGCTCAAGAGAGATTTCAGGGCCGTGTTTACTGTCACGCAAGTGCTCCTACTAGATACTATTGTTGTGCTAAAGGTGTTCAGAGCATGTGAGTTCCTCTCCCTAACGGTTAGCTATAGAGCCGGTGTCACTAAGATCATATGTCCTTACTCATGAGTGTAGAAGCTAGGGCTTCCATAAGGATTACCAGGCGAGGGAAAAAACTGGAAAAATTGAACATCGTATTGCCAACAGATTTTCGATCGGAGAGCGAGTTGAACAAGGGAGCTGTTTTTGAGCCAAATCCAATTCTTGGAGCAAATCTGGGAACTTGTTTTGACAACCTTCAAGCTACGTCACATGCATGATTAGGAACAAAGGTGGAACCGAACCTGATGAAACAACCACTGTGTTAATTAGCCCATTCCAGAGAAGAGATTATTATGTTATGTTACTATTATGTTACTGGTTATGTTACTACTACATGCTTATTATTAATACTCAAATTGTTGGAATCGAGAGGGAACTGACCTTGGGCAGATTCAAACAGGTTACATGTTGAACCTTCCCGGTCCCGTTGTGATGGTGGATCTGGACCGGTCAGCGACAATGAAGTGCCTACTGACTGACTGTCAGGCAGTCGCAGCTGCTTCAGCTGAAAAATCTAACCACTAGTAAGAAAATATGGTAATGAAGATGGTACAATTACCCGAATGTGGCCGTCTTTTACACCATCTTTATCTGGGACGTATAGTACCGTCGTTTCGTCTACCTCTTCTGTGTCCTGCAAGCAATTCATTAAGGACATGAATGCTATGGTACCCTGAACTTCAACTTCTGAACATCCTCCGGTCATAAACCGAGCAGAAAACCATACCCGTTTCTTCAATGATCCATTTAGTTTAACGTCCTCCACTGCAGATCTGTTCTTCTTAGTTCTTTTTGCGGCCGCTTCCTCGTATTTGGTGAATCTACAACCAACACTTCACAGAAATTTCGAAGCACAATTACACCAAGTTGAGACTTGTTCAAAAAGAACAAAGTTGTCATTATTACAAACACGCAAGTGGCGCTTATAGTCATTTGTAGCCTGGCTACCTTCCCGAGCGTGACGATTATTTTTTCGACGAATGAAAAAAACGTGGAAGATCGAACAGAATGATCCCTATAACTGATATGCGGACTCTTGGGTTATCACTACTCGGACGCCGTCTGAAGTGACTCAGAGGAAAACCTGGTACATGGAACTAATTGTTATTTGTCTTTGGCATGTCTTCCGAAGCCTTCTTATAACTTCCATCTGAGACCATGCAATCTACTCATAATCGGGATAATCTATGAAGCCCTGCCGAGGAGCAACAAGAAATAGAGAAATCTGACAAAAGTCAGGTGAAGGATTGTCGTAAACAATCACATCACTCACGATGGAAATTGACTGCCACACAAAGTTCGTCGAATATTTCCAACACAACCAATGGTGAAGGGATTGTAGCCGGATTGGAACTTTCCAGTCACCTGCAATTACCCACCGAGTTGCACGAAATGATATCTTCACAAAGTCAAAGAAAATTAATAAAATAGTGAAGCCAAGACAACGACAAAACTTTTCTGAACCACTTTCAGTCAGAAATACAAAAGTACCGACTACAATAGAGCAAAAACACAGCGTACAGACACATGTACAATCTCTTAAATTGCTGACCTGTTCATTTGTTGTCCGTCCTCGTGAAACAAGAACGATATGGAAGATAGTGAGACCAATCACGGGAACAGCCAAAATGGCACACAGTGCTAGCAAGACGATAGAGCACAAATTCGGCCTGCTCAGGATATCTTCTCTGCAAAATGTTCAGGTAAATTTCTCTCATTCACGTTGTATTCAACATTTTTCTACGTCGAAACTTTCAGAACAACTATTTAATCGGTTCAAAGATTGATTAAGTTTGAACTGGCCAATTTCCTCAGCTACCCACTTGGAAGAATGCACGGGTCGGTCAATGGTTTAAGGTGCTACTTCCACCAGTACGGTCGAGCTAACCATTTCCGTTCTTCTAATTGTAAGGTTCGGTAAATTAGTACCAGGCTTGTCTGTATGTTTCCAAGTTCTCCATACTCCTACACTATTTCAAGCGGGTCTGCGTAGAAATATGGCTTCGGATTTTTGTTCTTCGGCTCTACCCCCATAAGGGCCCGCCTGGTGCAGTGAGAAGAGGCGCTACTGACTCACGCACCGTTGAGCGATCAATTCCCGGTCGGGCTAACTAACCCATCCCATCCCTCCAGGGTCGGGTAAATTGCTATCAGACTTCTCCGGGAAGGCAAATACACTAACTCGGTATAGCGACTGGCCCCGCAAGTCATTGTATAAGCCGAATACGCATTCGAATGGCACTACGCTTCGAATGGAAGGAGATTGTGGCCTAGCGCCCCAAGGGACTGATCAACTTCAACAGTTTGCCATTACTTTTCACTTTTATGAATAAAATGTAATCATGCTAGCGATTATAGCATTAGGTTACGTTGGTTACATCGAGAAAACGACCAGACATCGTTCATGAAAATTCAATGCACTTCTGAAAGCGCAATTAACGTTATGTTTGATCAATATTTGGAAGTAGTAATCAAGCGGAGACCCTCTCTAAAAATATTAGGTTGTTTCATAAGTTCGTGCCGTTTTTTTTCAAGCGACCGTTTTAAGCTTGCAATAGAAGCTTCTGAAGAGCTCGATACAGCATTCGAAAGAGAGAATTCGAAATTAATAATTCAAAAGAGAATTATCTGTACTTTCAGAATGTGCTCTAGCTAATTGTCGAATTTTGAAATTTTATATTTTTTGGCCTATAAAGTGAAAAGTGAAAACGTGTAAAATTGACCTCACCGACAGCGAATTTTTCTGCTCTGGTGTGGAACGGTATTCAAAACTTGGAACATTCGTAGAAAGAGGATGAAATTCTCTATGAGAGAGTGTACTCATTGTCTTTTTTGGCCCACATTTTGTGAACATAGACGAGCACATCTGGCACTGTCCACGCCGCGCGACGCAACAGTGGTGGGACGGCGCAGCGCGCGAATAGCGCGCTCGTTGCGCGGCACGGCGTGGACAGTGTCCACTTTGATGTCCTGGAAATTAGTGATAAGCAAGACTTTCGAGAGCGATTCGTACACCATCTTGTAGAGCGTATCGTCCTCTTTTAGAGGCTGTGTGAGATTCAGCAAAACGATTGAAACCGGAGATTTTCATCCCCGAAAAAAACGAAGACGTTTTCCCTTCAAAAATGTTTCAAAATTGTGTATTCTGTAAAACTAAACATGCACTTAAATAGAGCTAAGAATTCTCTCCAAAATAATTCCTAAAAGTCGTGTTCGCCGTTCATAATGAGAGCAACGGCAGCACGCTGTGTCGAGCTCTTCAGAAGCTTCTATAGCAAGCTTACAACGGTCGCTTGAAAAAACGGCACGAAACTATGAAACAACCTAATAGATGAGGTGGTTGTGGATATTGCTCTCTCGCTAAACTGCAGGCCATTAATCTTCTTTCAAATGTGATCACCAATTCATTTCTAGTGTAACTGATCCTTTTCCCCTTCAATTAATCTCGTCATGCGGTCTTCTTTAGAGTTCAAGCTTGCTGAGCAAAGCCAGAGATTGGCTTCATATAAAGTTAACTGAGCTACCTAATTCAGCGATTTTCACAAAGTGTTAACTTACTAAGCGTTTATAAAGGGTGTGAATGTGCTTCGAAGAGAAAACGAAGAACAAAAACTCACCTGTGTGCAAGAGTATACCCCAGGCAGACAGACGCTACGTAAAGCATATGCAAACTAAGAAAGCACAGAAAGAAGAAGAAATATCTGAAAATTACAGAAAACAATATGAGAATTACTCGTTAGCAACGAGGAAAGAGACAGAAAAAGCGCTTACCTGTAATTTCTTCTACCAACACAGTTATGTACCCAAGGACAGTGGTGATCAAACGTATCGATGCACCTGTAGTAGGAAAACATTAATTGAAAATCAACACTATGTAAAAATGGAGGAATCCGAATCACTAACCGATTGCACACAGAACAATGACTCGACCGTGGAGGTCGATAAAATTGACACGTTACACACCATTTCATTCGAACAGTGATACCGTTGATTTCTACGTTTTTGTACAAAGGTGAACGAAAATCATCCGTGGTCATTTCTTCAGTCGCATAACCTGATAAAGAAGTGAAAAACTGTATCGTTATTGCAGCGAACATGTCACATACCGTAAGGATGGATCCCCGGATCCATACACATTGCCATAATCAGATTCGAGATAACCATAAGGAAAATGGCGAGGTCGACACCACACAGAGTCCATCCGTACCTAGCGAGGAAATATGAGAAGAGTAAGGAAATTGTACTTTTATTACCGCGTCTTTGCGGGTTATTGCTAGTAGAAATTGATGTAACGAGGGTGCTATGATTATCGCATAGATCGCGACTCGGGCGCGATTCGAACCCGCGCCTCGTGCCTATCCTAGAGGCCCCGAGAAGTTAGATCATTAATTCATCGAGCCGATGGTTCTCTTTGCTCACTGGAGAGGCCATATGTGCTCTATTAGCACCTTCTTTCAGTCAGACGGTTTTACGTGGGATTGGCTTCGTTTCCCTTGGATCAAAAATTACCATGTAACTTATCTCAAAACAATGCGCTGATTTTCATCAAAACCGGTTGTTTACAATTCTTCAATCCAATCCATGGTAAAGAAAGACAAGAATATCAACCAATAGCAGAAAATGGTTCTATCACCCCAGGCTAAAAGGAATGATAAAAAGAGATCCGAAAATAGCAAAAACATGAAACTCGTAAAGATGCATAGGTGCAGTATCGTCATAAAGGTGAGCTGTAACGAATGCTAATTTTGTGGAATGCTGTTGTTGTTGTTGTTGTTTTCGTGGTTTCTCGACAGATTACGCCCAACATTAAAACAAAACAGAAAGCCAGTTATCAAAAGTAAGACCGGAGGAATCAATAACGAGAAAGCAGAAGCGAATAAATCACTAACCATCCCCATCGAACTGCAACGGCAGGAGCGAGAAAATAGTAGAAGCAGAGTGTACAGATGACAATCAAAGACCAAGCTATCGCTGACGGCAGTAACTGGCCAAGCCGCTTACACATCCTGAAATATTTCGCTGGAAAAAGGATGAAACAAAGACAACTTAATATTAGATATTTCCGTCATAAAGCATTACGAAGCAAAACAAAACCAGTAGAAATGAATAATAATGTGTGAAATATAAAATGTTGTATAAAAAGGGAATCGTAGTACAAAAACCAAGCTCTCACGACAATACGCATGCACGAGGCAGCGTCATTAAAAACATCGATTTATGTAGGGAGAGAGCGGTACAGTGCTAAAAATGAAAGTACCGTTCAGCAGGAGAGAATCGGCACGGAGTACACCCTAAATTTCATGTTTCATTGTAATCGCTACTGAATTATTGTTATAGAATTGTGTCAACGAAAAGTCGGTCCCTAGCAAGGATTTCGTGGTCGTCTTCATATGGCAACACCTTCCCTAGAATATCCCGCAGAATAACGACAAGCATTAGAGCGTAACTTGTGGGAATACAAAAATGGGCGTGGGCTCACACTCGTTTAGATTGCGATCTCTGAAAATTGGTGCTATGTGCGTAGGAACGTAAATGGTAAATGCAGATGGTAAAAGTGTTGCATTTGCTTCCACAGGATCCTGCTCAAATTGGCAGTCGAATAGGGGAAATTTGAGAATACACATCAAAAACAATTTCGATGTGATCTGCTTTTGAGATTCTAGGAAACGTGGTGTACTTGCTGTACCCCTACATTTCCCCAACGGGATTAAATGGTTTTTCAGATTTATATTTTTTGAATCATCCATATCTGAACACTAATTTGTGTAGGTTTCTGTGGAAAAATACGTCGCCGGAATTTTTGCTTTGGCTGCACCCTAGAGCCCACATAGCGTCCTAACAATTATAAATCCTCAGAATCACCCCATTTTCACTGCGACCTCGTCTTTTCTTGCTTCTGTAATATCGCCTGCACCATGTCAGACGACTCACGTTTAGTCATCAACCACCTACCCTGAGTTGAACAACTCGAAAAGGAGGAAAAGTGACATGGTTGTGCTCAAAAAATAATCCGAGGAATGCCTGACATACTTGATGTGTGCGCATAATCATGACTCTTATAGAATACGGACTTTTGTCCTACTGTACACGGTTTCGGTGTATTCGACAGCTTCCATGTTACTCAGGTCTACCGCAAAGTTGTAAATAAAGTCAAGCTAGACTTTTATGAAAAACAAAAAATAATAAAAATAAATAAAAATAAGTTGGACAAAACATCCAATGAAGATGAGAAAACCTACGCGTCAGCGACAGATATGTAGACAAGCCAGTGTGGAGAGCGTATTTCAGAGAAATTCCACGTTCGAGCGGCACTGCAAAGATACGAATTTCACACAGTCGAAAACAGAATGTTGAGAAGGGAGGCCGATGAGTTACACAAGAAGAGAAGAGGATGTTTAAAAAGGTGTTGTTCGATTTTTTTGTTATCGATTTTTATTATTTGTTTTGAGCTTTCAGAACAGATCCATCTTTGTTCACCTGTCGATGTGGGCAGAATATTATGCACTACATCTATGCTCTTAAAGCGAGACGATGTTAACAAAGACTGCTTTGTTGAGTCTTCTTGTTCTGATTGCACAGACAACAGCGAAAAAAGTGTCATGGAGAAAGGGCCGGATCTGGAGGGGCAAAATGTGTTCTAGACCCTTTAAGTCGCTTGTGTTTCACTGGATGCAAAAAAAACAATGAAAATTAATATTGTTCTTAACACGTTGACGACAATGTCCCATGATGCTGCGGGACACTTTTTCCGCCGCGTAGGACCGTGTCCCATGATGTTGCGGGACAGCATTATGAAAATACTTGGTGGAGAACTATCAAATGTTTCACGGTGTAATATTTCTAATGAGTCACAGTGGGTGATAGGGAATAGTTATGGTCACCAAGAGATGCACTCATTCCATAAAGTTTCATGGATGTAAGGCACAAAGCTGGTTTCAAAAAACCGATTCGAAATCCAGAAAACTTAGAATACACCCAATGCATGATACACCGAATGCATGAAAGTAAGACGGATTCGTTTCCGACTAAAAACCTGGATTGGCCGAGAGATATTCCAGTTTCGCTTAACTGATTATGGTAGAAACAAATATTCAAGTAAGCAATATTTTGACTGACCCAAATCAACAGTTACGCTACGGTGATTTGCTTTTTTAATTTAATCAGTAAGCTCAATCAATTAGCTTAAATTAAACAAAACAGGGGCCGTATGCTCGTACACACTGCCGGGCGAAGGGCGCCCATCGCCCGGCCGGGAGAGACGAGCATACGGCCCCAGGAGTAGTGATTTTTCACTTTGGAGCAAAGACAGTATGAAAAAGTTGGAACAAAAAAGATGTAATGGTTGTCTTCATTCGTTGCCAAGCACAAAGTCAGCGGTGGAAGGCAAAGCGGCGGCAAAAACCGTGAGTGTATGAGATAACATGGAATGACGCACGCTGCACAACGGCGATAAAACACAGCTCATTTGATAGTCTGATGTTCACCTTCGCTACAAATTTGATCAAGCAGATCACCTTTTCATTGTTCCCTTTTTGAGTAATTTAGTAGTAACCTAATTAAATTTCTGAGTGATTTGGATGGCACATTTTTTGAGTAATTTAGATGGTAATTCTGAGTAATGTAGATGGTAATCGCAGCACTGGTATTAGTCGCGCGGCTCCAAATTCACATACGTTCCACCATTTAAGCGTTGCTAGACTCTGATAAGAGATTTCGAATCAACAGCAAATTTCCAAATGGTGATAGCGGAGCGCCAACCATCTCCGCCATGCTCTACGAAAATTCGCTTATACCAATAACTTCGGGAGCAATCTCCATAGAAATACATATTACAAATTATTGCTCCATCTTCTTAAGCATTCCGAGTTTATCCGAATGAGCTTCGTTAATGCTGGATTAATCCTGATCATTAACAATCGTGTGCATCAGAGCCGCAAGAGATAGATTCAGTGCAAAGTGTAGCCTACATATAGATAAAGCACGCTGATCCTAGTTATTTTTCAATATTCTCCTCTAAATCGTACGTATCAACAGAGGTAACCTAGTACAGATGTCATGTCTTTTTTTGAGAAATCGGCCTATTACTTCCACTCAGTCTTCTTCCTAAGCCCTTGAGTACTTACCAATTCAAAGGGGCGTCTGAATCACCGTGCCCGCCCTTGGGTGTGTGCTCTAGTAGGTATAGATCGTTCTATGCTTGAAATTTGGAGATTATTTCTGCACCTCCTTCCTTATCCAGTCCTGACCTTTTTCAATTCTTATAAGTGACTATCTGAATCCACTTTTTGAAGCTGTACTTGTTGCATCATTCATCTCTGCTACTAAAACTTGAATTATGTTCGTTATCTTAAAGTGGTCTGTTATATATCCCACTTGACGTGTTTCCTGTAAGATGTTACTGATGAGATTTTTATTGTGAATTACTTTAAATGTTCTATTAACAAGCTGAGTTTTGTTTTGGTTAAATATTCTTTTTCAGTGAATCGATGATTTTCCTACTAACCACATTGACTTGTACTTTTATCACGCCAATGTGCGTAGTTAAATGAACAAACTTCCTGAATAAATAAATTCCTAGACAAGATACCGCAACAACACCACATCAGTTAAAAACAGCTTGAATACATAGCACTACGAACAATAGGACCCTTAAATACTTATTGTGATGGCAGAATGACATATCCCGGCTCACGTTCTAAATGAACACTCTGAAACTCCCATGATCCGAGCAGTGCACGATACTGAGGAGGCGGCTGTGTGCAGCACAATATTCGTTCAATTCAGAGTTTAAGAATCGATTAAACATATATCATTCAAAATAAGTGAGAGCCTCAACAGGTGTAATTTCGAGCGGCACGGAAAAGCTCCGGCATGGAAGCAATTTTCAGAACTCGTAAACTCTGAACGGGATTTTATAGGATCCGGGACAGGAGCTGTTGATTCCGGCTTCGCACATTTCGGTTCCTTTTTGGGATTGATTTTTAGTCATGGCATTTGAAAACGTCAAAGTAACGCCAAACCAATCATTTTACTTTTTTGGATGTATGTGAACGCGAAAGCAGGGGATACAGGGTAGTGGCAATAGTAAGATTGTGTGTAATAAAGCATCGGACGCACACACACACACACAGATTCTCGACGAAAAAATGAGCTGTTCATCATTAGTGACGGCAAGTAGAGACAATTCTCGACGCCCCCGTCCAGCTAGCATGCCGTCTCACAATTTCGTTAGCAGCGAGGTCTGCCACAGAATTAATGCACCCTGGGGTAAAAAAGATGAAGTCGCCAGCTTCCGATAGCCGCTGGAAGACGGTGCCATTGGAAAAGCAAACTCTCCTCAGTGGCAGACAAAATTTTTGATAAAAGAAAGCCCGACTATCATAAATTTATACACTCTAAAATAAATCCCTATTGGCGCATATACCCGTATTTTTCCAGGAGTGGCGGGTATAATCGAGTAATAATGCGGGTTGATTCCTCCCTATGGGCCGCGTGGTGCAGTGGTGAGAGGCGCTACTGATATCCGCTCGGTCAAGCGATCGATCCCGGTTAGGGCTAACCAAAGCTTTCCGTCTCTTCGGGGTCGGATAAATTGGTACCACATTTGTCTGGGAAGGTAGAGACACTGATTTAGTACAGCGGCTGGTCCCCGCAAGTCATTGTAAAGGCCAAATACGGATTCATCATACCTCTCCGATTCCGAATGGAACACGAATGCGGCGGCGCGTCCTTAGCGTACTGATCAACGCCGACAGTTTTACCTTTACCTTAGATGGGGAGGTATCTCGCACCCCGCTGTTCCTATCGGGACGTTCGGTTCACTAACATCTTATTCATCTTCTTTATCTACTATGATCTCCATTAGCAAGATGAAGCCACGAATCATAGAACGTAGTTAAAAACAAGAAACTTCGCAACAGAGTCATTTTCACCTCCACAAGGTGATTTACAAGGCAAAAGCAAATGGCAAGATCAGATCGATGGAGCATTCAACACTAACCCATATTGATTACTGAGGTTGTTACTGTCTGATGTCCCTCAAAACGTCAAAGAACACCTTTGTGTCCATCACGCGTTTTTCGCGAAGCTATAAAAGCGTTTTATCTCTCAAGCGTGTGCTCCGAGCTAACAATAAGAGAGCCCATTAGTACTCGTGACGCGATAGGTTGATTAACCACAATATCAATGCGCAGTTCTGCACATCTATGATCAGCGGTAGTAAGGAAACACAAAATCTACTTTAATACTCCTTCGTTCAAAAAAAGAACCAAACGTGTACCGACTGGTTTTAGAACATCTTAGCACTCCCTCGAGGAAGAGTTTAAGGTAAGGGTTAAGCAATCGTTGCACTTTTTTGGCTTTAGAACATCCAACTTTAGGTTCAAGAGTCCGTGTAAATCAACAGTGCCCTGTAAGCGGCATAGTTCTAACTCGTAGGATTAATTATGCCTTCTGTTGCTCATACACTTCGAAAGGTGCACCTAGTGCAGTGGCAAAAGGTGCTCTCCTGGATCGTATACCAGTCTTGTCTGGAAATGTAAAGACACTGACTTGAACAACGTCTGACGCCCGATAACCGCTGCATAGGGCCAATACGCATTAACCATGTTTCCATGATTGGAATAAAATACGAATGTACGGCGCGTTTTTGGGGACTGGTCATCGCCGACCTCTTTACCTTTACCTTCAATACAGTTCGAAGTTTTTGAGCAGTGCTGTCATAGAGGAAGAGCTGAGTGGTACTTCTTCACGCGAATTTCCTGTTGTTTTCCATTTTGTTCGTGAACAAGGGCTCTCACACCCCCTCCGGAGATAAATCTGATGCAGATTTATCTCGACAGCGAGCACGCACTACGTGACTTGTTTATTTACAACTTTCTGACAGTGATAACCGTCGTTCGGGTCAACTTCATATGCACTTTTGATCCATACAATGGCTTGCGGTGGCCATTCGCTACAGCAAGATCGTGTCTAAACCTTCTCAGACAAATCTGCTACCAATTTACCTGAACCCGGAGGGATGGAGGGCTTGGTTGGCCTGGATCGATCATTCGATCGTGAGTCAGTAGCTGCTCTTACCACTGAACGACGCGCGATACCAGGAGCTGATTAAAAATTGTTTCTATAAAAGTTGATTTTTAAATGCAACTTTAGAGCTTCGAACGGTTTCCAGATCAAATGCGTGAAATTAAAGAGTCATTACAAAGCGACTACTTCAAAAAACACATGCAAAAGTAACACATGCACTGAGAGCACCCGCTGGGATACACATGCCCTATGCAGCTGGTCGAACTGTAGGACAAAAAGAACGGTTTTAACGACGTCAATACCATGGAAATACTACAACACTATAAAAATCAATACAAAATACAAAATACAAAATTTCACAAAATGACTGGAACAGTAGCATGGGTATTCAAGAGAGAAGCCAAATGCGGTTTGATTGGGTCGTGGGTGCAGCAGAAGGTTAAGCAAAAAACCGGGTCAAGGGACAACTGCATTGCCTAACTATGACATCATTCTTCGAAAAGATGAAACTATTTTAAATGGATATTTTCGAATTTTTCGAACCCAAACTGAAATCAGAACAGTTTTAGGTTAAAACTAAAAGTCAGTGAAATTTTCATTCACCCAAACCATGTAGTGGAAAGACCCAGCATCAGCGATCCCCAAACGTCAGGAAAAGGGTGCTATGCGAGTTGACGGGGGAGGGGATCCACTTAGAAAAAATACTTCCTGCAGCCGTTTTTTTCTTCACAAAAACCTGCTCTAATTCGTGTTGCATTAGGGAAGAATTGCAAGCATTCTCGCTTTTACGCCTTCTTGAAGAATCCAGTAAGTACAACAACAATAACAATACCATATCAATAGTTCGGCATTGTACAGATTTTATACGATGGAGGACTTACCAATGACTCCGATCTAGAACACACAGAGGAGGTCCTTTTCATTTTTCTACCACTTCTAGAAGTGGTTGTTTCAGAATTCGCACATGAGTTCGTTTTTAGACTTTCTTTCTGCTGGCTAGAGCGGAGAAATTGTAGTGAACGGAACAGAAGCTAATGACTAACAACGAGTATGTAGTGGTAGAAGCCTTGCGTCTACCTAGTAACAATCTAAAAGGAATGAATGTCATTGAAGCTATAGGAGAAGCCAATCACGGAAGAGAGCGGAAGCGCATCCTCACCGGTACGCAATTGTTCGCGGTCAAGTGCAGACTTTCGCCAATACCGTATCACGAAAATAGAATGCTCACATTGGTGGGTTGGGAATACATTTAACAGAAGTTCTGTACTAACTGTGTCCCTCGAAGAAAAGTTGATTTAGATTGTGTTTTTTACACGTAAACCAATTTGAGCAAGTTTTTGTGGAGAAATATGGTCTTGGGATTTTTCTCCGGCTACTCCATCCACACCCTCATATTGCTTTCTCTTGCAGTAGCAACCGAACAGTGAATACATTTCCCTGACGCACGGAGGTTTTGAAGATCTTGAATTGATGACGGCTTCTAAACCTTGTCCTTATGGGACCGATTGACTTGGATCACTTTACCTTCACATTTTATTCACTGCTACGGCCAGACTTGTCATCTAACGTCGAGATAAGATGGCGATTTGGAGTGGCTCCAATTGCCGATAAGCATCGATAGTCTCGCTTGAGGTGCTGTGGACATGTGCTCCGAGCAAAAGATGACACCATACGCCAGTTTGGTCAGGGAAATTGTTAAGGCTGACCCTGCTGGACATACACAAAGGAGGAAGATTACACCCGGATTTGAGCGTGCCCTATGTATGAACTAAGGAAATCAAGTTTTTAGAACAGTGTCGTCATGCAGTCACCCGCTAACAGATATCGAACCACATCCAATCCGCGATTCATCAAGCTGCTCAGGTGTTTATTCAACCTTTACGCGCCGTTAATAGTCCGAGGTCTACGAACCCTCGCCGTCAGCGCGCGTTTAACCCTGTAGAAACCGGGAATAGACCCCGGCGCGCGTTGAATAATCAACGTTTCCGCGCAATTAGGAGTACATTACATCTTCCTCTTCTATGCCTCTACCAGTCTGGATGGAACACGGATGCGGCGGCGCGTCCCTAGGTGACTGATCAACGTTTACCGTCTGTCTTTACCTTGCCTCGGTTTTCTCTCTGCTTTCAGGTGACTTTGACCAACCCCATGTTGTTTTTCCGATGTACCATAGCAACCAAGAGCTTTGGACCGCGGCTTCATCCGCTGAACCTTACATATGCATAAAAACAATGACAACAACTGACTTATTGTTAGTAAAATGACAAGATGACAGCGGGTAAGACTGTATGCTCGTTTCTTTCTTTCCCTTAGATAAACATATCATTGGTCCGAAGCTTACCAACTGAGACTCCAACAAGGAGAGTTGGCTGCAGAAGGAATTGAGCAACTTGAACAGATGAATCATATACACTTTGAGTGAGATCCAAGATTGAATTCCCTTATATTCGAATAGTATTCCGTATTAACCTTCACATAGACAAACACAAATAAAAATAAGCCATGGAATCCAAGGAAGGAACAAGGGTGACAAGGCAGATAACAAGTTGACTCGCTATTTATTTCGAGAGAAAAATGACCAACATCAGAAAATATAGCATTTTCAAAATACAATCACAAGAAAATGGTTTTCGCTTTTGAAGTGAGTGGGATTTCGACCCGAGAAAGAGATGGGTGTAAGACGAGGATCATGGGAAGGTAGGTAATTGACAAGCCAGCTGACCGCTTGATACGAGAATTACATATCGCAGATGTGGAATTCAGTTCGTTGGTGCAAAGTTTTGATCGATTATTACTTTCCTCCACTTCAACAATTCTTTTTTCAGCAGCTCTGATTAGATCTCATACTGAATTTCATGATGGCGAAAATTGATGAACCCACTGTATTGTTATCAGAAATGATTTACATCGAAGCACTACACCACAGCTCGTGATTCATCCAACGCTGAATCATTTTCAAATAACACTTCGTCTTCATCTTCTTCCTCGTCACCCTCTGACAGAAACGATCGCGGATGATCCCATGTATGTCGAAAAAATGGAATAGGATTTCTGAACTGCTCAGGTGGAAATACCACATCAGTGAGGAATAATCCTTGCGGCGGCGCTATCGGAATCCTCATGTCGTAGAAATTTGAACTGCTAGGGTTACTCAGCAGCCATCGTATGGTTTTCAAAGGCAGTCGGTCGTATCCACGGAAAACCACACAAGACATCATACGACGGATCTGAAAAGAAAACACTTCCAACTCGCGCTGCACCAATTACAAGCATCTACAGACAAACCCATTTGTAGAAGTTTAATCTTAAGAGATGATCGAAAATTGAACCCGCTGGAGGTGCATGCTTTCGTAGGCATCTACATATGAAATTTTGGTTTTTTCACATCCTTTCTGTACCGTACTCAAAGAAGGAGCTGTCGTGATTTATAATGTCATGAATCCGTTAAAACTTATTGTTAGTAGTCAAGTAAAATGAAAGCAGCGATGATATGTGATGACGCTTCTACTATCTTCGAAAGTTTACATTAGTTGTTTTGAGATTGTCTGTTTGCTTGTTTGTTCACCTAGCTTTTCTTCTCTGAAGGCATTGTTTTTCCAACTGATAGGTAAAGGTAAAGGTAAAGGTGCCGGCGTTGACAAGTCCCCTGAGGATGCGACGCTGCACTCGTGTTCCATTCAAGTCGTAGAGGCTTGGTGAGTGCGTATTTGGCCTATACAATGACCGGAGGGGGCCTGCCGCTATACCAAGTCAGTGTATTCAACTTCCCAGACAAGATTGATACCGATTCACCCGAAACACAGAAGGATAACAGACTTGGTTAACCTTGGTTGAGATCGATCGCTTGCCGTACGGGTGCCAGGCGCACCTCTTACCACTGCACCACGTGAGCCCTATTCCAACTGATAGCATGTCCAAATGCGGTCGTGATAATGAGTAAAAATTAGTTAAAGTGGTGAGAGCTGATCACTTCCCTGTAAGAGCCCTCCAGCAAATACGTCATTCACCCGGAACGGAAAGGGCTTGGTTAATGCCAATTTAGCATATACAATTACTGGTGGAGGCCAGCCGCTGCCCAAGTCAGTGTCCTCACCTGGAGTATGTTATCAATCTAGCCAACCCCAGTAGGAGAACTCGGTTGAGCCTGGTGAGGACGATCGCTTGATACCTCTTACTGGTGCGTCTATAAATAATAGAGACAGCCAAATGAATGTAAATATATAAGAGAAAGGCCAAGCCAAAGCTGAAACATACTCGGCTGAGGGGTAGGAATGTTGGACAAACCATAGCCGCGCAGCCACTCGTCTTTGAGGTGGTACAACCAACTATCTGTGCTGATAGTGAATATAGGCTGACAGGGTCAAGAAAGGCACGTCGCCGCATTCGTGTTGTATTCAGAATCGTAGAAGTTTTGGGAATGCGTATTTGACCTACACAATGACTTGCGGGGACCAGCCGCTGTACCAAGTCAGTGTGTTTACCTTTCCCAACGAGCCTAATACCAATTCACCCGACCCCGAAGAGATGGAAGGCATGGTCAGCTAGTGTAGAGATTGATCGCTTGACAGTGCGGGTGTCAGTAGCGCCTCTTGCCACTGTATCGCGGGCGCCCTAAGATGAAATGTGGCTACAACAACCTAATGTAAAAATCGGCCAAATGTGTTTTTGGGGAAAGGTAGGGTCATCCTAGTGGAAATTGTAACCACCTTATAATAGCAATGTCATTTACCTGTTCTCTGACGAACGACCGTGCTACTATGGTGACATTGTAATAATCATAAAAGTCATTCGGAATGGAAATCGATTCCCCTAAAAACAACAGTAAGGCGAATGAAATATATTCGCTGAAAACGAAAGTTACACTCACCAGCGGACAGCTGACAATGCCATATATTCCGGACGGCACTTGGCTGACGGATTTCTTTCCGTTTGTCTCGAGCAGTGTGTTTGAAAAACGATCCCACAACATGCTCTCCTTTAATAGCTATTTATGTTAAACTCAAATGTAAAAGGTTTGTGTAAAAAAATTACTCAACAGAACACTCTATTTAAATAGATCGTTCAGAACGAACGCTGTAATATGGGAAATATAGTAAGGCAAGTGAAAACGAGGCTGTCAGCTAGCTCACCCTCAAAGATATTGCAGGCATCTGACGCCTTTTCGGGAGAAAATCCGGGCGGAAGGCGCCATGCATAATGCTTCTCGGAGAAGCACACTCTCGACGGAGTCCTCTGCAGAGACTCCCACAGATCCCAGCTTTTGCACACAGCCAATCTGTACGTGTATTTCCTAAAATTGACTTTTTGGCTTCGAGTTCAAGGTTGAGATCAGAGTTATAAGGAACAAATGACTAAAAAGTGAAGGACTTTCAAATCAGAGAATTTCGGTGGAAAACAGAAAGCCCCTGATCTCGCAAGATTCGTTGAATTGCTTGAACCATGGCTCAGAAACACAGTTTCATACTATCAAGACCACCAAAAACCTCAAAGGAAGCGAACATTCGAAAATGAGGAGCCGAGATTTGAAATGAAATAACGTAGGTCCCGATGACGGTATTTAAATGACAGCTGGATTATAATAAAACCTCCACAACTTCCTTATCTCCCATGAACTCAGCTAGCCGTTGTTCTCTAATTTTTGTCAAACAACTTGATCGCTATCTACTATCTTAGAAGGTAAGTAGGAAAGCCCTGGGCAGAAAACTAAGGAGAAAAACCGACCTATACGCAACATGCCTTCTGACACAAAATCCGGCCGAGATACTGTGTAAATCCAGCACTTTCATGCCTCCTGCAACGAGGAACGTACACTTGAAAAACCTGTCAGAATACAACCACAAATTCATGTATGTATACGGTGGGAAGAAAATCGAACCATCTGACGTCCTCTTCTTCACTACTTTTTTGTTTAAATTACGCACATAATGTAATTTATTCAACAGTATAATCATCCTTGTTGATTACAACAGTGTTCCACTTTATGGACACGCGATGTCCTTCTCCAAGAACTGAGGAGTACGGCGATCAAACAAATCGCTAGTCGCCTTCACACGGTAGTCTGCTTGGGTGATTTCACTCAGCGAAGAAAAACTTGAGGGGTGAATTCAGCGGCAGTCACGAGGGACCAGATCCGCGGAATAGGCCGGGTGTGAACCGTGCTTCAGCTCAGTACCTTCAATATTTTACGAGCCAATCTGACTGCAGGCGGCCCAGGAAGGCTCGAAAGTGCTCTTGATGAATTCACGTTGTCATTATGGATAATAAAGACTGTTTGACCATCTGAGCTGCTCAAAATAAAGTTCAAATTCTAACAAGTACCACATGAGGGTGTACAAAAGCGAGAGGCGCTACTGGCATCCGCACGGTTGAGCGGTCAATCACCGCCTGGGCTTACCAAGTCTCCCAGGGTCGTGTAAATTGGTACCAGACTTGTATGGGAAGGTAAAGACGCTGACTTTGTATAGCAGCTGGCCACCGCAAGTCGCTGTACTTGCCAAAAACGCATTCACCAAGCCAATGCCATTCTGAGTGGAACACGAATGCGGCGGCGCGTCCTTGGAAAACTGACCAACACCGACATCTTAACCTCTTACCGTCCCTATAAGGCACGTCATAAAAACATGCAATCGAAAGTCCTGCCGAAACTTCAAAACAAGGCGGGGAAGAACTTTCCTACCACCTAATTTTATCAACAGTAAGCTTCAAATCCTAATTATTTGGCAATCCAACCGCAGACTGAGCACAAAAATTATGGGGAGGGTTACCGAGCGGATTGGACGACTCAGTCTTGACTCAAAATAAAAACAGTTTGCGCTTTCGCGAAGCACAAAAGAAACATGTTGATTGAAAGAAAACAGATTTAAACATGGGCAGCCTACCTGGACAGAAATCCTCAATATTATCATTCCAATTGTTCATGAAGTATCTTTTGCTCTCCTTGGTAGCATCTAACGACGCGAGCTCGACTGGAACTTGACATACAAGAGCGTTTCGGAGCGCATGCACATGAGCGTCTGTTCTGAGCAATGGAATTACAAATTTAGCAATACCAATAGTAGACAGGTGCTGTTTGAAACAGATATGCAGTACCTTTACCAAACCGGAATGAATATCACACCTGCTACTTGGCGACAGTTTCAGCAATTCGGACACAGGATGCACATTAGATCTAGCACCGAACAGCGAATCGGAGATTGTCTATAATATTGATCGATAACGGAAAAAATTGACAAGTACATCGATGACGGAAGAAGTAGATAGGAAGGTAATGCAATCTCGAGGTCAACTTAATTCAGAACGTTGATGATCACATCCAGGCATTCGGTAACGAATTTACCGTAGTCGCCAACAAACTAGACAACGCTAAAATTTGACCGCATGAATTACGAGTCGAAGAAAACGAGAATGTTTCGATCTACCTATTGAGTAAATTGGAATTCACTCCACAAGTCTTCCGGTGTTTGGCGTTAAATCAAATGTCTCACCTGGTATAACATATCAACCACACCGAAACCAGTACCTCCAGTCGCCATTTCAGGAAATCGTGATCCATCATAACTAAACCAGAAAATAAATAGGTGGGCGACCGGAAAATTAACCAACATTGCCCTAGGCAAACACACCTAATCCATATCAAATACCGCCGTATCGATGGATGTCCAAGCCATGAGTTTGCTGTGAAGGTCATGAGCTTTGATTGAGCTGTCACACAACTTACTTCAATAATTTATACGCTTTATAAGTCTAAATATTGACCATAGGGACGTAGCGGCGGAAAAAAAAAGATGTTACGGTGCGGAAAAAGTGTACGGCCAGAACAGCGAGAAGTTTTTCCCATCAAGTACCAATAACGAATGCTTAAAATGTAGCAGACCGATTGCAGTGTGGAATACAGCACTTAAACTGAACATAGAATTTGAATGTTTATCTCCATAACAACAAACTACTACTTTTTACATGCACACAACTGTACAAAAACTCTACGCGACATATTGATACAAGTTTGGATCCTCGTCGCATCTTCGCAAATAGTCTCGTTCCATTAGAGAACCTATTCGTTTCTTCAAATCGGCAGCGCGAACCGGGAATCTAAACAGGTCGTTCGACTATCAGACTTTTTATGAAGTAACATCAATCACCTTAGTTATATATCAAAATTAGCAAATATGACAAAAAATATACCTGAGTTGCGCAAATAACTCTGAGATCAACAGCTGATGATTGAGCTTTTTTCGCGTCTTCATCACACGGACAATTGCAGCATCTATTTGGTACTGACGATCTTGATTCACTTCTTCCTCCACAGCCTTATACTCCTCCTCCTAAAATAAAGCATAATGGAAAAAAATTGAGGAAAAAAATCGAAAAATAAAACTGCACCGAAGACCTACCGTTTCTTTCATTTGCACTTCAGAGATACGGATTCTAAAGCGCATCTCTTTAATGTCTGTGTTGACCGTGAACACGTCGTCATCTTTTATCTGCAACATTTCGGTGTAGAAGATGTAATAAAAACACCTAACATCTCGACGAGCTGTCTCGATCGATTTCATAACAACGACGGCGTTTGAAAGATAATTTTATCAAGAGAGATAAGGGAAAACAAAAGCAAAAAATAATGCCGTCCAAAATGAGAGCGTTGTGCGCCACAAAGCTTTTAAGGAACTGTAAAAAACAACAAATAATATCATTTTAGATATTGAAGGATTAATAACTTTCTTCGCGGTAGGTTGTGTTTTTGATTAGTTGTTCTACAAACCTCAAAACGTTAGCATGGCTATGAGCCTAGTAGATGAATAAATGAACACACATCATTAAGATGAAAACAAACATTAGAAGGCCAAACTCTTCTAGAAAAACTGCAGCTGACCTACCTCCTTATTCATTGGTGACTTCACAAGTACACGAACCTTCGCACACGAAAGCGACACCATAGTCCGAACGAACTCTTTTTGGTCTGAACAGAGATTTAGGTGTAGAAATCGTCTAATAACCATAACAGTAGTAGCGGGAGCCGGCGAAATGTTTACTTATATCAAACCTAATTTCGTCGCTTGTACAATGTCAGCAGCAGACCACGACTGCTGGTCGTTGAAAAGCAGAAGCACGATGGCTTGAAAGAGCGACACCTTCAATTCTTTCTGAACCTAAAAACCTGTCTGATTTTAAATTCCAGAGAAAGTGAAGACAGAAATTATAGAACAGCAACAGTGAAAGCGAAAAACTGCGATGTGAAAATGTGAGTGACACATCATGGTGGTAAGCTGAATGAAACTTAAAATGGATAGCAAGCCAAAGCAATGTTTTCTGATTGAAACAAATAGATCAGCACTATAAATTTTTTAAAAGCAAATAAAAAATAAAAACCAAGCCAAGAAGGTGCGGTAGAGACCGGACAAACCCCTCGTCGAAAATTCGCTTTCAGAACACACTGCCCGAGTCGTGGCTGCCATTGCAATTTTCGACCGGTATGTCGAGAGTCGTAGAACTTTTCATACAGCTGTAACGAACAGCTGAGATGATGTGGGACGTTGACCTGCAAGTTGATGCCATTATAGAACAAAATGCACTGATATTTCAAACGTGAATAGTAACGTGAGCGAGATCAAATGCGGTTCGAATGATTTCTCACCTGAATGTTGTCATACGCAGGCCACTGACCCATCGTCAGTACGTTCACGCTACATTCCACACAGTCGTCAAATCGACCCAGCGAGGATTCATGTTGAATGTACTGCAAAATTGTGCAATATACCGGACCTTTTCTGTAATTGTTTTTAAATAGCAATTTTACATTATTTTCATATTTCTAAATAGGTGCTAGGGGGGCGCAAATGAGCGGCACAACTCGGGGAGAGTCGTTGTCTAAGTAGCGTTGTGGTTAATACACGAGCCCCGGACAGGCGCGAGACACCGGATCGAATCTCACCTGAGGCGCGAATTCTGAGATGAAACTAGCACCACCATCACAACATCATATTTCTGAATAATTAGTCGGTGTAGGAAATGCTGTGCAAGAGCAAGGACATCCTTTGGCTGAACGGAGCAGCATAGCGCTTGCTAAGTGATACTGATCATAGAATAATACAGGGGCCAGAAAATATCAGAAGGTATAATATTGTCAATAATATCCTTACATTTGCTTTTAAAGATTATTATAAACTCGTTTACTCACTGTCTTCCATGCATTTATAACGCGCAGAAAATAAATAAATACATTTTACACAAGCAGAACATACGTTTCTGAATGCGACTCCAAGATCTTTCGACAGCTCCATGTCGCGGAACATTCCCTCTAGCTTCTGAGTGAAACCGGCACCACATTCTAAAGCAGATTTTTTAGAATACAGACAAATTCCTAATAGTTATCGGAACACGAATATCAAATGCAATTTAACGCCACAAGAGCATAAAAAATTTGCAAGAGCATAAAAGTTAAACATAGACAAACCTTGTCTCAGCTTGCTCAACATAATTTTCTCAGCATCTACCGAAGCACTGCGTCCAAGAAGCAGACGTTTGGCAAGATCCTTTTTATAGAACACTTCGAAAACGTCTTTTCCTTTAAGAATGGATGGAGATTATGCTCAGACATTTCTCTATTATGCGAGTGCTACGATAATCGATAGGAAATGAAAAACTACAGTGTAGCACTTTTTACCTTGAATAAACCGGAACAATGTGATCACTTTATTCATCAACTGATCTAACTGCTCATCGGAGGCTTCTTTGTTGGCACTGCGCAATCTAGCGTCCATGTATTTCGCTGAAATAGTCGAATAGAACAACGCTAACAGTAAGCCGACATTACACCTTACCAATCAGTTCGGCTGGCTTGTTTCCGCGCGTATTAATGAAGTAATCGAATGCGTCTTTTTCAGCTTGAGCAAACTTCATCTTATCCTCGCCCGAACCAAAGCACGTTTCCACTGGAAGACACAATTTAGCCACGATTCATCCCCAGTAGGCTTTAAATGGGAAAATTATGCCGGTCGCACCGAAAACATCCAATTTGTCTTTGAAAGCCATCAGATCCTCGACCATAGTCTGATCTCGTTGCAGGTCCATAATCATAGCTTGTCCGACTTTCTAAAAAAGAATTTAATAAAAACCGATGAAGGATAACAGAAAGATTAGGAATAGTAGGCAAGCATAGTGAGGTATAGTGTGGGATAGTAACGAAGTTTCAAGACACCCTTCGTCCTATAGAGTGAGTTCAGACGCTGAGCACTGGTATGGAGATTTTCTACTCAAAATAATCATTCAGAACATCAATAATTAGCTGAAAAACGAACGGGTACCTTGATGAATGAAGAAAACCCTGTTTTCAGTAGCGCCACACCACCATCAACTCGGCAGAGAAGAGCGTAGAGTCGAGACACATCACTGACCCGGTTGTCGTTCAGCAGCAATGGCAAACCTGAGAATTCAAAATCATTGGATTCGGTCTCAACTTGTCTCAGTTAACTGGATAGGATTTGTGTACGCTTCTAACGAAACTCGGTTTCAAATCCTTTATATAAGCCTGTAAAGAACGAAAAGCCTGCCCCGCCCCCCTAATAAGCGCCTAATAAGCGCAACCAACCTACAATCTCACTCGGCCTATCTGATCTAAATTTTCACAAAGTACTCTGAATAGAAGGTTATTAGAAATTCCTATCCGTATTACACTCTGCAAATAAACAACTCACAGGCTCACGTTAAATAAGACGAAAATTTGAAATGAGTCCCGAAATATGGAATAAGAAAACCCTCACCATTATCAACCACTTCTTGCATATGATCACTAATGAGGCACTTTTCGGCCCGCGTTAATAGAGGCGTGCGAGTACTCTCGTCAAGGTAGAGATCGATTCTCTCATTTTCTTCTTTGATTCGTCGTTCCACATAGAGCAGAAAATCGACGGTCTGAAAAAAATTAGCATAAATTTAAGATGTAAAAGAAACCGAAAATAGAATAAACGGGTGCACAGGGGTTCTACATGGGTGCCCGAACACTAACTATTCACATTCATTTTACGCATTCACTGTGCCTCTACGATTCTTAGCGGAACACGAATGCAGCGGCGCGTCCTTAGTGGACCGATCAATGCCGTCCTGCTTTTATTTTATATTACCTTTATTTTCATCTTTTACCCAACTGCTACGAAGTGAATTAGACCAGAGAAGTTTACAAAAACCTCTACTTCCCGAAACTTGCTGAAAAATTCGTGAACGTTAATTACTCGAGTCCTAGCAACTACCCACGAAAACTATTAGAGTGCCTGTATATATTCATTGGTGGGGGCACGGACGTCTTTTCTCGGAGTTATACTGAAAAAAGAATACTAAAATACGGGGCAGAGAAAATGTGCATACTTTGCGTGTTGAAACTACGATGTTCATTTAGACGTAGTTATGTGGAGAAATAGTTCTTTCCGAATAGTAAAACTATCAGGGAGATATGATTCTTTTCACCTCAAGTGATCGAACCAATGACATGCTCTCGTGAGTGTAGTGTACGCTAGTGTTCGTGAGGAATTCCTCTTCGAAGGCCTGCAAAGTAAGTTCTCTTCGTTATAATTATATGACTATAAAATACACCAATAATGTTCATGCTCTCATAACTGAAGAAGAGCGCGCACCTGCTTGTATAGATCAAGTGTTCGTAGCATTCGCAGAAGGGCTTTAAGCAGATATCGGTCCACCTAAATGATACCTCGGAGCATTTCGAAATGTAGTGTTATAGCGAGAAAACAGAAATGGGATGAGGACGTAACACACCTGATCACCGGCTCTTTCTTCCGCAATTCTATCTAAAATTCCGCCAACCAATTTTTTCAACACGCTGCCATGGAGGACGATTTCCTCTCGGAATATTACCAAAGATGACTCCCTGAAAAGGAACTAATTTGCAAAGAATGATCAGTCCCCTAAGTTCACGCCAGGCACACGTCTTCCATTTAGAGCCATTAAGGCATGGTGACTCGTATTTGGCCCGTTCGATGACTTGCGAGTGTCAGCTACTATACTAGGTCAATATTTCCACCTTCCCAAACAAGTCTGGTGCCAACTCACCCGACCCCGATTAGTACAAGGTTTCGTTGAACGAGGATCGATCGCTCGACCGTGCCAATATCATCAGCGCCCTAACCTCTTGCCTTATAGCACTACACGGGCCCTTTTCGGCAACAACCAAGCACAAAGGATAATGGCACATACCAAATTGGCGACTCGTCGATGTTCTCGAGTATGAATGTCCTATCTAGGTACAGGAACACGTTTCGGATAAGAATCTGTAAACACCTCAATTGATATTCAATAAAAGCAAACAAGTAATTAAACGACTACCATTTGCTCGCAATAATCGCTCCATAAATTTTCTATTGCTTTCATGAATTCCACACCTCCAGAACTACATTTCTCGTTCAATTCATTCCTAAAAAAGGGTAGAATTGTGAGGCATTGTGGCAGTTTTGGGGAACGAATGATACCTGAACCGTCCTATCCACTTTCGCACGTTTTCGAGTAATCTGTCATAAGTAGTTCTCGCCATTTTATTTTCACACAACGATTCAACAACCTCAAAAGGACCATGCATCAAGAGGGATGCAGTACTGCGGTATTGTAAGAACAGACCTTGTACAGCTGCTCAAGATTAGTAGTGACATGTTGCTTAGTCTGAATAGCATTTATGCTGGCTTCAAGAGTGAGCCAACCCGTAGCCATCAAATCAGCAACGTCATCATTTTTCCCTGGAAATGAAGAAACATTATGTGTAAACATCAAAGACGCGTTATCTGACATTTCGTCGTCCAGATTTACTTCTTTGAAAAATCATTTTAAATGAATTTGAACCAAAATTGTCAATTATGCAATGCTGAATCCTGCCCTAATTACATGTTATCAAGGAAGGAATTCGGAACCTGAAAATTTCAGCAAAGTCGTGAAAAAATTCTAGATGAGCGATCCAACATTTGTAACTATAGCTCTTTAGTTGTTGCACAGCAATCAAATAAATTGATAATATGCCCACTAACTTCATTAGTTTGTTAGAGCAGTTTAAAAACCATAACGCTTCCGCGGTAACGGTGGCCTACCTTTGGTGTTGTCCCATGACACAAATCAATACTACAGCAACGCAACCTTGTAATCGTCAAATCGCCATTTCGGAGTATAGACAAAAGACCAAACAAAACGAGGAAAGTAGAACAAGGAAAATTAGTATGAGTTTTAAAAACGTTCACAAGAAGCCTTTGGTTACAATTTAAAACGACAAGTTCAACTCACGGCGGAAGTTCTTGATGGTGAGCTTCTTAACAGTAGGTAACCCTCGCGATGTCTGACGAGCAGCTCTGACATCCACCTGAAGATCCTTTCGAGGCAACGACGAATTTAATGAAAAACACCTTAGACAGAAACAAACTAACCAGACTTTCATTGCTTTCATCGCGTTCTTTTTCGTGATCAAACTGTTCCTCGTTTGGTCCTTCGATGAGTTGCTCAAACATGTACTCTGGCTCACCATCGTTGAACGCCTGCCGAAACATTTCCGCAGATTCCTCGTCGCTCAACATCTCATCGCTGAGATCTGACATTTTCGTTCGCTTCACTTGCAACTGAAAATCGGGCTGCTCATGTGTCACTTTATAATTTTGCATTCAAAGTCGTCAACCGTTTATACTGATTACTTTTTCCATACCACAGATGAATGATGTTGCATACTATATATGAACGAAAATAAACCTTCACATAAGAAATAACGTTAAACAGAGTAGGCGTGAAAAACGCGTAATTCGAGAGCGTATAATAAGTTGGATTTCATAGGAATGATAATTCACACGTGGTTATATTTGTAAGTAACAGGTTAATCGAGACGATCATTTCGACTTTGTAATACAACTTGTTAGCACACTAAGCAAAATTTGATGATACTTGCCAATTACATTAGGACAGCTAGCGAGCCCTCGATTTATCATTTATCAAAAATCTATGAAAAAAAAAACCGAAAACCGAAAGGCCGATATACCTGCTGGTAACCGGAATCCAAGTATTTACAAAAATAGATCAGGAGAGAATGGATCACACAGAGACAATTCCACGCCGTTCTTTTTACTGTCAGATTCAGGTTAGAACATGGTATATGTGGCTACATACGACAGGATTACTCATCAGCGGCCAATCGCACGTTTGGTCTCGCGCTGTTTTCATGGCTCACATCTGGATCAATAGTACTGGAAAACTTCTTGGTAGGTTTTCGTTTACTTTTCTGACGTCTGGTCAATGAAATGGCATATAAGTTTCAGATCCCTTTAATTTCCCGCGGAAGGCGACCACGCCGGACGTTGGTCTAATAAAAGATTTATACCAATTTCGGGTATAGCACCACTGATTTAAACTCCGAATACACTGCAGTGGCGAGAGTTGAACGCTGATCTTGGATAGTAAAGGGTGAAGAGGAGAGGGTGACGACTGTTCACCAGTCCCTTGAGGATGTTTCACTCAGAATCGAAGACGCATGGTGAGTGTGTTTTTCGTCAACACAATGATTCGCGGGGACCGGCCGCTATACCGCGTCAGGGTATTTAACTTTCCAGACAAGATTAGTATTAATTCACCCGACCCCGAAAAGATAGCAGATTTGGTTAACCTGGGCTGAGATCTTCCGCTTGACCGTGCGGGTGTAAGACGCTCCTCTTGCCACTGTACGACGCTTCAGGAATACACACAAGCCCGTTTTTAGTACCCATTTTGTTGAGAGAAATTATGATTGTTCATGCATTAACATCATAAGTACAACTCATTCCAACAACCGATCAGTACCCTTTATTACTCCACGAATTCACTTGCGTTTTCCATGTTTGTCAGCGGTATTCTAAGAATTTTGGTGCAATGTTCTTCTATTGCTTCGATACCGTTTCATAACTTACTGAAGCGCGGTATCTTGCAGTGAGGAGGTGAATTCACGATGGAAGTATATGCTTCCCTGAGTGCCTGTAGAATTAAGGGCCGGACTGCACGCGGTCCGATTCGGGTGTTGAAGGAAACTCTTCCTCTCAACAAAACAGAAACTGCCGAGCCATAAGGTGTCATATAATTAAAAACATATTATTAGTTAATATCTCTATTGTAATTCCCCTTAGAATTCCGACTGTCACTTGGCAGAATAAATTTCCGCCGTTGCAGCTCAAGAAATCGAAAAATGAGACGTCGATCAGCAGCGAAGCCTCGCTGTCACAATCGCTTGGAATCATTGACAATGTCAGCAGCAAGCTGCTGCTTCCCTTCTGCTTTTTATCAATTGGGGGAATTCAAAAGGCCAGACGGAACAAGTCAGTTCATTCAGTATATCCAACGGCGGGCGTGAGATCCAGTCATCGCCTTCCTAGTTCTACGCTCGTGGTTAAATGGGCGCTAGTGATGGTCTTCCTGTAGTTTTCCAAGGTGCACCGAAACGGCACTCGTGGTCATATCTGACGACGAAATCGCAACAAACTTGAGCCGTCGCCCAATAGATCTTGTGCAGCCATGTGGAGTCCGGTTGCTAACAACACCATAATACATGTTCGTTGCATCTGACCACCGAACACCCTTTTTTTGACGCTCCACAGGCCTCCCCAATTCAGGCTCTCTTTCTCTTGTTTCTTTTCATCTGCATGAATCTGACCACCGATGGCGGTTGTTCTTGAATCACAGTAGACCTCAACCTCCAACTTTTTCTGCAATTTTTCATCCATTTCAACCGAACTCATATTTTTTCAAAGAGAAACCGCAATTATCGTTTGTAGAGCTGCGGCTAAAACTTTTCTCACAGAGGAGAGAACATACGCAGCGCTATGCGGCTTCGCATGCATGCAAGATATCAGATTCGTAATCAGCATCCTGAATAGTTTACCTAAACGAAGCTTTAATCAAATCGGTGATCCTAGCTACATCACCCTGCTAGCCCTGCACACGATATGGGGGGTCATCGGTCGGGATTCGGAAAACGGGTGCCGAGGAACGGACTCCAGATTCGTGATCAGCACCCCGAATAATCCCTCTCGACGAAGTTTGTGCGATAAAGGTAAAGGTGCCGGCGTTGATCAGTCCCCTAAGGACGCGCCGCCGCATTCGAATGAATATACAATGACCCTGTGGCCTCGACGAAGTTTGTGCGATATTAGACGACATAAATTCTGTCCGACTATTGGAGAGCGATAAGTCGAATAACGCGGAGTTTATTGCTTGAGGAAACGCGGAAGGGTCAGAGATTCCACCGCGAGTGGAATATTCCGTGACGACGCCGCGGAACTTGACAATGTTTCAGGGATGAGGTGGGTCGCACCACGATCGCCTACCGTACCTGCGTCCCAGCGAGCCCTCCTCCGCACACCTCTGCTGCTTAGCATGAATGGAACTCTAGATGTCCACAATAGCACAATCAAAGACCCTAACTGCTGAGAAGCAAAGGACCACCGTGTGGGATGGTCGGGAAAGCGAATCGAGAAAACTCTGCAGACTCTTGCCATGTGGCTATTTCTTTTTTTTGCAGTTTAAAAAACTTGAGGATCCGAAACGCACCGGTACTGCTGGGATTGACGGGAAAACAGAGAGGGAGCGCTTCTTGGAGCCCTTTTGTAGCAAGAATGTAGTCCGCGTATTAGCGTTATCGGGAGACGACGTGCTCGACTTCAGTTCAACGCTCGTGTCGCCCTGGGTTGTCGATTGCATTCAAATAAAGATCTGCAATCTTGTATTGTACATATGGGTAAGGAGGAAGTAGTGTACCTAAGCATAGAGTACATATTTACAAAACAGAACACGTCCAGAAAGGGACTGACGAAGGGAGAAAACTGAAGTCGCAAAATACATCTGCGTTCTTGAGCGTTCTGTTGAACATTCCCGAGGGGTGAATGTTCGAAATGGGGCATCAGTTTCGCACTAGAGCGCGTAATCTCGCCCTTATGGCGTGTTGTAAAGCGATGAGTCTACGAAAGCACTACATTATTTGAGAAATTGGGAGTTTTACCGATTTTAAGATCAACGTGTCACTCTTTCAGTTCTTCATCAGTACAAGATCAAAACAAGAAAGCTGTTGGACATCTAAATTCAGCTGAAGGGAAAACAAAATAACAAGGTGATAGCTGATCGTCGGGGAGGAGGTGTTAGCAAGACAGCTTTCCGACTCTGCTCTATTCAGCTCGAATATCCCTTTCGAGATACATCTAATTTCAGAAGGTCTTAGCACTTTAATAAAAAAGGACGTTGACAAAATGCGACTTAAAAGCCTAGTCAAAGTGCAGACATTCCTCTTGCCAACCAGATATTTGTCGATCGCCAGATCGCTTGCTCGACATCGGTTGTACGATCGGGTCTGTACAACACCTCATTGCCTAACCTGCCTTTCTGATAAAGGAGATTTCGTGCGGTGTAATGTTGTTTTCCTAATAAAATGCAGGTGAAAGATCGGGAAAACAATTCGCCTTTCTCCTTTTTTCCTCAAAGAACACTAATCCGATACTTAAAGGCGACAGCGGCTCTAATTTTGTGACATCCAAAAATTTGGCTTGCAAAACTCTTCACGGATTCTCAATCAGTATAAAAGCCCGAGGCTGAACCGAAGAAGCGCATGCTTCTGACTCTCCTCTTTTTGAAAAAAAAATTTGAAAGAGCAAGTCATTCCTAGTCTATTGTCTGGAATCGAAGGTAGCCGATCTGGACAGAACGGTCCTTCTGCGTGCCTCTCGTTACTCTACTATTATTCATTTTATACGAATAGTTCGCTAGTGGTTTGCAGCAGAACAATTTTGAACAAAAACAGAGAAGAACCGAAGGAGATTCATTCAACGAGCGTCCGCAACACCGAAAACTCCGACGAACGAACTAGTTCACACCTCAGCTTCAACTTGAATTAGACCTTTGCTTCATATGTACAAGAGCACAAATAACAGGTGTAGCCTTCAGCAAGAATCAGCCCATTTTTTATTCTTTTCTTGTGAACATTTAGAACTGACAGAGAGGCAAACTGCTACATAGGAGAGATTAATCGAAGTAAGATGAGAGGAGACGAAAATGAGCGAAATCAGCAGCTGAATAAATTATTTTTGTGATGGGCTCTTTATAATAGTAATCAATTTGCATAAAAATCTGGGGATGCATGACATCCAATAAGAATGTGTTAAAACATGAAGAAGACAATTGACGAATGAGACATACAACGAAGTTCAAGTGATTGCAAGTCGCCGGCGATTGAGCAAGCACAAACCTGAAACTCAATCGATAAATCTTACAACATCTTTGCTCACCATGCACTAGATAATAGTAGCCTCTAATATCTATTCTATAGAAGAATATGAAAAACTCACCTCACAACGGTCGCATACGAACGTCCAGGAACGACCGAGACTCCGCAGCAGTAATAACGACAAATAACTGAATGATTTTGCATTCAACTAACAAGGCACGCAAGAAACAACAACAACAGAACGGTGAGGGCGTACGGGACTTTCGAGACGACGCCAAACGTGTCCTACTAGTCAACAAAAACACAAGAGAAGGATGACGGAGGAAACGAACGACAAAAGAAGTAAATTATTATATGAAAAGAGTTGATGAGGAAGAAAACAAATTAAAATGTTTTCAATTTGAGGATGGAAATATGCAGAATTGAACAGCAACACACGAATTACATAAAAGTTGGAAATAAAATATACTGTTATAAATTAGAAAAAAGAAATGAATGAATGAAGAAAAACGAAAACCGAGATCAGCTACTACCGAAAACATCTATATAACAGACAAAATTAAATTCTTATCGTCATTTTCTAGGGTATTACATTCCTAAGAACATAAACGCTAGTACTCAGGGCAATCGCAGTGTTCATGCGACAGTAGCACAATATATAAAACAAAAAGAAAACATAGTGTTCAAAAGAAATTGCAATGAAATTACTAGTAAAAGGAAAACCATGAATCAGCTATTGTCAATATTACTGCTGTTGCGGAGGCGCGGTCGATGGCGGATTGGGTGGTTGAGCTTGCTGCTGCTGGGGCGGAGGAACACCTGCAAAAACAATTTTTCAAGGATATCGCAATAGTTGGTGGATACCAAATGCAAGACGATTGATCCACAAATTCCGTGAAAGTGAAGAATACCAGTAGCTTCAACAACTGGAATTTGTGGGAAGAGTGCTTCCACATATCAAATCAGAGAACTTTTCCGAGAACAGAAAAATGAAGCATTCATTCAGCTCGTTGTACACCTACTATAAGCTGTCAACTGACCTGGTCCTTGCTGCTGATACATGGCTTGAGGAGCCGAGTTTTGTCTCGACATCTGGTTAGGTGGAGGCTGTTGATAGAACGGAGCTGCTGTAAAGGGTCACGTTTTTGATACATTCTAAATAGGCCATGTGCAGGTATCAAATGCGTAAACACCTGTACCTTCCCTGCTGCTCCTCCGCAGTAACCACGTCCCCAACTCCAGCTCCAAACTCCTTACCACCTACGTAATCAGCTTTACGCCCTCTGAGGAAGGCCCTCGATGGCAACCAAGTCCCTATCGCATACATACGCACTGACAAAAGTACTACGTTCTCGTTTTACGCATAACGAACCACCCTCATACTTCGCCAGCTGGGGCCAGCTGGTCTTTTGACCCATGCTTTTCCCCCATACTATCTACTCAGACTGAAAGGCGATGCACATTGAGTCCAAGGAAACGGCACCCCTCGCCCGCTCGGGATAAACGCCCTAGGAATTATGATTATGAAATAATTGATTGAATTATGAAATTATGATTTAACGAGATCGGGTGCACCGACGGCTGACATTTAGTGGAGCAACAGCTCTCATCACAGTCACCACATGGAAATGACCATGAGCTCAAAATCAATAGGTAGCTTTTTAATTTTTTCCTAGTGTGTGATTTGTCTTTGCTTTTTCTGTTGCAATTTTATTTATACTCTGAGACTGCCAATCAGTAGTTTTATTTATTCTCATCTACTGCAGGCTGGAAGTTTGATAAATTGAAAACTGAGCGGTATACCGCTGATATCCGAAATTAGTTTTGGAGTGCCGTTACTAAATAGGGCGTTCGAAACCTCGCGGTGGAGAATACCCGCTACATATCCTGCTGCGCATTGATAACTGCGAGAGTGGGCGCAAATGGACTTCATTCGAAGGTATACAGAGCGAGCTACCGTACACGAATATGCCCTGAGTGGAGTGTGGTGCACTGCGAAAGCCGCTTTTCGGGGTGCATACCCAAAAACCTGCGTGAGACCCTGATGCCATAACCCATGTGTTTTATCACTGCATGGATTTTGCGGAACATTTGCAGCAAAAAAGGTCCGAAAACAAATTCACCGAATACATCGCAACTGAATTGAAAAGTGGAATGGATCGAAGTGGAAACACATACCTTGGACAAAGTTTCCATATCCCTCATGAGCCATAGCATACTGTTGATGTGGCGGCTGCGGAACACCACCTCCACCTTGCTGCTGTTGTTGTTGCTGCTGCTGTGTGTGCGCCTGCTGCATCATTGCTGGATCATGATGAGCTGGCGGCACAGCCATTGGCACGCCTCCTGGTCCACCATACACGACCATACCTTGACCCGTCGGAGCCGAATACATGCCGTACACCTTAAAATCATTCGATGTTTTGTTTTCGATCACTACACAAAGGTAGAATATTCACTCGCTTATCTACGTTCAACAGTGTCCACGGAGTTGCTAACGGTTTCAAAATCAGTGCTAGCATAACTCAAAGAGAATAAGAAGATTCTCTGATGCTCTCAACTTTCTCCGGTTACCCGTAAAAAATGCTGGAGTGACATTTCAGGGACATTGTTTAGCATTTTCCAATCACTGCGAAGTTTTGTTTAGCTATAAATCCGGTTTCTATAACAAAGTCCAAAGCTGTATCAATACTTCTGATGTTTCAAAAACCTTATGTGCAACACGCTATCTCTACTTCTGCGCCCAATGCTCCCGTTCAAGTCAAAAATGTGGGGAGGGGGACGTTTCGCACGAAACCCTAATTGCCAACTCGTGGCGCGCGCAAGGTGACAGTACCTGCGGACCATTGGCGAGTTCACCGCGTGCACCTCCACGCCGGCCCTCGCCGCACGCGATCTTGGCTGTGGCCGAGCCCCTCGTTAAGGCGATGGTGACCCAGTGGACGAGAGGAGCCACCAGATCGACCAGATCGGAAGCGAGAGCTACGGCTCGCCGATGCAGAGGGAGCGTAAGGCACTGTAAGGAGTCGAACATGCACAACACCTACACATGCCTATATCAGAATTTCGAGCTCTATTCAATGGGCTCAATCGCATTCATAGAAAACTGTTGAGATCACAATTCTGTGCCAAAATTGCATATGAATTTAGAATTTTTAATCAAATAATTGGAATCGAATAGAGAAATGATGGCGATATTCAGTTCATATTGCACGCTCTGTGCCTCGACATCTTGATAGAAAATTCTGCAGAAAAGGTTTCTATGAAGGTGATGTTCTGCAAAATTTTCCTCGCTATTTTCCGTTGCAACGTGCAGTTTGCTTTCAGGTTAAGAATACTTACGCGTTTAATGAGAGTGGCCAAATCGGGGTGGTCACATCCTAACAGATTCTTCAACAAACTGCAACGGTTAAAAATTTCATTTTTTTTCCAAATTAAAAATCAAAATTGTTCGAGTTCAGAGTTGTGTTGCCGTTAGGGCATCCAAAAATAGATTTCTGGCGGTGTTTTTTCATGCAATTATCGCCCAGAATTGGCTTCTCGACAGTTTTCCCTAAATGATTAATCTCATTGAATAGAGCTGGAAAATCTCACACAGGATGTGTAGGTGTTGTGCATGTTCGACTCCTTACACTCCTACGCGCGCTCTGTATCGGCGAGCGATAGCTCTCGCTCCCGATCTGGTCGCTCTGAACCTCGTCTCGTCGTTCTGGTCAACATTACCCTATCGAGGAGCTCGGCCGTGGTCAAGATCGCGTGCGGCGGGGACCATGGTGCACGTGCACGCGGTGAACTCGCCAATGGTCCGCAGGTATCATCACCTCGCGCGCGCCATGAGTTGGCAATTAGGGTTTCGTGCGAAACGTCCCTCACCCGAAAATGTGTTTAGTTGGTGGGGAGAAAGAGAAAAAATGAAACCACCTGTACTTACGAAACAGCATGTCAGCCCCGCTAATTGCCTGTCATTAATAATAATTTCGGTTTCTTGTTCAGCTACCACTATCGAGGATAATCCACAACATTACATGCCCCCACTCAACCGGGTGCAAGTGACATCCTTGACGTTACAATATCTCATTGAGACTACGAACGTTAGGCCATTGTTATACCGACGCTCACCCCCCCCCCAGCGTCCGCCAGCGCAACTCGTCCCATTCAGTATCAGACACCGTGGTAGCAGACGTGCGTGTGTTAAAGCCCCTGCAGACTCGACGACGCGACGACGAGCATTCTCGTCCAACGCGGTGCCGACGTGCAATGCAGTGTGTTGACTGTATAGTACACGGCACCGCTTGGGCGAGAATGCTCGTCGTCGCGTGTTTTGCTCAAGTGCACTTATAACGGGGAATTCGACGCGCAAACTGCTCGTCGTCGAGTCTGCAGGGGCCTTTAGTTCTCCTGGCGGGACAACTAACACACGCACGTCTGCTACCACGGTGTCTGATACTCAATGGGCGAGTTGCGCTGGCAGACGCTGGGGGGTGAGCGTCGGTATAACAATGGCCTTAAAAAGTATACATGTCATCATTACAACCTACTACACCTCAGGTATGGTGAAGTGAAGGAGCAGAATTGTGGTGAAGATTCAGGATTCAGCAGAGAATCCCTACATAAAACGACTGTATGCGGAAACGCGAGCACTACCTATTTACTACGACTTTTCAAACTAGCTATTAAAATCAATTATGAACCTTCATGATTGTTTGAGACTATGATGGCTTTTCAAAGAAGAATAATTAAACACCGCATGAAACTCCGTGGACGTTTCAACGAAACTGTACGACATATGCCAGCATGCACATTGCAAACCACGACGCTGCCATGCTCATGCCTTAAAATACATACCGGTTGGGCAGTTGCATAAAAATGTGGCGGAGGAGCCGCCGATGCGGGTGTCATGAACTGCTGAGGCGGCGGCGGCCCGACGGACTGCTGGATGACGGCCTGCTGAGCGGGAGAACCGCCACGTCCACCCTATGACCACACAATGACAACGAGAACATCTCAAGGCCGACATGAACCACAACATCAACGGCGGGACGCGCTGCATTGGACTTTCGACGTATGATGTCGTTTATTTGAAAGAATACAGCGCATATGAAGCAAGCGAGTTTATCGAAAAACGCTAGCGAACCTAGATGTGCAAACGACTTCAATAGTCATCCGACATAACAGCGTCTCAGTAGACAACATATACGTTCTAGTGCTCACTTGTAAACCATACAACGGGAAACAAATAATGAAGAAGCATGCCAAATGGACACTACTAAACAGTAAGTCGACACCTTACCTGTGCAGGAGACGGCCCCGGTGTCGGCGGTTGACTATTTGGACCCGTTGATGCCGCAGCTGAGCCTGGAGCTCCTTGGGCTAAAACGATCCAAATAATTTCTGCTGGAGCTTCCCAAAAGTGCAAGAATTCGTATAAACATTTCAGGACGAGCATTTATACCTGAAATTGTTACATTTTATGCAAGGAATCGCTGAGCTTTCAAATGCCCTCTTCGACTATTACAAAGGAAAATGGACGTGATTTCTTGAAGTTGAGCACAGCTCTGCTTGCAAACACGAAGTAGCAGTAATCGAAAACGAGGAAGAACGAGTAGGAGATAGTACGAATGAGACCAGGCCCGAATGAGCAGGGGATTCCAAACTACGTAGAAACGAATCCTCCGAACACCTCCACTCTTTGGAAAAGCCATGATTGCGACAAGTTTAAAAAGCGTATGCGCGAGTCGTCCTTAAGTGCGCGTCCAGCCTACCATCAGCTTCAGTCCACGTCTCGTTGGAATAATGTATCGAATTCGAGAATATAGCGATGTATAAAGTTGGAAGAGAACTGGTGGAATATGAAGTTAAATGTTGAAGACTTGTAATGACAATGAATCATAGCACCCTTGTAAAATATTCTACATCACCCGGAATTTGAACGATATTTTTTTCCAAAATTTTTATGTTCGTTTTGCTAACAGTTAGTATACCTTGGAAATGAGCTGCATCTAATCCTTGATGAGGTGTCTGTTGTGGAGTGGGAAACCGTGTCTGACCCTGTACACCAGCTTGAGGAAGGACATAGCCCTGAAGAAGAAAGTGAACAGAATGAAAACACATTTCGTCAGATAACTCCTAAGAACGAATGTAGTCTACTTGAGCGGGGACGAATCGCTGCTGGTAGATGCCAGGCGGAGGTGCGGTCGCTTGTGGTGTGCCAGGCATCATTTGCGGTGGAGGAGCCTGAGGCCCTGCGAAGCCACCCTGAGGTGGAGGCGGAGGAACGACACCTGCACCGGCACCTCCCGATCCGCCTCCTTGCACGGAGAACGACTGGTAAGCATAGGGCACCTGTTATGAAAAAAAAAAACTAAACTTGTTTACTAATATCGACCGAATGTGCTTACATGAAGAGAATCACTTACCATGCCCTGTCCAACTTGCATCACATGAGGTTGCCACTGGGCCGCGGTATGAGGAACCATCACTGCAACAACTTACAGAATGACCGTTCCTCACCAATGTTGAACTTTCACTACTGCCAATACCATCTTTCCTCACTTTTCAATATTCGAATTAACTATAATTCCTTCTCAGGCTGCCTTGCAGGAAAGTCAAGCAAATTACACAATACCAGCAAAACAAATGTTGGATGCGATACAGCGCAAATTCGCAAAGGGGAGACTCTAAAGCGCTTACTTCACGAGGAATTAAAATGTTGAAAGCTGAAAATCGTTCTTAAATCATAGTGCCTTAGTTCAGCTATTAACCAACGGTACCATGTCAAAAATCTTCACGCACAAGTAATAGTCGTATACATGCAAAAAATAGAACCTCCTACCTTGTCTTCTATTACCCTGCTGGAACGCGACTGCTGGAGGACCACCTGGTCGAGGCCCACCCATTGCGATCGGTTGGCTTGGCATCATACTCACTGGCTGGCCACCGGTTACCACGTATTGATACCCAGGCATCTAGAAATGTTAAATATAAGCACATTAACAGCTTTTCTGTCATTCCTCTTGATTTCTGAAAATTTTCACAAAAGTGCGATGCTTCACAAAATCATTCGGAGACAGAAAAGATTTCCGTTTTCGAGTGTAGTTTTCAATATGGGCATTCTTCATTACGAAAGAAGACAGGAGGAGCAAAATACTTGCTCAAGAAAAAAAAACAACAACAAAAAAAAACTAAGCAGTCACGTCCTGCTAAGAATCATGTAAAAAAAGAATACAGGACACTCACTTGATACTGCTGACCAGGAGCTCCTTGCCACTGCACCAATACGGGAGGCTGACCTGTTTGCATTGTTGGTAACATGCCTGGAGGAGGTATGGCGGTCTGGAATTTTACACAGGGAAGACTACGTGAAATTGCGGGTTTGAAAACCTCCTCATGCTCAAAATTTGTTGCCCATGAGCAAGCACATTATGCAAATACTATTATGGTAGATAAAATGCTCTGAAGTTCCTTTAAAGTTTCTTTTTCTTCCATTAAATGCTCTTCTCAGCAGACCTGTATAGGCACGCCGGTTGGGACCATCGGTACGGCGCCAATCATTGCCTGAGGTGGACCACCTGGTGGAGGTCCAACTTGCGGTGGCTGTTGTAACTGTGAGGTTGTACTTCTTGGTTTGAACGCCGGAGCATTGACATTGAATGTAAACTTCTTTGTACTAAAATACAGCACTCGTTAACTACGCGGAGGCGCACTAGAGCGGAAAGTATATCAGACGCTTACCCCTCCTCTTTCTCTGTAGTTGTATTTGCAGTCGTCGTGGAATCCGGAGTAGTTTCGTGCGAGGTGGCTTGCGTATTCGTCGCGGTTGTTGCGGATGGGGCAGAAGTGTTTTCGACTTGCGGGGTGGGTTCAGCAGTGCTAGATACATCGGCTGCCTTAAAGGAGATTTTGTACACGTAAGTACGAAAGCAAGTACAATATTTTTCAAAAAGCAAATGATACGGAACAGAACCAACCTGATCATGTTCATTGGTGGAACTTGTCATAGGCTCCGTGGCAGTCGTTTCAGCGGCATGGGACGGCGACGCTGATGTGGGTGTGACTGAAAAAAATGCTAATACACGTCACCGAACATCCATGCGATGCTGCTTGCAGCTGTCTGGAATGGAAGTGCACTACAGACAAGCACCCGCTGACGTGCTGATCGTTCCACCAACCTTGCTGTGAGTTGTGTACATTGGTCACACTGGTTGGCGGTCCTCGCGCCCACGCGTTGCTTGACGGAACTGCAGGTACAGCGCGTGCCGGAGACTCCCGCTGCACTTCGGACTGAATAGGTGTTTTTTTAAGTATCGAGTGTAGTGCTCCACTGCTTTGAGCCTAATCCTGGGGCCGCATGCTTATCATTTCCAGGTGAAGATAAGTGAATGGAGGGCGTAACCAAATTAAAAGCAGGAAGCACGTGGTTTCTTTGACTAATAAGTACAACCACACCCCATTACCAGCCGGTTTTTAAGAAAGTTGAACCAAACAAAGTGAATGAAAATGTGTTTTCTCTTTCTGCATACAAAGTAAAAGCCAAGACTTCTATTTTAATTGACAGCATGTTGTTTGACAAGCGAACCCTTCACGAACAACCCATTTGTAAGGAGATGGGAACTGTATCGAACTTACCTTCCCTTCAGGACGGTAGTTATTATTAAACTCTTGATTCCACCCTCGGAGTACATCGGCACGTCGCGACGCTGCTATAAAAGTTTATTTGTACTAAGTGATTATCATGGCAAACCCGGGCATTTCTTCAGCAATTGCTCCAGTTCTGTCTTGAGAACAAACCTCCAGCCTGAGCTCTAGCTCCCTCGGCGGCAACAGGAGTACTTCGAGGCGATGCACTGGCTCTCGGCTCCAACAAGACTAAAAACGAACAAATAGTAACAGAGAATGAAAACACTTCTACTAACTCAACAACGTACTTTTTGAAGATTGATTCTGTACTTTGTTTTCATACAGCTTGGGAGCCTGACCCTGCGAAGAGTCTCGGCGAGGATTCCCTTCCTTATTGAGTGAAAATTCTGAAAACAAAAGTACCGTCACATTCATTAGAAGTTTAATACTAATATAATACTCTTACTTGACTAAAAATGTAGAAAACCACAAGGATATCAAAAAAGAACGGTGCAAGTTTTTTCCGTACTCTATGGTGAAGGATTCTACAACTAGCAATGAATTAAGCTCAAAGATTCCTTAGATAACAACATTCATATTTAAACCCCGAAAGTCACAAACAAATCACCTAACCCTAAGGCTCACTGATTATTCGAAATGAAAGGATTGAAGACGGACTCTATGAAAACCGAACTGTAATACGCTTACCATTGAAGCTATCTTGCAGTTCCTGAGCTGAAGGACGGCCTCTTTGTTCATATTTATTGCTAGACATTCCCCTATTTTGCGGTGAGCTCATACTATGCGCTTGAGCAGGATAACGACCCGTCATACCACCACCACGTCCTGAATTCAGAAAATATGAGGAGTAGGAGGTGGAGCACACACGAGACACGAAACATGGAAGGGAGAATTCCGCTGTCAGATTTTCACTCGCGCAAAATTGAAACACAAATGAGTGTCTTATCGTATTGATCCGAGCACGCTACCACATTACAAAGAGCACATTTTAGTGGACTATGGAACAAACAGGTGTCAGTGTACCAATGATTTGATCTCATTGTTTTGCTCAATTTTCGTGACTCCGATCAGTGGATGGTACACTCGAAATAAACCTCGACGCGCAGACCGTGATTCACCAACGCGTGTAGCGAAGTTTATTCGTTGTAAATACAGTGCCGGCCAAAAAGGTATTCGTTTTCACTTTTTTGCATGTAACTCCTTAGGGACTGAGGCTTTTGAAGTGATTTTTCTATAGTTAACGGAGAGTGGTAAGGGTGTACATATGCTAGTTTCGTTTCGATGAGGGCCTGAAATTTGGTGAATTTTTCCATCAATAAAGTAAAATGCACGCTTTTAGAAAATCGGCCCCATTGACAATAAATTTTTCCTACTCTAAAACAAGCTATGTTCTCGCAACCGCTTATGTGCCGTTTGAAAGAGGAAGATCTTTCCTACAAAATGATGTATTAAAGTTTTTGTTACTCTTAGCTTTTACTATTTTTAAGTGGTCCAAAGAGGGCGTGTCCAAGGGGTGTGAATTAGCGTTGGATGCAACTGGTGCTTTGTATGCAGGGGCTTTCACAGAGTCCTGTATGACATTTGAAAGAGAATCAAATGCGCTACCAGACACTGCTTTCATTCTCTCGTGAAGCTCAGTTTCTAGAAATTTATTTAAAAAAAACTACAAATTAGAAGCGTCATTTTCGCGCCCTTTCAATTTTCTATGCTTGGAAGATTTTCCAGAACCTCAAATATCCTTCGTAAGAAGAAACCTCGCTCTATGTGGAGGTGTTTTTGAAAATTTTCCACAATTCCGCGCGCGATCACTGCACGCGGCGCGCAGTGATCGCGCGCGGAATTCGGTGGTCAAGGGTGTACTCACTGTAATTGCTTGAAAACAAACAAAATCATATGCGCAAAATTTTTAAGAAGGGCGCGAAAATGACGCTTCCAATTTGTAGTTTTTCTTAAATAAACTTCTAGAAACTGAGCTTCACGAGAGAATGAAAGCAGTGTCTGGTAGCGCATTTGATTCTCTTTCAAATGTCATACAGGACTCTGTGAAAGCCCCTGCATACAAAGCACCAGTTGCATCCAACGCTAATTCACACCCCTTGGACACGCCCACTTTGGACCACCTAAAAATAGTAAAAGCTAAGAGTAACAAAACTTTAATACATCACTTTGTAGGAATGATCTTCCTCTTTCAAACGGCACATAAGCGGTTGCGAGAACATAGCTTGTTTTAGAGTAGGAAAAATTTATTGTCAATGGGGCCGCTTTTCTAAAAGCGTGCATTGTACTTTATTGATGGAAAAATTCACCAAATTTCAAGCCCTCATCGAAACGAAACTAGCATATGTACACCCTTACCACTCTCCGTTAACTATAGAAAAATCAAATCACTTCAAAAGCCTCAGTCCCTAAGTAGTTACATGCAAAAAATTTTGGCCGGCACTGTATAAGGTTCAACACCACTCACTGGTGCAGCGACGGGTTCGGAACCCCGAGTTACGAGCGAACTCTGACGCATCAACGCTTTCGCGGTGTACACGGGGTTTACCTGGGATTTATACCTCGTTACTAATTCAGTCGCCGTACCATTCCGCGTCAGTGAAATCTGTCAGACCCCACATAAACCATCAATATTCCCCAATCCGTTAAGGAATCACAGTTTGCGCCATTCGAGATAAACGGGTAGTGCACTAGTGGGTTGCGGTACACCCCGTATATACCCTTAATAAACGTACACATTGAAGAATCAGGGTTTGCGCGTCATTCGAAGAACATTTTCGGATTTATGTCTGGTTTAGCATTTAAGAATTAGGGTCAATGTCTTCGACAGACATCTGCGCTTATATTTTCACTACCGTGTGATCAGTTCGATCGAGTTTTTCCAATTTTTTTTATCATCGCTTCGTCCTGAACATAAACACGTAAGCCAGAAAGGCACTCAGAAACACTGGGAGAAGATCAAAATAAAGCATCTATCACTCACTGTCTGCAGTTCCTTTAAGAGCGTCTGCACGGCGATTTCCCATTGGCGGACCACCTGCACCATTACGCTGACTGCGTTGAGTGTTGAAGCCTCCACTGAAAAGTCAAATTATCAATCAAACACTACAGGGTGCGCAAAAATTACCCGGAATAAAACATCACATTGTAACTCCGACAAAAATGTAGATCTGACAATGAAACTTAACATACAGTTTCCCTATTCCCTTTATTTAGTTTATTAAGTATCAAGTTCGTTCAAAGTGGTCCTCTATCTTACGGACACATGTCCTCAGACGAGTAGCGAACCCATGACTCATGGCACGGAGGTAGTCTTCTACAATATCGTTCTTTGCCTCAGCCAGGGGAACTTCCAGTGGAGTCGAATTTTTGTGTTGTGTAGAGGAATTCTTGCTCCCAGTAACTGACCAGGAAAGAAACTAAGGCGGTTCGAATCCCGTGAGTTCAGAGGTCAGCCATCTTGTGCTGTGCGGCGTGGGACAGCAAAATTATGAGTCGATGATTGCTGGTCTTTCTCGATTTGGCTTTGCCGTTCGCACATTGTGAACTCAAATGAACTCAGGCTTAGAATATATTTGAGTTTAGTGTATATGTACCCATTACTCCAATATTAGGTTGAAAGCTTAGTTCTGAAAGTTGTTATCAATTGCTCCAAACGAATAACTCGTGGCACGCAGGTAGTCCTCATCGAAATCATTCCATGTGTTTGTTAACGGTGCTATGAGAGGCAGCAAAGTTGCACATCAGGAAGAGCACACTTTTTCTCAAAAACCTACTAGACTAGAAAATTAGCTTCTCAGAAACGTTAAGGAAAATTGAGGTAAAAATAGCAGTACGACCAGAGAGGTGTAGACTGACGATGGCCGATAGTTTCAGATTTCGTTTTGCTATTACCGTTGTGCAAGCATTTAAGAGCTCAAACTTGGACAGCGTTTGCATGTAGTATTGATGTATAAAGTTTTCCAATATGAAGCTCAGAATCCCGTTTTGCCAGTAGTTGTGACTTGTGATGTATTTTTCCGGGTAATTTTTGCGCACCCTGTACGTTCCTCCCTTTGTCCAGACCTTTCCGACAAAACTTCTCCTCTGCTCAGCAATGACCCAGTAACTGGATATTTCTCAACTGCGATCAATACTAGAATTTTTGTCACAATTGCGGAAGAGAATGCGTTAGTCATCGCTGTAAAACTAGATCGATTATTGAAGAGTGCCGAAGGAGAGAGGAAAGACCGAAAATTTGGTGCAAGCCTGGCAGCATGTACTACACGCAGTCCCCTTCATCATCTTTTTTTAAAGGACACATCTGCAGCATTCAACATCTGTGTTCCACATCTAGCGGCCACTTCTGTTTTTTTCTTTCACTGTCCTCCGCTACATTCCTTTTGCACCTCGGATCAACACAAGTTTTTCATCGGGACAGCGGATGAATCCTAATCATCAGAAGAACGACCAACAACCCCACAGCCACACTTGTTACATGAGATTTTGAAGGACAACCGAGGTAATTAACTAGACACCATGCCAAATACAATTACGAAGGTAAACATATGAACTACTCGTCGAATAAAAACTCACCGATGGCCGCTCACACCGCCTCGCTTGGATTGCAACTCAAAGTCTTCCTCCGTAGTCTGTCTATCGAGGTCACGCTCATCATCATCGTTTTCCAATCGAGCGTTGAACTTGCTTTGCTGGCTGCTTTCGATTTCTCTCGCAATCTGATCTGCACGACGACGATCTTCTTCACTACCCTCTACAGCGGCTCTGCAACATGTAAATTTCAATAAAACGGGTTATAAGACACAAACAAACGTGAACACAGAACAAAACATTACCATTTCGTAGCAGTTCATCAACACTACAATTCGCTGACAAACTTATCTCAATATGACAGAGCAACCTAACTATCAAACAAAGAGTGAGATTTTGGAATTTATCGGACGGGTTATGAGGGAATGATGTAGCTCAATTCCAAAACGCTGCGACATAAATTGGGCACTTGTCACCCGGGCGGACTTCTTAAGTGTCTGGGTAGAGCTGCGACCTCCAAAGCGCAAATTGAAATTCGACATCAAACTATCTGGACTAGATGTGACAGGATACTGTCTCAAACGCTGTTATACCCCGCACCCTACTTCAGTTTGAACTTTCGCGGCACCTGCACATCGTGCTGCGGCGCGGACACGTGCGTACCTGACAGGGAATGGATCGTTATAAGAGAGCCAAGAAATATCCTTGATGCGTCTAGACTGAGTGGATAGCGAGAACGACTGTTGGGTTTGGGTTGAAGGTTCGGATCTTCCCTGCTGAGTAGTTTTGCAGTGCTTAGTTTAAGGTTCAACCGTCGCCCTGCTTTCGATCGTTATCCTTTAGACCCTCCATTTGCAGGGAACTAGTGGTTCACCCACCCCGGAGTTCCTTCCTTAGCTAGAGCTTAGGTATTCACGCTTAGGTTTATAGTTAGGCTAAGAGTTAGGCGTAGGGTTCGGTGGCTTGATTGTTAGGTGTCCGGGTTAGGGTCTTCCCATCTACTGGGCTTCTTGGTTGCGTGGATGGAGTCTGCGTTGTCGTCCTCCTTTGTATCCTTATCGTTAAGCCTCTTGTCCAACGGAAAGTAATAGGTCAACCCACTCGGGAGTTCCTAACCCAGTTATGCTGCTTCAGTGCTGTAGGAAAACGAAAGGTGAAGTACCATCCATCCAGATTCTCGTTGCCTTATTTCATTCCTCCTGAAGCAGGTGTGCTCCCCTCACTCCCCAGGCTGCTTGACTTCGACCGCACCGCGCAGTAGGGTGCGGGGTCTAACAGCGAGACAGCACCTCACCACAGGTGGGAGCAACAAAAAATTACACATGCATCAATGTTGAAAATCGATAACTAAATAACACTGCTCGTTGCTGTTAACAAAAGCCCACGTTGTGTACTGTCGGAGATCTTCTTCGTAAGTTGACTGAACACCCAATTGTGAATTAGCGGTGAACATTTCTTCGACATTCCAACCGTTGTTCCGCTGATATCGCTGGCGCTGATCTGGCTGAAAGAAGAAACTGTGACTCATCGCTTGCATACAATAACCACTGCGAGCACATTCGAGGATACACAGATATCTTGCTGATAGCGTGTAGTCAGCAAAAACTCTTTAAAAATTGTTAACCGATCCCACCATTTGATCTAGCGTCTCAATTTCTTCACCATCCTCGTCGGCGCTCCACTCCTGTAGTTCATGCTCCTCATCTCCAAGGCGGCCATTCTGTTGTTTTAGATGGTAATCACGATCAGTAGCAAATCCTGAATAGTGTTCTCGAAACAGATTTACGCAGACGAAACTGTTAAACGGGTGATTCTCTGCATTTCAAGACCTTTTCGTCACGTCTCTACCTCTTTTTCTGATCGTCGCCAATTCTTCTACTGCACTGTGCAGATTTCAGTGGTGATCATCTACGGGTTGAAGGAATAAACATTACTTGCAGTGATACACATATCACATTAAGTTAAACAACACAAATCAATACCGACCAGCAAGTCCGCACCACCACCACAGAGTTTATGTGAGCGACCCCTTTTGTAATCGATAGTCACAAATTTGTGACAAGTGCATTATCCCAACGGAAAGATGAACCGATTGAACAAAGAGTAATCTAGGAGGCTGCTTCTGAAGAAGGAGAAAATTATAAAGTCTAAACGCACCTCTATTTGCTTTTTCCTCATTCATGAGAGCTGACATCGCTACTATATCGCTGAACTTGAACAACATCTTAGTGGTCATCTCCTCCTTTTTCGGTAGCAGATTCGACATATTACCCGTCGTGATTTTGTACGCGTGCCGCAGGCCAATGTCAAACTGAAAAAAGTACCATTATATAGAAAAAATTCGTCAATAATCTGTGTTTTCCATAAATGAAAACCAAAAAAGGTTGTGAAAGCACAACTACGTCAACGTAGAAACATTGTGCTAGAACAAAAATAGGCTGTAAGAAAACTATGCACGCGTTCTTGACGAGCGGTTATCTGAACTGTGCAGTTACTTCATTCCAAACGCAAGGTCAAAGGAAACATGAAGGAAAATAGTAATAATTACCTCAGGAGAACATGCTGTGAATATGCCGGAATATCTCGCTCCGTCAACAGCTTCTATCAACACTTCCTTTCCCTGAAAATCCGAAAATCGTAACGAATTTTTGAAACAGACGGCATATCGCACGACGGTGTGATTTAGGGATGATTAACAAAGTTTGAACGTCACATCATCGATACCATTTGTTCGCAAAACCCCCCGAACTTCACTGCTACTTGTCGGTGAATCCTAACCCAAAATAAAGCACCAACAAAGATATTTTTCTTTGCGATGACTCGGAATGGTGCTATCACTTTGTTCAAACAATACTGACCTCGGACAAAATTACTCGAATTTCGCCACGCAAAAAAATACACAAACACGGGAACAACGTGAGCATGAATTTGTGTTTGAAAATGAAGAGTGATAAACGTTAACACCAATCACCATGAATTAACGACCATGTCGTTAATTCAATATGCCAGCCACAAACTTTGAAGTATATTGGTGTTCAAACGGCGATTCATTATCGCACAAGGGGCTTTCTCGAGATTTGTTCGGGGTTGCGACTCGCCAGCGCAGTAAGAGGTAAGAGACCTCGAACTAGTAACATCATATTAACCTCAAATTCACCCGAACCGACCCGAGCGCTCGTTGAAAAACCACGGTTTGCGCGGGATTCAAGCTCTCTGAAACATCGCCGAACTAACAAGTTCTGTTAGACCCCGTTCAAATCTTGAATAAACCTCGCCATGCGTGTTGGTGACTCACGGTTACGCCGTTTGGGGTTTAATTCAGGTACACCATTTGTGAATCTCAGCTCAGGTCCCAAACCTCAACATGATGTTCGCATTCTTACAAATAACTCTTGCCGACTTTATTATTTGCAACGGAAATGGTGACTCTCTTTGAATATATCTTGCTGTTGAGGTGGGGACAGCTGTTCGGGGAACTAACAAGTGCCCGTGAACTCCTCGTTAAACCAGGCGTGCCCGTGAACTCCTCGTTAAACCATTATTCTCTGCAGCTTTCGTGAGATGTCCTATGACTCACAGCACAAGCGAGACTGAACAGAAACCACAGATCAAAGCTCGCCATAAGCTGTTGCAAGTGGACAAAACGTGGCCCAAAGGACATGTTTAGTGTGCACGCGACGCGCGACATGCAAAAGATGCAAATCGATCATAGCGTGGGAATTCGCACGGTTCGGTCGGTTTGCATCTTTTACATGTCTTCGCGTCGCGCGTCGCGTCCACACTAAACAGGCCCTTATTTGGGTTCCTGGAAACTCACGTTCCCCCTTAGCTAAATGAGGTGACGATTATCAGTTAAAGATATTGATGCCATAAAGCGTCTCCGAGTATTGTTCCACTCATTTCAAACAATCACTAACTCACAGAGACCGCCAGTTTCAGAAAAAAAACGAAGGAAACTCACCACCAAATCGTTTATGATAGTCAGAAGTGCATGATTAGCATATACTCCGTCGATCTGACTCTGAAATGCGATGACTTAGAGGAATCTTGAGTTAGCCATCATTTAAGAAAACATTCAAGACATAAAAGAACAGTAAATATAAGAGGTACTTCAAGAAATCAACTTGCGAGTGGCATTGAAGCGATAGAATGGCATAGGTGATCGGCGGCTAACGACTGGTAATGGTGATTCACACTACGAAGCCCCTGGGTGACGAATCGTTTGCACAAAAGCGGAATGCAGCGACTGCGAAAAACAACTCCGTGCTACCTGCTCTCCACCCGCAAGCAATGCAGCCCTTCTACGGCGCAACAGAATATTAACAATGCTAACAACGACATGTTGCTATACATGAATAGTACTCGTTGCGAAAATGAGGAGTAAAGACACGCTTGCTGCGCCCTTAGCGCAAGGGATCAGCTGATTACAAATAGTCGAAATCAGTTATGTATAGCCATCTAATGTGGGTACCTTATTCTTCTTAACCGCATTTGCCACTTTCATGGACCAAGTTTCCGTCCGCCGAATCTCTGACGCCACACCATCCTATCACACCCTTGGTTTGGATGAATTCATACAGTCTTTAGATCATTAGTACTGCACCCAACTACACTATTTCCGGTACCCTCTCAGCCGTTGCGTTAGGAGACCGCATGTCGGGACCGATGTCTTCCCTGATGTGTTTCACGAAGCCTCTCAGTTATTGGGAGCAGTTCATATCGCTGCCTTACATCAACGTTGGTGCGGTGGTCTAGCCACTCATAATAGCTATGAAACCACTGAATAGCGAGCGATCGGTCTTTGATCCACAACTCGGATCTGTCCGCAGCGCGTACCATTATGTCTCCCGTTTCTACATAATGAATTCTATGCCCTCGATGATGAAGCAGCTTGCGCTAAACCTCTTGTTCTCGATAGCATCGCAGTTATGCGTTTATAGTGAAGCGGAAATTGGGGGGGAATGGATGTGTGTAACTCAGTTTTTACATATTCAGGGTATTGAGGAAAGCTGTGCAACAATTTCGGTGAGGTACTGACCAGAAACAAAAGAAGCAATGAAAACACTACAGCCGGTAGAACACAAAGACGAAGATAATTTCGTTTTCTTTTGAAGTTTAAGTGCAACTTAATGCCGAAATGAGCACTAAAAGGTGATTGAGTCCCTTTAAGAACTGCGAATTAATCAGCGCTGCTTATCCATCCAGCTCCCAAGCGACTTTATCACTACTCGAAATGGCACCTTCTTTACACATTAGAGGTGATACCCGCGTGCGTCTTCAATACTCTAACCAACGATGAAGTTAGATTAGGGTAGATTACTTTTCCAAGAAAGCTATGCGGAAAACCTACCGTTCGACCACAGCATATGCCGCGTGATCAGCAATGGGCCGCTAGGAATTGATGAGTAACGCCACAATGCTTACGGTGGTACTCCTCAACTCTCAACTTTGAATCCTTCACAGGTGATGCGACGTCTATACCGGTAATCGGGACAAAAGTAATCGACTTATTTTCGACAGCGTACCTACTCCACGAAAGCTAGCTAACGTTTCAAGAGCTAAAATTCAGAGACATTTCAAATCGAGGATGTAGGACCTTAACTTCCTGCGCATCACAGATTTTTCACTATCAGCTCACTTCCATATGAATGGCAAGGCACCCAGCAAAGATTAGGACTAAAACCAGAATGAACTCCGAAACGACCACTTTTCCGAATGTCTGTGGAATGAAAATTTAAAAACCTTCTATGAATGCTACTAGCGTTGCTGTGATTTCTAGATTCTTCAAAGAACGTTATACGATTCTAAAATGAATCTTTTCGAATTGTCCATACTGGAATACCAATTCGAGTAAGTTTCACTGAAGAAATAAGGCCTCAAAACTTTCCTTCAGCTGCACACTGCAAACCAACCCCTCACCATCCGAGATGGATACCAATACTACTAGCGCCATTTATACTACAATACTACATTTATACTATACTACAATACTACTAGGTTCTTGTAGAGAACAAAAGCGTATGCATAAGGTGGAGAACTGAGTCATTCAGGTACGAAAGATTTACTTCGTTTTTCAGTAGAAGCTCACCCTAAACAGGCTAAGTAGGGAATTTTCAACTAAATGAACGTAGCAAGTAACGAATGGAAAGACAACTTGAGCAAATGAAAAGAGAATGTGTGACCTTGTAGAAACAAATAATAAAACAAGAAGAAGGACGACACCTGGACTCACCATACTAGGAAGCGTTTAATCTTCACACGGAACCCAAAACAATTCGGTAGCCACGCCAAACTTTCAGATGAAAGGGCGCACTAGAACAGCGCGAAAACGTGAACAGAAATTCCTAAGAAGAAACTTCTGTTTCAACCTGAAAATACAGCATGAAAATTTATCACTACACACGATAAATGTTACCGACGCATCAACAATAGTATCATTAAAATATAGACTCATTGCTCTTATCATTCCCTACCCGATTCCAGAGGTACCTAGCAGGATGACTAAATTTATGAGTGCGGACGCGTCAACCGCCAAGACAGATGTTCGGCTACGCAATGCAAGCACCAGCAAATGATATTGTCGGAAGTCCTGATTGCAGATGATATCCATTGATTAGCACAGCGGTCTCATCACATGTCTAACACATGTCAACACCATGGGAAGCAAACTGTTTTCTTCTCACTTTCGCCAGCTCCAAGTCGAGCTTCCAACAACACCACGCGACACATCTAACATTATCTGACAAAAAAAAAACAGTGGAGTTCCAGATAACAAGGTACATAGGTTTGCAGGACCGGATTATCAGACATCGCAGGAGGCCCATAAGTTCGAAAAAGAGATATGATGGTAGAAATGAGCACATGCGGAATGTTCTTTGTTGCATAGGATAGGCGCATAATAGTTCGAGATATGCTATCTTTCCTAAAATGAGATATTCTCATTGGACTACCTGATTATTGTTCTGCTGCTTGGAACCGTGGTCAATATGTTTAGTTTCCTAAAGTAATACAACAACGACACGAAATTAGTGTGCATGGGTTAATCTACTCCAAGCGGTGTAAGTTGTTGCTATCTATCCTTAAGCATAAATCTTTAACAAAAAAAAAACATTGGTGCTCTATGTGTTGGGGTGACACACAGTAGTAAGTTTTGTAATTCCTGTACTAAACAGAAACCTCCGAAAAGGTAGAATTGTTCTTAGACATATTTTCCACTACATCATAGTTGAACCAACTTAAGATGGTTTCTGCAGAGTAGCAAGTCCTCGGGATTTTTTTAATGGTTGGTTGCACCCGCCACACCTTCCCATACACATCACCGATATATCATGCAAGACACAACGGTTGAAACAAGCAAAAATGAAATATATTCTGGATGAATGAAAGACTTTAAACGAAATTGTATTGAACAGAAAAATTCTGCCTCATTCCTGCATTTGCAATCGAAACCCTGACAGCGCACCTGAAAACAAGTCTCCCATTTCGAAAGCACTACCGAAAATATCATACAGCTGAAAGTGCGGTGGAAATAACGAGCAGCTATCTTTCAATACTTTAAAAGCATTCCTTGTTTTTTCCCCATTCATGAGGTGAACTGGCTAGTGACCTCGTTGATTAGCTTATAGAACGAATATTACCAGCTTCTGCTTCGAATATGCGTTGCAAACGGTAATTACATTCTGAACCAACTCTACCAAAAAATGAAACTGACCAAAACTTAAATGTAGCAATTAGAGCTAAGCTTAGTGTACAACGATTACGTGTAACAATGAAAGCGTAAGCAAAACAAATAAAGGGGCCATGAGGATGGGGGCGCCGGTAAGAGAATCTAAAGCGTCACTTTTTCACGAAAACCTGATTCAAGCAGCGGCGTTCAAGTCCGAAGCATTCGAAGATACCTCTTTGAAAACTTGATTTCTCCAAAGAATTCAATAGGTGTAGGTGCTACGAGAGTTGGGGTACAACCAGAGGAAAAATTAGCAAGGCCGTATTTTTTCATAGAAACTTGCTCTAATTGATGTACGAACGCGGAGAAATTGAAAAAAAAACAGTAACACTTTGGCAGTTCTTGAGTAATCTAGTAAGCACAGCAAGTACAATACTTCTACGGCTGCACCCTTCAACCCACATAACACGAAATTTGCAGATGGCAATTACAATTTGAACCTACATTTAGAAGTAATAAACGGCTAATATTGAAAGGTAACCGCGAAAGTTCACCTTACTGCGCACCAATTACGAGGAACACGGAAGAAGCGAAAGCCAAACAGCCAAACTTATGTGTTTCGCAGAAACATGCACCAACAGGTGTTCAAAAACACGCACTTTAAAACAACCTGATGAATTTTTTAAGCACAAAAAAGTGGAAAAGCAAGCATAAAAACAGTAGCAAAACGACACCTGCTGGATACACCCACATAGCACCACGGAGTGTCACTTTTGGGTGCAACCTACCAGCTGGAAGGTTCGAAATGGCATGAGAGAAGCAACGGAACGACACGATAGGATATGTTGGAGTCCTTCAAAGGACAAACGCTACGAGACGGGGAGTTGGTTGAGACGCGGATTCCACGGAGAGACCGAAAACGAATGGAATTCGCGCAAGAACGCGACCGGCACACATCGGAGCGTCGCGGAGGCGAAGGGCGCAGCCCTCGCTCGCATCGACTGATCACGCGATCGATAAACGACGATCGATAGCTGCCGGTCAATGCGACGGCGGCGTCCGGTGCCGCTGCCGGTGGGAAGCCGACAGGCAGCCGGGCTGCCCAGCCGCCGCGCCGCATCGATCGGGAGCCGTACGGGAGCGGCGACGGCCGTGGCAACGAGTGACCACGTCGCGCCGCGCGCCGCGCACCACTGCGTGCCGGGCGCCCGCCACCGCACGCGACGTCGCGCGCGACAGCCATCGATCGACGGCGGCGGCGACGGCACGCGGCGCACCCGGTCAGCGTGGGGTCAGCGTCGCGCGGGACTGGTCCGCCGGGAGCGGTCGGCCGTGCGCGGCAGATTCATGAATGGCTGACCGGCAATGAGCCCAAAGTGTGCCCCCTTGACACGCAAATTGTGATTCATTAATAAGGTAGTGGGGGCTATATTGACGGATTCGCTAAAAGGTCATCCGCAATGAACTTGGGTGGTATATGTTTTGGGCGTGGAAGCAGCCGGTGGAAGTGTTGCACTTGCTGTACCTACTAGATTCCTGGGCCTAGATTCATTATTGGAAAACCCCAATAAACACCGAGATGTACCCCGAATGCCGCGCAAACCGAGATTCGTGAACGCGCGAAGGGGGCTTAATGGGGGTTCGTTGCGGGCCTATCACACCTCGTGAAGAGGCAGGGTTTGGGAGACCTCGACGGTATCGAGCAGGTTTATCGCCACCGGGGTTTCAGAGACCGCTCGTCCGTTCTTGAATCTGGGGCCTGATCATGTTTTATGACACTTCAGGGCAGACGACAGAGTCGATGACAGATTGCGTTTAACATAGGAAATTTAGGATAGGTGGACAAAGGTGGGCGCCGTTCGGTCTATATCTCGGGGTTTATCGGGTGTTTATCAATGATGAATCTGGACCCAGTAGTCGGAGGGATGTTTTGCCCAATCTTACCCAAGCTTCACTGGTAGGGTAATCTGTGGTTGTCGAACGTCAAAATCGTTATCACCATGCTAAATAACTATGGTAGACAGAGTCTAAACCAAATCGGAGTTTCTAGCTGGACCACGCAGATAGCCTCTGCAAGCGATGTAGGTGGTATTCTATCGAAATTTGAAGTACGGATGTCAGATTCGAGATTGGCGGCCGAGAAAACTACCATGGGCGTAATGCGAGCGAAACTGAAAAGAAAATTTTTTTCAACCGCTGGAGGGCTGTAAGTGGAGTAATGCCTTCAGAGTTTATTCGGAGTCTATACAGGAAATGACACACCTCACTGGCAGGGCAAAAGTTTGTAGATCTAGAGCTACAGTAACGGGCAGCAACGGCGTGCGAACCCTGAACGAACCCCAGATCGCGTTGATGAATCACGGTTGCACGCCATCCGAGTTCCAGCCCGATATACGGTTCTCTGGGCGCAGGTTAACCCTCCGACACACCGCGATTAACCCTCTGACAGCACTCAAAAGAGCACTGGGTAAAAGTCCCAATTCTAGGGATCTGACCTCGCTCAAAAATTCTATTTTTCGCTGAAACCTCATCTTTTGGTGTTATTTGGGACGCTGATGACGAATCGCTCGAAGCGGTGCACAGGTATTGAGCTGCTAGGGTCAGAGCGCTGTGAGCGGTCCGCAACCAAAATTCCGGAAACGGATTCGTGATCAGTAATCAAATAATCACTATAACATCGCGACCCAAGTTTGAGGACCAAAATGGCTGAGCAAGTCGAGAGGGCATTTTTGAAGTAACTTACAATCAACTTTAATAACAAGGCTTGCATATCGGCCGCCAACAAGTAAGTTCAAAGATGTGTTTGCAACATCGGAAGGGGTTTCAAGCGCCCTTCCATGGTTGCCCTAAGAACATGCGTCGACAAGGAGTGCTTGCGGAGCAGGAATTGGTCAACCCGTGACAAGATCCTTTCCGGTGTGGTTCTCGAAAGCAGAATGATGACAATCATCATCGTTCGTTGTGATTACCTTCACTTTGCAAAAAAGAACTGCCGTTACGAGATGAGGCATAAGCACGTACCAGCTCCCTGCTGCCTGCTTGCCGGGATGTCATTCCCTGGCATGTCGTAACTATCGGAGAGTGCTATACGCTGTCGAAGGCTATTCGGTTCAACGAGTTGAAAATCTTCAAAGTCTCATCATCAAAGGCAAATTCTTAATGGGCCACCCATGCTTGTTATGGAAACTTCCACTGTCGACAAGTAAAACGAAGGTCCTGCATGTTGGTTCCGGCAATCCCAGACACTCCTACCGGATAAATGGTACAGTTCTTGACGGAGTGGACTGTATTAGGGATCTTAGCTTTCTTGTCGACTCTAAACTGGACTTTAAACAACACTGCCAAAACATTTGTTCTAAGGCGGGACAAAGAATGTTTCTGCTATTCAAGTTGCTCAATACTAATAATCCTTATTAAGGCGTACAAGACCTATGTTGGTCCAATGCTCGAATATGGTACAAGCGCTTTTTATCCTCGGAAAAAATCTGTTATTAACAAACTAGTGCAGATTCAGCATAGTTTCACCAGAAAGGTTTTCATTCGTGCGCTCGGTTCTACGTTTAGTAGTACTCCTCGTGGAGTTATCAGATGCACAATTAAGGAAAAGAAATGATATTATTATGATATATAAGATTATTAGGGCACACATAGGCTCTAATCACAAATTTTCCTCCATCTCGTCGTCTTGCACGCGAGGACTCCAATAAAAGTTAGTTTTAGAGCAACCACGTATAGCTCTTAGGCGACACTTTTTCACATTCAGAGTAGACTTGGAGTACACAGGACTAAGTAAAAAGTTGCGGGTTTCTGATACTTCGGCAAAATTCAAAAAACTTGTAGTTCAGTACCTGAATCCACGACAATTGGTTTCCTGACCGGGTTTCCTCGTTACACTCTAGTTGTTGAATTTTTCTCCTAGCCATCTTTTCTTCTGATCGCTCTCTTTTACGCTTTTATGTTACGTTTGTTCGTGCTCTTATATTTATCCAGGTCTTTCGTAATGTAAGAGATCTGCATTCATGCTGATCAGTGTTTTATCGCCTTACCGTCGTTTCCACAGGTGATTATCGCATGTAATGAAGTTAGGTATCTGGGTACTCCGGATTTCACGAAACATATATGCGATAAGTCTCAGAACGTAGGTGTTAAGGCCTACATATGTTCTACAGGGAAGCAATGCCGTAACTACAGTACTGGCCATAAGAATTGCACTTTGCACGGAAAAGACGAAAAAAATCGGCTTTTCCGTCTTTTCTGAATAACTTCCTTAGAATTCAACATTCTGCGAAAACGGGCACATGGCTGAGCTCAGCAGCTCAAGCTCTATCGAACGGTATAGAAATCTTACCTGAAACCCTTTTAGTTAGCCAAATATGACGATTTTCGCGACGCGACGTCGCATTGCCGCGGACGAGTTGCCCGTTCAACAGTGTTCACCGTTATCCTCTTGTTCTTCCAACTTCGGACTCCTGTATCTCAGTTCCTAAGCGATGCTATTTGAACTGCTCTTTCGATTCTGGCAGAGTAGTCACTGGAGAATACCACACTGTTGAAATTCCTCTCCAGATTCTTCTAGACTCGTCCAGAAAATCGCCCAAAGTGGGCACCAGATCGACTTGTGAACAATTTTTTGGTTAATAACTTGTGAAGATTTCAATGTTTTAGGAAAGTAAACACACTGTTTTGTTCAGCAGCTCGAGCTCTATCCAACAGTGTGCAGCTTATCTCGATTTCTTTAGTTTTCCGAAAATCGGATTTTCATCGATTTTCCAATTTTCGAGTCCCCGTCTCCCGATTTACAAGCGATCTCCGGAGCCTATCTTCTCTTGTTTCAATAGGGTAGTCTGTTGAAAATAAAATTCCGTAGAAAACCTTCTCTACATTGTACTGGATGTTTCCAGAAACTCATTCAAAGTAGGCATCAAATCCACTTGTGAAAAATGTTTCGCTGAATAACTCGTGAAAATTACGGTATTTCAGGAAAGTAAACATACTGTGCTGTTCAGCAGCTCAAGCTCTATCCAACAGTATACAATACGCCCCAATGTGTCGAACACGGTTTTCACCAATTTTTTGCCAAGTCACGACCCCCCCCCCCCCTCTCGCTCAACTGTGGTCATTCGAGTCAACGATCTTCTGATTTTGAACCCTCGTCTCTCAATATTCGAGAGAGACGCGACGACCAGCTTTTCTCCTTTCAACAGAATAGCCACTGTAGGAAAGGAACACGTAGCAGAACTTGCCCAAATTGTTTCGGATTCTCCTAGAAATTCTTCCAAAGTCGGCACTTCGTTCACCTGGCATTGGTAGTGTGAGCTTTTGCCCAATAACTCATCAGAATTTCAACATTTTAGGAAGGTGGACATACCGTATTGCTCAGCAGCACAAGCTCTATCTAATTGTGTACAGCTTATCTCGATTCCTGTAGTTTCCCGAAAATCGAATTTTTATCCATTTTCCAATTTTCGAGCCCCCGTCTTCCGATTTACAAGCGATCTTCGGAGCCTATCTTCTCTTGTTTCATTGACTGCTCTCGATAGTTGGCAGCCCCTACTGCCAAGAATCGATTGGTTGATTTGACTCGATAGTTGGCAGTAGGGGCTGCCAACTATCGAGTCAAATCAGCCAATTATCATTATCATTATCGCAAATTATCATTAGTTGATCTGATCCAGTGGACGTTTTATTTGAGAAGAAAAGGGGAGCTCATTTCCCCATTGGCCATGCCAACTCTTCAAATCTTCCTCGATTTTTTGTTGTTCTGCTGACTGAGTCAAGGAAAAACAGTCCGCTGAACAACAACACCTCTCTTTTTCGAGGAGTTTTAGTACAAGGTTCCAGCGATTCAGGAATATTTGATATGCTCCACCACGTGACAACCGAATGTCGATTGTTTGCAAATGCTTTCCAAAAATCACTGAACAACTGTCCGCTGTGTCGAGAAAAGCGAGACTTTCTGTTTGTAGCAGCTTTTCAGCAGATGCTCTCCAGTGCTCAGAATATTTTCTATTTGGATGGTCCTGTTGAATCCTTTCTCCCTTTGAAGAACTATGGTCGATTTCGGCAAGTACGGAAAGGTCAGGCCACCTCGGTAACAATATGAATGGTCTTCGACTAAACTGCGAAAACTGGATGTCAAACTCGTGTAAATTCGTTCAAACTCCTTGGACGAAGTTTCAGACAAATCTTTGTTCCGTCATCACTTTTACTACCCCTCTCTTCCTGAATCAGCAGAAATTCGAGCATAAACCTCATACTTGTTATCATCATGCAACATAACCAGGGGTGTGCGGAACTTCCGTTTCCGTGTTCCGAATTCCGGTTTCCGGCCGTTTTTGACCCTTCCGTTCCGTTTCGTGTTCCGCTTTGTTTTTTGGGCGGAACACGGAAACGGAAGAAGAAATCGAAGACCTCCACTGTGCCAGCTTACAAAAACAAAAAGACTGAAGTTATTGTGCTGAAGCCGATGCGATTCGAATTCTGGTAGAATGAAACCAATGCAGCGAAGCACACTCCCCCCTCCCCTGTTAAAAAAACCTGAAATGAAGTATTTGTCGGCACCCGCCACATCTTCGGAGTGTGATAGATCGTTTTCTTCTTCTGGTTTCATTGTAAATGATCTGAGAATAAGCCTCTTTCCCCCAAAATCATGCAAAAACTGCTGTTTCTCCTGTCTATCATGCCAAAAAAAGTATGTCTTTCTCTACGTACTTGTCCTCGGCTTATAATGATGTTTATGATGATAAGTTTCCACCGTCTACTTTACCGTTTACGTTGAAACTATCACCAAACGTTGAACACCTTCACCAAAATAATACACACTTTCTAGTGGAGACAAAACGAGCAACCCTAGGTTTGAAAAAATTGGGTGAGAAATACTTTCCTTCTCTGCTAGAGTGCAATAGATGGAAAGTGTCCTGCATATTTTCAGTGAATGTTTTCTATGTTCTTGATTACGTGCATTAGGCTTGTATTTGGTGTTATATCTAATTTGACTAATTCATAGCGTGGGTGCGCTTTCTCCGTCACTAAAGTAAATCACATATCGTTATCGGAAGAAATTACGTTTATGTAAGAAAGTGTTATTCGCGGGTGCGGTTGTACATGAGATTTAGTTGCAGTTTCAATTTGCAGGCGAGATTTGATCACAGTTTTCATGACTCCTACCAAGAACTTCGTGACAAACAGTGCACAGTTAATGATAAATCGGTACATTTCGCCTTGAAATGAACATTGCTAACACATTGTTTTTCATACTAACCATCGCCTCTGCATGCCTCGCGCATGTAATAAATTGAATTGAATGATATAAGAATGTGCACCATTTTTAGAACGTGCTGTATGTTTTTGAGTCATCAAGTTCATTTGTGAATAGTAAAATGATAACCTTTTCCAGCGTTTTAAGCAGAAAAAAACACATATAAACTCATTGAAATGCCGATCTTCACTGTAAACTACTTCGTTGCAGAAGGATAGCATCATACCGATCGAAATGCTGTCCTCTGTCTTATATATCTATGACCTCAAATTTGTCACAGCAGCGAATCATCCGATTGGCAAAGTTATCCGTCTGTGAAGGCGACGAAATGGCTGAAAATTGTCAACAATTTGCAGCGGCGGGAAAATATTTCCACGGGCTACTATAGAAACGAGGCGCATGTTATCGTGTTGACATTTCAAATAGAAATATGTCCCTTGCACGCGAAAAAACGCATCTCTTTCTACGAAAGAGGGCGCTGGAGATGGGTTGAGGGTAGAGAGTGTTACTGAAGCACCACTGAAGTTCATAATCCACTGATGAGAGCAACAGCGCAACGTTTTTCAGAAATCAATGTCACCGTTAACGATAGCTATGGCTCTCGAAGTACCAAATCCAAAGATGTCTCTGACTCGATGTTCATCCGCAAAATACAGATGTCGTGTGTGAATGCAATGTTCAAAAAATCCTTCGACGCCTGGAACAGGTGAGTAGCGAAGGCGTGGTGGCGCGGAGTACCAACCTGAATCCGCCGAGATCTGTCGAACTCCGAGAAAACGACTTCAGATTCGTAATCAGCAACCCAATTAACCCATCCAGGTAAAGAAGTCTCTGATTTCGACCAGATCATCCAATTTAACGTGGATGGTGCATTGCCAAAATTCGAAAAATATGTAAACGTCGGATTCGTAATCGACATACAATAGAACCAACCTAGGCGACGCTTTGACCAACCGGTGATCCTACGTGGACCGCCCAGCTAGCCCTTGCGGGTGATGTATGTATGTATGTGGTCTCCGATCGAAATTCAAAAAACGGATGCCAGGACTTTGATAAACTCCCAGTCATTCCCCATGGTCAGCGTTTGAGTCAAATTGAATGAAATGAACACAGTGAGATTAAGCTCGCCAAGCAATGCACATATATTTGCGTGTTTATTTATTCATTAAAGAAGCTCGTGAACAGACTTTCGGCTCCGATAGGCCGACGAACGTTTTCTAAACAGAATTTCTCGCTCTATCGAAAAAATTGTTTGTCTTCGAATCGCATTCCGTTTCAAAGAAATTTCAAAAAAAAAAGCGCCTTGAAGTTTCTCAACAGAGAAAATCAAGACGGTTCAGAACGGCTTGTATACCATCTTGCAGAGTGTATCGTCCTCTTCCGAATATTACTGAAACTGGAGGTTTGCTCTGCCAAGAAACGTCAAGACACTTTTCACGCGAAAAATTTCAAAATCGCGCATTGTCCAGAGATAAACATATCCTATAATAGAGCAACAAATTTTGCTTAGAATACTGTACAGAAATCAACTCGGACGTTCAGAAGAAAACCAGAAGCAGCATCGAAAGATTATTCATGTCTTTCGAACGACAAATTTTGGGGTTCGAAACTTTGTAAGTTCCAGAACAAATAAAAATGAGTGATACATTATCTGTTAGAGAAAATTATTGTCTTGCAAACGGTATATCATGTTTTATTTAGGCCTTCGAAACAGAGCAGAAAAAATGCGCTGTCGGTGAGGTTATTTTTTTCACTTTTCGCTTTTCACTTTACTAACCAAAGAAACAAAACAAGGAATTCAGAGTTATCATAAATTTTCCAATATAACGCTTGAAAGAGCAAGTAATTCCCTTTCGAACGCTGTGTCACACTCTGCAAAAGCTTCCGAACTCAACTTACAACAGTCGTTTGGAGGACATTTACAATCGTGAGTTTGCATGCGAGTGTTGGCTACACTACCTTGTCCGTCTGGGCCCTGCTTTCCCTTCGTTTGTATCGTCCTAATTTTCGTTCAGACAGCTGGCGGCGATGGACCAAGGGCAAGGACGTGGGTTTTTTTGCTCTCTGCTAAGGCTTTACTTATAGACTTTAGCCTCCCCGAGAATGGATGGCGATATAAGATGGGCAGGGACGGTGTCGAGGGCTTTTTCCTTGTGGATGGCGATACAACATGGGCAGTGACAAGGGCACGTTCCACAGCTCAAAAACAAACGTATTTTTTAGGTTTGATTTTTGTTTTTACTTGAGATATTACGGCTTTTTTACCTGCTCCTAGTGATTGGATCTCATTTCTCCCGAGTTTGAGTTTTGATCGCACGTAGTGCTCACTTTGTGCCGTTTTCAAGATTTAGAAATTAGCTCGAAACAGCGACTTTATGAATGTGGAGGATACTGGAGTCACCGTTACTGCTAAACCTATGTATATTACTTTGTCGGCTTTGTTGAGAATTTGGGTCCCGTGAAATCTTGGCGTCGTTACTCCTAGCTTGTTGCGAGGTGTTCTGTCGTTTAGTTTGGCACCTGACAGCCAACCTTCTTTGAACATGGACTGATTTTCTAATGCGTAGTTGGGTGGTGGTTATGCTCACATGTTTTCCATACAACACCAGCGTTACAATATTTTTCCTGTTGTTTCCAATGTTTTCCTCTTGACATTCCTCCATGTCGAACGGTAGTAGAAAAGGACCACTTTAGCAGTTTTGTTGACGGCCAAATATTATATCCTTACTATATCATAAGCGAAACCCAGTTGTTTACTTGGATGGATGGATGTATGGATGGATGGATGGATGGATGTCAATCCATTTTTCAAATGATTGGTGGTGGTGGCGGTTGGTGGTGGTTTTATCCCTGCTTATCACTGAAACCATTTTGAAAATCACATTCTATGATATCGCACGTGCACTTCATCTAAGGATAGTCAGTTTAAAATCTCAAATTTGGCTCGAACTTGGCCTAGGTAGGTTACTTTGCATGCTGATAGCGACTCTAGGTGCTGTGTGATTTGGGGGAAGGAGGGGTAGTATGAACAACAGTTCTACTTTTCTGCTGGCTGTTTGAGCCAAAGTGAAAAGAGAAAACTTCTTCGACCACCGGAGTGCAATCAGTGGAACAGTGTCGAAATTCCCAAAGAATGAAAGGTGGCTTGGTTTGGCGAGGGATATAGATTAGAGTGTTTATTTGTTTATTTAACGAAGTTGGCGAACAGACGTTTGGCGGCCGATAGGCCGATGAACGGCTGGTAACAAATAAGCGGAGGACAGTTGTTCACTGTGTTTTCTCAGAGATTCTATCACCGGCAAATCGACTACTCTTTCGAGGCCCTTATTGTTGCTTCATCTTGTGTATTCCCCATCTACCAGATAAGACTCCTTCAAGTTCAGTTGAAGCTTTTGGGTATAAGCCACGATGGCTGCAAGCGTTACAACTGCGATTTCCGTCATCTTTCCTACTCTCACCCGAATATGCAAAATCATGCAGTCATAGATGCAACCCAGTGCTGTGTGCCTACGAATTGTCAGCCTCTGTACCCATTGCTGATTCTTTTGATCTTCCTCGGCTGGTGTGCTTCTTTGTCTCTGCAGCGCTGTTTTCCAGATACAGAACATCATTTCCTGTACGCCGATGTTCAATATAAACAATTTCGGACCCTATTTTGGTGGTCAACGATTTCGATCGGTAAGAGGAAGTGGAGCGTAAAGTACATAAAATGAAAATAAATGGTCTCACCATGCGCAGAGTATTCCTACGTTATTGCTTCCATAAAGCTCGAGCTTTCATTTGCTAATGCTGACACAATTCTAGTCATCTCCACTTTACAGAATACGATTAGGTTTGAGTTCGCGTTCTGCGGAAATGAATTCTCCATCGTATAGATGATCTCGTTTTACTTAAATAATTATTTGACTGACTTCCTCAATTATATTTTAGGCAGTGTGTTGTGTACGGAATGTTTTTCACCACTCGTCGATGTAACGTAACATTTTGGTTTTCTTCAGTATGACTTGTCATGTAGGTTGAATCACATCGGTCAGCGGGTGAAATAGTCCAACCCAGCGGATGTATAAATAGCTGTCTGTCACTGGTCTGCCGCCATTTTCGACGTTGTAAATCCTGCTAATGGGTATCAAACGAATCAGATGTCACAAAGTGCCGATTCCATAATCGGCATTCCTTCCGTTATTTGACACCATCAGTGCAGCTTCGTTATAGTTATCCGTTGCTGGACTCTGTTCCCAAAGTTACGCCTTGCCGACGACTACTTTCAAATTTATTTTTCCATCAGTTCTATTGCCCAAATCAATTCGTTCAAATGTCTCAAATGTAAGTATGCAACTGTCGCAAATCGTTGAAGACTTTTAGGCTTCGACTGCTCCATATGGTGAGTTAGTAAGTTTGTATGTTCTGTTTGTGTTATCCTCGTGTTTGTCCTGTGGCCTGGGCCAGTCTTGTATTGTACTAATTCTCGTTTACGTGACGGTGGTTATAGGGGAGGTGGAGGGCCAACCAACATCACAACAACGACGATTGCCAACAATACCACAGACGACTGAGCTGCATATGTTGAAGTGTGTTTTATTTGCAGATATTATTCGACTATGATTGGCTACTAGACGAAGTTTTACACAAAGGCAGTGAAGCTAGCCTGATGGAGGGTCAGCGACTACCTACGCTTCCAAGGAAAACGCGACTGGTAAGGTGACGACGACGAGGATGAGGTAGATCGACGGCGACGGTGACAGCACATACACGAGGACGACGTGAAGGTCGAAGAACAGCAACGAACACGGATGCGACGTCTATGCTGTGACGGATCAGGTATGCTCCATTTTTCGGTGTCGAAGCTAAGCTAGTGATCGAATGTTCTAGTTAAGGTAGTGACGCTGGGGTGGCGGAGCGCCAAAAATCACAAAAAGAACCACCTTTATTACTCTCAGACACTCGTTCCGAACCACCCGCGGGGGAAAAGCGGATGACAAAAAATTGGGTCCGCTAGTGATCGGTTTAAGGTCCGCGGGTGATCCGAAAAGCGGACGAAAAGCAGTGAGCTTTCGGACCATAATTTGGTCATCCGCTTACGCAGCCCTGATGATTCCTCATTTACCCGCTTCTGATTTCATTGTGAACAATTACACATTGCAAAGAAAATACCAATTTATTTTCTACTCATAATAGCATAATAACAAAACCACTAAACAACATAAACAACATTAACAGGTAACAACGACGAAATAATAACCAAACCACTAAACAACATAAACAATAAACAATAATAAACAGAATATGATAATAAATAAACATAATATGATTTACACAGCTAACGATATCTATTTTTTGACATATAAGCCACACCCATCTTGAAGTGCATGTCACCAGACCGACATGAACGAATCAATCACAAAGTCAGCCATATGTGCCGAGTACCGCTGTGCCGAAAATGTATCCAATAATCCAAACAATGTACACCATGTTGCTAAATTTGCCGATATCGAGACGGAACAATGGGGTGAAGTACACAAGTGCGGCAAAGATACCGCCAACAAACAACCTACAAAATCAGGTTGAGTGGTTAAAGTGGAACTAGAAGTACGAATACTTAGAAGCCTTGAAATACGCCATGCATTCAACTTGCGCTTATAATCGAGAAGGGGATGGAGAATTCACATTTGGTCAAAGGATTGACTTGACGTGCCACGTTACCCACAAACCAGAGCTGCCTCCACCCAGCCAAGTGTGGTGACAATTTACCCAGCCTAGGGAGCGGAACTAGTGGCTATGTAAGTATTGGAGAGGAATCTATCTAAGGAGCGTATGGGTAATAGAGGCATCATCTCACCAAATCTGGACCAGAATCTTAAACGGGGAGAAGAGACTGAGAATGTCGATGGCTCGACCGAAGGGAGTTATGGAAATCGAAAGTAAAGATACGAATGAAAACATCCCATACGAAAGAGCATCAACGATAACTTCAAATACTCACCTGTGAGGGTACGCTAGCAGAAAAATATTAAGGGGACGTGGTCCAGTCGTCCACTTTTCGATCCTTCCCAGTGAGTAAAATAACAACCATATACATCATGGGTTTCAGTTTAAGAATCTTCCACAATACAGAGTACGTCTCCACAATACCGAGCTCCAACTCTTTTTCGCCGTTTTCGCTATTTCCTCTGAAGAATTATCATTAACAGAGCAAACAGTGTTAATCAAAAAGGGCGAAACTCTTACGTGGAGCTCTCCAGCGAATTGTCCACCTCCTTCTTGAAAATTAACAGTAACGTTGTGGAGATGATAAAGACCCATTCCCAGAGAAAAACGAAACCTTGAAATAAAATCGTAATAGTTGGGAAAATAAACCAATTGTACCAATTTGCAGATAAGTAGCTTACCCGCTAGGTCAATAATTCCGTACGGCTTTTGATTATCGTCAGAGCGAATGAATGTAATAGCAAAAACGGCAGATTCCATGGATAGGAACACTACGTTTCCGAGAAAGTACCCAGCAGTTTGACCAACAGCCTAGCACGTTGACGCATACCCGACATTTTTCCTTGAAACGACACACAGATAACTGGTGATACAAAAGAGATCCTAACGTGAAAAATAAAAATGATAGTATATAAATGAAAAATAAAATGATAGGGCCCGCGTGGTGCAGTGGTAAGAGGCACTGCTGTCACCCGCACGGTCGAACGATCGATCCCGGCCCGGGCTAACCAAGCCTTCCATCCCTCCGCGGTCGGGTAAATTGGTACCAGACTTGTCTGGGAAGGTAAAGACACTGACCTGGTATAGCGGCTGGCCCCCGCAGGTCATTGTATAGGCCAAATACGCATTCACTATGCCTCTACGACTTGAAAAATGATATGAAAAATAAAAATTAAACCTTGACAGAATGGTCAGTGCCCAACCGTCTACAGCAATATCTTGTATAGCTGCGAGAGAATTCAATGGCAGAAATATCAACATCAGGAAAAAGACGTTCATTCATCCATTGAAGTGAACAAATTTTCCTTGCGAATACGATCCCATAAAATATGCGATGGCTGGAAATATCAATTGGCATCGTTGTAAACACGAGTAACGAAGCTTTTTCGATATATACCATTTTCACTTTGGATTGGACACTTTTCAGATCACGTTGGACGTTTTTCAAACCACGTCGGTGTGTGGTGGTGTCCAATTTGGTTTGTAAAACGTCCGACGTGGTTTGAAAAACGTCCGACATGGTTTGAAAAATGTCCAAATCAAAGTGAAAAGGTATAAACAGGCAGGAATAGGAAATGGTACGACAGCAGAGAGAGCTATGAATAGTTTTGGGAGTACATTAATAAAAACAAAGAAAGAAAATCAGTTCTCAATAACGACAAAAGACTGAAAAATACAAAATGTAGCTGAGCCAGATATCAACGTCACTGTTAAAGTCCCTACAATTGTGCAATACTAAAAGTTTCATGAGCTAATCTTCAAAAGGAAAAGCTAAAAAAGCAAGCTCTGGCGAAAACAAGGAAGAACAAAGAAAGAAATCAGAAGAACAAGAGAAGAAGAAGAACAAAGAACAAAGAAATGTGTCGGAAATTTCGAAAATAACTTCGCACCGGCCGGAACGGAACGAGTGTCTGAGTAACTCTTTCACGCTGTTGTGTGAACTGCAGAGTATGAAAATGTTCACCTTTGTTGATTATTGATCGAACTGTTACAAGAAATTGGCTCTTGATTGCGTCAATGATTTCTAGTTAAAACATTGGACAAAAATCTAGTTTGCAAAAGGAACCTGTAATGTTGAAAAGTAGGTTGTTTTTCTTTCCTAACCGAGATCTATTATTTTTTGGCATTCGATTCTTCAGAAGCGTCAGGAGGATGAGAATTTGGACAGTGCTCCAAGCTGAGCTAGAGCACTGCCAATCATGTATCCGTTAGGCTAATATTCAGTCGCTTGTGCTAGTGAGTGGAGCTTTTCAGGAAATGACAAGCATTCATTGCAATGTACCAGTTTCACTCACTTGTACTTTGAACTCAACACTTCATAAAACTTCCCGTGTGTCCTTAGGCCTACGTAATAGAGCCTTTCCTTGAGTCCTTTTCTGACATCGAGGACCACTTATGCAAACGTCGGTTTAGAGGCGCGTAGGTTCAAAATTATGGATAATCAGAGCCACATCGTCGATTTTGTGCTGCAGTCTCAAATGAATCTAAATTTGAAAAAGCCTTCGCAGCTCAAAAATACATACTATTGCTTATTTGGTCAACTAGTATCGTTCCTCCATGATCCGTGGCCTGAGCGCAGCGAGGGGGTGGCAATGCGTGTAAGGAAATGATGTCCAGCGGAAGAACTGCATCGGCAAGGACATCCGCTGTGACGGAGTCTTACTCGTAGCGAAAGGCAGATCACTCCCTCTATATCGCAACGACTGGTCTCCCAAACTTGTGGAATGGACCTTACGGACGCGCTGGCAACGCTTCGGCCGGATACCAGGGAACAAATATGCTCGACCAACAGAAGATCAGCCTCAGTACCCCGCACACCGGGCTCTGCCGTCTCCGACGTCGGATGGTACGACAACCGGTGAGAGGCGAATAAATCTCGAATTGCGCAAGACGTCATGGATTCTGGACAATGACGACACATCTGAAGCACGACATGGAGACTGTTTAATGCTTTGTACCTACAATGCTAGAACAGTCTCCTCAAACGCCGACCTTTACGCTCTTCTCGAAGCTGCCGGTCGCATAAAATATCATGTGATCGCACTACAAGAAACCAAGTGTAGGAAAGCGGACATTCGTCAACACAACGACGGGACTCTTGTTATCCGCGGAGAGAAGATACCGTCTCGGAACGTCGGTGGCGTTGGATTCAACGTGCCCCCGTCTGTCGCCCACCTCGTCACTCTCACGAGATCCTGTCTCCTTGCCTAGCCATTTTGCGCCTTCATCCGCCGCATCAGAAGACCATCTCAATCATCAACTGCTACTCACCACATGCAGCCGCTGTTGATACGGAGCTAGATGCGTTCTACGGACAGCTAGAAGAAGTCATCCGAAATGAGAAGTCCTTTTACAAGTTCGTCGTCGGTGACATCAACGCAAGGTTTGGAAAGGGCAATGGCGAAGATCACAGGATTGGAAGATTTGCGATAGGCGATCGGAATGAGAATGGAAATCGTCTGGCTGACCTCATGTCCGCTTCACGTCTCTTCCACGGCAACTCGCTGTTTGAGAAGAAAGAACACCGTCGCTGGACATGGGAATCACCTAATGGCACGACTCATGCTGAGATCGACCACATCATGACCAACAGAAGAGGGTGCCTTTACGACACTTCCGTGGTACCATCTTTTTGCAGTGGATCCGATCAACGCCTCCTTCGGGCTAAGATCAGGTTCGATCACCGTTTGGAGAAGAACACCTGTCATAGACCGAAAGGAAAGAAGCAAGGCGTGTTCGACGAAGACCTTCTGAACGAAGCTATATTCCTTTATGACTGGCGAGTTGCTGAGGACCCGATCGAGAACTACGACCTGCTTCTAAAAGGACTACGAACGTGTGCTGACGCTGCTTCTCTTTCATTATCAGGCAGAAATGCCCGCATCTCTTTGAACAGCAAGGCGCTGCTTGGGAACAGCAGAAGTATGAGGATGGATCCGAATGCGATCTACATGGAGCGGCTGGTTGCCAACACCAGTTGCAGAAATGCGTTGCAGGAGGATCTCATTCAGAACAGGAGGAGGGAGATTCTAGAAGCGGCACAAGAAAGACGAAGTCTGAAGAAATGTCGACGGGACCTCAACGAGTTCAGTATTCCGCTATCGGCATTGAAACGTGAAGATGGGACTGTCATCACTTCCCGTTTCGAGATGGAATCAATTACAGAGGTTTTACATCAATCTGTTCCGTTCTACACAACCTGTACCAAACCCCTATATCTCCGCTGGTGAAACACCGCCAAGGATTCTACCATCTGAGGTACGAGTCGCGATTAGGAGTATGAAGAGCGGCACGGCTCCAGGGCCAGACAAAATCTCCGCCGATCTTCTCCGTGCAGAAAGCCATACTTCCCTTCTTGCGGCACACATGACATCCTACCTTTGGAAGGAACGAATCCCGGATCAGTGGAGGAATTCGCGCACAGTCATCTTGAACGAAAAAGGTGACAGGGATGATCTTCGCAACTACCGCCCGATTAGCTTGTTGAGGGTGCTCTACAAGCTTTTCACGAAGATCATCCTGAAGCGGATATCGCGAACATTGATGAAGCACAACCGCCGGAGCAAGCTGGGTTCCGTCAGGGATTCAGCTGCGTCGACCACATCCAAAGTGTCGCGATGGTCATCGAGGTCTGTCGGGAGTACCACCTGCCCCTCGTCTTAACCTTCATCGACTACGAAAAGGCCTTCGACAGCGTCGAAGCGAATGCTATCCGTTTGCGTTAGTCGATCAAGGAGTGGACTCGTCCTACATAAGAACGCTGGCCGACTGCTACCGCCACTGTTTTACGACAGTGCAGCTTTTCCGGCGTCCAATCAACATCCCCATCGAGAAGGGCGTCAGGCAAGGTGATACTATTTCGCCCAAGCTGTTTATTGCTGCATTGCAGTGGGTGATGAAGTCGCTCGAATGGGACGAAAAGGCATACGTGTGGACGGAAAATTCCTCTCGAACCTTCGTTTTGCGGACGACATCGTCATCTTCGCGAAAAGTACAGCTGAAACAGAGACGATGCTCCGAGAGCTGGACGAAGCTGGAAGGAAGATTGGACTGCGCATCAATCGGAGGAAGACACAGTTCATTTAGAACTCCTGGTGTGATGGGGGGCCCATCGAACTCGATGGATCTCCCATCGCCAAAACGAAGTCCCACGTTTACCTGGGGCGCTCCATGAACATGGACAACGACATGAAGGAAGAACTCACCAGAAGGGGAGCCGCGTGGTCAGCCTACGGGTCTCTCAAATAGGCCACCGACCTACTCCATGATGCTGACCTCCGTGCTCATTTGTTCGATTCAACATTTCTTCCTGCTCTGTGCTACGCGGCTGAGACGTGGCCTGATACGTCAGCCACGGCGAAGTCCCTGCAAGTCACACACAGAGCGTTGGAAAGGTGTCTTCAGAAGTTCACCCGGCTATCTCAACACCGAGCCGGACTTCGCAGCTCCGATCTAAGGCAGATGTCCCGTCTGCGAGACCCTGCGTACTACACATCGAAAGCCAAGCATCGATGGGCCGGTCACATAATGAGAACAGACGACGACCGTTGGACAAGAAGAACGGTGGAATGGCTGCCGCGTGATTGCACGCGGCCTCGTGTAAGGCCACCTGCCAGATGGTCCGATGTGTTCGTCGAACGTATTAGGACTATGCTGTATTCCAGAACGGCTGATTCTCGCCTTCGTCACACTCGACTCCGACCAACAAGCTGGATGACGATCGCGAGACAACGACGCGAATGGAAGTCGTGTTGGGGTCGGCATGTCTAGTGCAGCCGGGCCATCTAAGTATCTAAGTAAGTAAGTAAGTATCGTTCCTCAGTTTGTTCTTATTCATTCTTGAACCATCAACAACGTTTGAGAATTATCCTTCTCAGTCACTCTTCGCACTTTTAACAGAAAAAACATTATATTTTGGTTAAATGCCGACACACACACAGTAAACTTTTCATTATAGGAAAGTAATACTATGCAAAATGTTGTTCTCAGATTTCTGCGGTCTCGGATATATCACAGATTCAAAATTTTATATCTTATTAGCAAAGTTATCTGTCCGTGAAAACGCTGAAATGGCTAAAAAATTGTCAACAATTTGCAGCGGCGGGAAAATGTTCCACGGGCTACAATAGAAACGAGAAGCATGTTATCGTGTTGACATTTAAGAAAGAGAAATGTCCCTTGCATGTGAAGAAATCCATCTCTTTCAACGAACGAAGGAGAGCGGAGCTTGGTTGAGGGTACAGAGTGTGACTGAAGCACCACTGAAGTTTATGATCACTCAACGCTGATGAGAGCATTAGCGCAACGTGTTTCAGAAATCAACGTTACAGTTAAAGGTGTCTGTTCCACCCAAAATAGTGGTTTCAAAAAAGCCTTTAAATCGCTCAGTATCTCCTCGCGAAATAATACAATACAAAATCGCGAAATCTCTGCCACTGTTGAAGATAACGAGGCGGGGAGCTCCTAAAATAAAATCCTATGATATCACTCCCAAAAAAACTCCAAATCTCCTAACGTCTTTACACAAAACAAGTATCGTATGTGTGGTGTCGAGTGCTAAGCTTAGCATGAAAATAGAAATTTTCTGTTGCAATTCACACGTTTGTTTTATACCTCATCTATTCTCATTTTTGACCTTTTGGTTTGTTTTTGAACTTCTTCGTTCGAAAATCAGACCTTGAAAGACCGTTTAGAAAGCCTTTGAGAACCAGAATATGCTTCATTTTGGCTCATTTCGGGGAAGCGAAACTGGCAATGCACAGCTCGAAGCCATTAAAGTAGTGAACAATTGGTAAAGAAGTCACGTCCTCTGTGCTCATAGTCGAAATTAAGGCTGCTGCCAAACATACATACCTTACCAAGCTAATATTATTTATTTATTTATTTATTTATTTATTTCGTCCAACGCAGTATATAAAGCAACATAGGTTGACTATTGGAAGAGTGGTCGGACTTAAATATGCATAAAAGGAAATTAACTACGGGAACAGGCTGAACTGAGAGCTCGAGTTGGAGGTTAACTCCATTTTTTAGTTAAGAAGCGGAGAACAGAGAATTGAAATAAAAATAAAAGCAATGCCCGATCCATGCGATGAGCACAACAAATCATGGGTCGGCCAGAATGCAAGACCTGTAATGTACGCTAGGTACTTCCCAGGGCCAAGCAAGCAGTATAGAGGTAAGAATAGTAATCAATGAAGAAGATAATAATCAAACGGCAAGGATACTACTGCGAAAAGGGCTAGCCAACGCATTTGCGCAGATGACTTATGTGAATAATAGGTTAGCCCAGTTAGGAGGTCGAATGCCGTACGGAAACATCCATTAGCATGCAGGCATTCGGGAAAATGAGATACTGCTGTTATTGGGCTGAGAAGAGACTTCTGACCAAGGCTGTAATATGGCCGAGAGTCGGCGCGCGTTCGGCGAAGGTAATAGTGCTCAGTTGAGGGCATAATGGAGCAGAAAGATATAAAGAGAAATCGGAGGGAACCAAGAACTCGAGCCCAATTAGAAACAATACAGGATAGTAAAAGTGATAGAGGAAAAGAAAAAAAACTCATTGGATTAGAAGGAAAACGTTACAGCAAGAGGCAGTCTCAACAACAGTAAAAGCCTAGTACTTCTATGAGAACAGAGAATAGTGAAACAGTCTGAGGAAAGGACCTAGAAAAAGGGGGGATATCAGAAATCTCTCCTACCAAGTATAAAAAGCCACAAAACTAGGGACAGAACAGAAGTTGAAGGAGAACCCTCATGCGATTAGAAGGATAACGGTAAAACCGGGAACACAAAGCTAACATTTGCAGATAGAAAACAGCAAGGGGCCAGTAACAAAGCAACTACTAAAAGTTGAAAGTCAAAGCGAAAAGGGGAGGAAGACGACAAGAGGTTACGTAGAAAACGTGCAAGCACGAACGAAATAGCCACAGAAGGGAACAGATTTCAACGACCACTCTGAAGCAGCTCGACTAGCGACCATCTGAAAACTAAGAACTTAAGATCGCACAAAGAAAAGGCAGTATCAGTAAAGACCCACTTGCTTCAGGTGACGTTCTAATGCCAGGTTAAAGCTCTTAGGTGAAGAGCTCTCAAATAGCTGAGGAGGGAGATCATTTCAAGTTTTGGAAGCACGAAACAGAAATGAATCGAGAAGTTGCTGTGTACGAGCCACGCCGGTGTTTATCCGGAGGTGGTGGCCGCGAGTTCTATCAACAAATCGGCACCCACCCAGAAATTCATCCCGGTTGATATTCATGAAGCCCATCACAATCTTAAAAAGGAGGTTCTGATCGTATATAATTCTTCTTAGCTTCAGAGAACTGCATCCGAGCTGAGCCAAGCGCTCACGATAACTGAGCTGTGGATGACCGGCTCTTATAAAAATGGCCCTGGTGAAACTCTTTTGCACACCTTCAATTTTATCGATAAACTTTCTTTTTGAGGGGCACCATACGGGGGTACAGTATTCAAGTATAGGTCTTACATAGGTTCTGTAAAGACGAAAGAGAGAGACGACGTTTCTCGTGCTGAAAGCTTTAAGAATCATGTTAGACATCCTAAAGCTTGCAGCTACAATCCTATCAATATGCTGTTCGAACGAAAATTTATTAGTGTAAACAATTCCTAAGTCTTTGATTGAGTCAACGACATTTAAGCTTTGGCCACCCAAGAAAAAGGGGATTACACATCTATGGTACCGTCATCAACGGTCAGATGGAGTGAATTCTAGGTTGACCTATATTTTGTTAATTTCCTTCCAGATGGCAGCGGTTTACACGGTTGGAACGCCCGACCACCTCTTTGTCACCACATGCCCAACTGAAATCGGACTTTTTCGAACGTGATGAAACAAAGTTTCTCACATACTAAGCGTATAAGATCTATCGATATATTTCATATACGAACTGTGTTAAAACCACTCATACTCTACAATAACTGAGATATTTATACCAAAAGATCTTATTTACAAGATAACCTTAGCTTATTTCCGTTTAGACAAATAATGTAGATACCTTAGCGTGGCGTAAAACATCATGAAATAGCACACAACGGATATGGTTTCAACAAGTACGATTTCGATTGTTCCAATTAAAAATGCACTAATACACATTGAAGCCAATTAAGCGTCCCTCCGTCGACTACATACCCCGTTAGTATGTTAATACAGAAAACAGGAAACGATAACACCGCATTTTGGGCTTTATCTTCTTATCTTTACCAGCCCTGCAGTTTCCTGACCAGATGCAAGTCACTCGTCATCAGAGTCACTCGCTTCGCGTGATGGGCACATGAGCTTCCGTCTTCAAAGAGCTGAACAATATGTGCCTCGGCTGCCTTAAAAGTAGTTATATGGTAACGAGAAACAAGCCGAAAAATAGTATGAGAGCGATCAGGATCTTGCTGCGATTGAAATGAATCTTAGTAATTGTAATATATCGAGATAGTACTAAAGGAGTAAAGAAAACCTCAAAAAGAAAAAAATCCAAGTGTTTATGAAATATTTATGAAATACCTCTTGAATCGCAGCGCAAGCCTCGGCGGTAAAACGGTACGCCCCATCAGGGTACAGATCTGCGACTACCTCTTGCATCACACGCCGTATAGATGTCTATGAAGAAAAAAAAATCGAGCTGGTCGATGTTAAAAAGAGCTTAGAATATCAACCTTGGGAATTAATACATGCACAGATCTCTGCAGACGCCGGATTTCCAACAATGCCTTAGCTCCAGGCCTATAACGCCTGTTGGGCGTCTTTTTGAACCTTGCGACGCCACCTGTATATTACAATTCTAGTTGCAACGAGAAATAAACCAGCAGAAGGCTTTGAATGTTCCCAACTCACCTGATCGTCTAGAATTGCTGGTCACAATGGTGCTCGAGTCAATGCGATCAACGGCAGTCGGTAGGCGCATCCCATTTCCAAGGTGTTTTCGATGTTGTTGATTCTGCGCGCTGTCCGCACGACTCACTCCTTTCATTCTGCAAAAGCAGTGCAACAATAATCAGCAATGGGGCCATCTCTCAAAACTAGCATTCTTGGACGTCAAGGGTAACCACAAGGATCGGGTGAAGAAGTTCTAAGCAGCGCATTCTGCAGGAAAGGTATAGCCCCAATGTTTATTTTTCATCTTTATCACTTTGAAAGGCGTTCATCTCATGTTTTCCACAAGAAATTCCACGTTTGACATACCTTTGCAGTTGACCGTACTTCGAAATGAACGGAAGAACTTCGTCTTCTCTATCACGGAATTCGCGGAACAATACCTCTGAGGGAGCGGTAGAATCTCTCGGGCTGAAATGATTGACGTAATGTAATATACTGCTCATGAAAATAGCTGACGAAGGCGTGACACCTTATGAACCCAGCTTACCTCTCCACTCGACTTAGACCGCTATCGGTGGTTGCATTATAATTTCGACGCTCCTGCAGAGGACGTGTCTCCCGACGATCTGCTTTTCTAAAAAACGAAACATTGGACAGTTTTTAGGAAGTAACAAACTACCTCTGCAGTAGCAGCAGGTAGCCCACATCTGAAACAGAAGTCACCTATTATTCTCCCATCTATCAGGTCGCTGACCGTTGACCATGTACTCACTCCTCTTCGTCATTTTCGACGAAGATGGATTGCTTTCTTGTCCAATATACTGTTTTCTGGAAACGAGTTTTCTCACAGATCGAAGTGAAAAAATCAAAAATGGAAGCGAAACTAGTCTGTTAATTTCCGCTTTTTTGTTCAGCGATTTACAGACAAGAACTAGTTGAAAGACTTATATGTTTGGAGATGCTAGGTTATCTGCAAAAATAACTTGCGTTTTGCGAATAACCTAGCATCTCCAAACATATAAGTCTTTCAAAAAATAGAACGGCTTGCTGGATTTTGGGTCTTTGTCTTCAACGAATAGCGAAGCGAATAGCGAATGCAATACGTATTCATTTTAATGACAAAGAACTGTATTTATCTTTGTGGGATTAGACACAAAAAGAATTAATTTCCTAAATGGTTGGAATTCTCTCAGTGAACATAGCGTAAGGCATAATAGTAGGAGAAAAGAGAAGTACTGAGACCAGTTTTGTGGAGTAACCCACCTACGCCGAAGGATACGACTAAAAGGTAAGATGTGGAACAGCGACGACGAAGGTTCACAGACAATTTTCCTTTAGAAGCAATTATATTTCAAGATCACCAACCGATGCATAGGACCAGCGAGATTACTGTCACTTGTCATATACTCGTTATTACTGGAATACAGCCTCGAAAACGACGGATCTCTGTTCTCTCGTCCTCCTCCATTGCCACGGCTGAAATTGTCGAACGGTTGCTATATTAATGTTAATGTAAACTTCTTTGATTAGAAGTGAAAAACTCGACTTCGGAAATTCTGAAAATCCAACTTCTAATGAAAGGTATCTACCTGCCATTGAGCACGGGCTTCGCATAACTTCGTTCCCCCACCATGTACTCATTGGTAGTATTGTTGTATCGGGAATAGCTTGGGTCCAACTGCTCACTGTTGTATTCATTACTGAAAGGGAAAGATATTTAAGATACAACTTCATACAAGACTATGGTTGAACGGGATGTTTACCAGTTTATACAAGAAAGGTTGAAGAGCCCAACATGTATCCGATTGGACAGATAAATCTCACTATCACTTTTTGCACCCAATTGTTTTTTATTACGTACTAAGCGCACCAGTTATAGTGTGTAGTAATTATCATCATTCTATGCCACAAGTTCTACCCATATTCACCTCAGTTCACACATATACACCTCACGCTTCAGGAATTTTTCACACTTGAATCATCTCCAGATATGCGTCCCGAAGATTTATTCGGCACGGGCAGATAAATTGCGCGGATCACGCTTTATCATTCAACTTTGAAACACAATTGTGTTACGTTTATGTAATACCAGCCGTTCATCGGTCCATCGGCCGCCAACGTCTGCGCGCCACCTTTGTTGAATAAATAAATAAATAAATAAATAAATAAGCACGTAAATCCATATTGCCTGCCATGCTAAGTCACACTTCGCTTATATGAAATTTCGACACTGATCTGCATATCGCACTCCAGTGGTCGAAGAAATTTTTCTGTTCAATTTGGCTTTTCCCAAATTTTAAAGTGAACCTCCTTGCAGAAAGTGGGGGCGATTCAACAAGGACTACCGGTTTCGTAAAAACTTCAACTAGGGTGGTTATTTTGCATGTCGATCGCAATTTTGACGCCTGTTTTCCGAATTTCAGCGAAAGGCCATCAACAACGCCGAACTGGGTTATCAGGTCAAAACAAAAGACTGGCGAATACTTCGTTTAGGTAGGTTATTCTGAGTGCTTGTTGCGAACCTGAGATTTAGCTGCAATGAGCCCTCTCTACCAAACCACACTGCACCTATAGACGTGATCAGCATGCAAAAAAAATCTACCTAGACAAAGTCGAAGCCATGTCTGAAATTTTGACTTGAACATCCTTGCCAACGAACATACGTGACCCTCTGCTTAAAAACCAGAAAATCACAAACAAAATGAAAATCAGATTCGTGATCCGCACCCTAAAACACCCCCTGAGACGAAGTTTGGCGAAGATCGGTTTAGATTGCTTTTCTCTGAACACTGAAGTACAACAAGTCGTAGAAGTGGAACAGTGCTGGAATTTTCATTTCATTTGGGTCAACCGATTTACCGCTGAACGGTTCGTAAATGAAGTGTGGGGGTGCATTTGTAGAATGTGATATTCATGACAATATCATTGGTGAACAGCGATACAACCACCATCATTCGCCCTCACTTGGAAAACGAAATTGACATCCATCCATCCAAATAAACAACTAGGTTTCGCTTAATATATAGTAAGGATACTTTGCTAGCACCAATAATGTTGCAGAAAAGAACAGCAGTGAGAACCACTATCATCAGTCTGTTACAAAAAAAAATCATTTTCATTCTACATTTCACGTTTGTTTCAGCTTTTCGCACTTGAATCTTCTTCACACATGTAACTCGAGAATTACAACTTTGTATTAACCATTTCATACATCATAGATGTGCGCGATCTTCAGATCTACGTAGATGTTTCAATAACTCTGTCCGTCGAAATTTCTTGAACCCCACAACTTACTATGCTCTAGCCTGTCTCGGCGGCGATTGTGGATACTCTACTGAATATTGGTTGTACCCACGTGACGGCAAAGATTCCGGAAAATATCTGGCCTCACTCCGATGAGTATCACCGTCTCTGAAAGAAAAATGAAAGAGGTTAGTTACCACTTCGTTAATAAATTAAAGACTTTGTATAAAGTGAGAGCAACAAAATCGCAACTACACATACTCAACTCATGGAAACGTTTTTGGAGATCAAACCTCAGATCAGTGGTGATTTTCCTAACATCGGTGGCATTAATATCGTGGTGGTGACAAGTTTTTCAAAATAGGTATAAAGTAGATGAATACAAAAACTAACCCCATGGAAACCTCGTGGATAACTTCTCGCGTAGTTTGCCTCATTGTTATTCGCCCATTTGAAAATAGCTGTTCTGGTGCCGTCTTCACGCGGCCCATTGTTGCTGTGATATAAAACGAAAAAACACCTACCTAAATAAATCTGGAAATAAATGGTGAAAGAAAAAGGAAGAAGAAGAGAGAAGAAAGAAAAGTAGATAACGGCAACACATAAACCGAAAACAACTAGGAAGTCGAATGTGGGACAGCCGAGAAAATGAAAAGTATAACGTCACGATAAAAATACGTCACAGTGTTAATTATCTACTTTGTTGATCCTCCAATCATTACCATCTCTGTCCCGTCTCAGAATTTTGGGAAGCACCCTTGGCGACTTCGACGAGTTAATATTCCATGAATGGACCTTGGTTAAAAACTATTTCCCACTGAATTGTCGCCTATAAGGTTTATTTGTGATGCTGGACACGAATAACCCTGGTTTCAACACTGAGACAGGACACTCATGTCAAAACTGAGCTAGTGGGGTTAGAACGATGTGTCGATTTTCGAAGAACTAATGTCAGATTCATGATCAGCATCTCAAATATTTGTTAAATAACACTTTCACTGGCTGCATGCCCCACCTTCATAGCATTCAAGAAGTTGTATTAAAATTACACGCAATGATATAAAAACACTGAATATGTTCGTATTTTGGATGTTCTTCTACCGATTCCATTAACATTTACATATACTTCACTGGACTGTCTATAAGAAGATTCCTTTGCAGAACGGTTTGCCGAAAACAACCTGCAGAACTATCTGCTTCAAAAAAAAATTGCAAAAGAAGAAGCTACACGAACAAAATTGTTGTCTTCCTCGAGAAATGAAAGCTGCAAAAGTAACGACACAGGCCACGCCGCAGATTTGAATCTGCACGTTCGCGCCGGGTGAACTCGTCCACGTAACGCGACGCGGTCGCGAAGCGGTCCCACAGCATCCTACCCACAGAAGCCAGAGTCCATCGTGAGGTTCGAGAATCGAAGCTGGAGGGTCGTATTCGGCTAGCGTAGAGTGGGGGTTGTATCGAATGGGTCGTTTTTTAGGAGTGTAGGAAATCAGAAGAATCGAAGCCTGTTCGCTTGAAATCGAAGCAGAATCGAACTTACCCTGTTCACTAGGGAGGAAGTTAACTTCGAGTCTGATTTTCACAGCAGTGTTTGGGGAAAACTCAAATTTATTTTAAGTGGAATTTCGTTGCGATACGTGCAGTCCTTCCTGAGAAATATCCAATTGTCCACTATCACAGCTATCGAAGAACAACGCGGCGAAATCGATCGCCTTTTAGTTGTAAAAAACGCTGATATTTTGTGTAGTATTGTTTGATATAACACGAAACTATTCTGCTATTTGCCGCTTTTTGTTCAGCGGTTTATAGACGAGAACTAGTTGAATGACTTATATATTTTGGAGATGCTAGGTTATTCGCAAAACACTGACATCGGACGGGAATTGCTTGATATGTATGGAATATGTCAGTCAAATTTTTATTAGGTGCTTATTCAAGATCGGCCGCTTTCTTGATCTCCATTTCTATCCTTCGATTTGTAATAGTATGTAATAGAAGATGCTTACATCGTTTCGCCGATCCTTCTTCATCCATTTCTCTCCTGAAATATCTGTTTGCTCCTTTCAGACTCGGGAAAAGTAAGTGTTCAGCACAAAATATTTGCTCTTAGATCAAGCCTATGAAACAAGGGGGTCGTACTAGGACCTGCACTGGCACCTCCGAGGGCTGTGGATACTGTGGAAGGTACGGTACTTTTGCTAGTAAGAAGCAGTGGGAGTGAGAAGCAGCAGCACGTACTTCTCCTGGTAAGATATGGTAAAACGATAGATGTGGGAATTTTTTTACATTTTCATATTGGAAATCAATCAGGCGGTCCATCACTGAAATTTCGACCATCTACATCGCTAGCAGGTTGGTTCAGTTAGGGTTACCGATCTGCCTACTACGGCTCCTTTTCGAATTTCGGCCTGGGACCATCCACATCGTCGAGGGAGGTGATCCGGTCTAAGCGGCTTTGGTGCGCACAGTTTGTAGATGACATTACGAGCCGCTCTGAGGTCATGACAACAATCTAGCAGTTTCAACTTTTCGAATTCTTAAAGGGGCTGGGTTCATTGACACGCTGAAGAGTCTGTACAAGCACAGACCTCAAGGCTTTTGCTTGTCTGTGAACGGGTTAGCCACAATGTGAAAATCTTGTCAAGTGTCCCACCGTCGGTAGACAGTCAACTGTTTCACCTCGAAAACATAGCTCTAACGATTAGTGTCAACGTTTTCAAGCTAGGTGCCTTCAGCAAAGCAAGTGATTGCCGTCTTTTTGAATGGCGCTCTAATGATGATGCTGGTAATGTCAAGTCACATCATTTTATATCCAGTAAGTCGAACAACAACCATAATCACTTTGTTATTTTGCCACTACAAAATCATTTGTAGTTCAGAAAAAATTCATCGAAACATGAACAAAAACCACTAAACAGACACAGAAACTACAGAAACTGAAGTCATTGGAACAAGAACACTTATAAAGGAGGAAAGCGTAGCGCTTTCGAGGATATCCATATCTGGTGAACAGAAATTCACAGTAGCATTGCGGACAGGCTAGTGTTGTTTATCAAGTCTAATGGACGGCCAAACTGATCCAACTCCAGCCCATTCATACTCGGCAGCAAAGCAGCGCAGCAATTTTCACTTAATCAGACGTTCGGTCAGGCTCGGGGCAGCCGGCACAAACGTACCTCTGCCCCTTCCCTTGTGCTGGTTAGTAAGTACAAAGATTGCGATCGCCAAAATTGTTGACCAAATTAGAGGAACTGCGACACCGTGCATGTCCTGCAGTGGAAACCACAGCTCATACAAACATGACACATCCGATGGGCAGTGAAAACGACCTCGTTGTAGTTCAAACCTGAAAATACATAGGTTACTGAGGCCCATTAGGAGTAAAGTGCAGGAAGCAGGACACGATTCACTGAATCAACTTCTACCTTGTTTTCTCACATGGCGGGTGGAATTCCACAAAACGAGATCGGAATGTCAGAAGTAGAGTTTTCTCTCTGCTTGAAAAGGGGCGATAATCATACCTGAAGGTAACGTGTTCTGTACATAAGAAACATGTAAGGGGACAATGTTCAATGAAACAAGAGCACAACCACTCTGTGACCGTGTTCGTATAACTTTTGAAGGAACACCACCTGAGACCAATTTCTTGCTAAACTCTTGTAATAGTCCGTTAAAAATTGGATCATTCGGGGTTGACCTTTCACTACATGTATACACGCTAGAGACGTTTGCTACGGTTTCCAGCAGGCATATTGAATATTTTTGTAGTGTATGCACCGTTAAGTAGTTCTCACCTTACGTATGCGCCATTGATGAATCCCTTGATGTGAGTAAACGTTATGGTAGCTTGGTGAGGAACTGTGCACCCCCATTTTCCACTGGTGCCATTATCTGGAGGCGATTCCCTAAAGTAGTAGAAATTTTCATGAAATGGATGAGAATCGCACGGAAGCATTGCTTTGGTTGTCATACTAGGTATGGTCTTAAATGAAGTTGGATCCATCACTTTTACGAGGAGGCGAAAGAATTTCTTAGAAGCTACACCCATTTCGTTGGCAGAGAAACATTTCCATCCGTCTGGTATCCTGGTTAGAACAATACAGAGCGCCTCAAATGTAGTTTAACCAATGATTATGAGCCTCCATCTGGTCAGTGTTCGCTACGATTCCGCAGGTGTTTTCCATCAGGAATAGAAGAAGAAGTCGACGAACCACATCCAGCACACTCACAGGGAGTTCAGTAAACCTCCCAGAAACATTCCAATCGTGATCAGTATGGTTTTGTAGAGCATCAGATGGCGATGACAACGGTATAGTTTGTTTTTGATAAATGCAAGCGAGTTGCCAAAAAAGTAAACCTTGACCACTAACCAGGGGCGAGTGAACTTCTAGCTCACAAGCTTTCCGTATAATGCCATGGCAGCTTAGCGGTTAATTTCTAGGACTCACAAAATGATGGCCTAGATACCAAATTACGATCCTTTTGTAATTTTATTGCAGTTGCTGGATAGACTCATGCTTGGGACGAGTATGGCCAACAGAGAAGCTACAGCTGCCAACCCAAATCGACCCCAAATTTTATAACGAATGTCAGATTCATGATCAGCGCCTCGAATGACCCCCTAGGCAAAGTTTGGGCTAAATCGGTGGTTTTAACTTCACCAGCCTTACTGGAGTCGAATGAGTGATTTTACGGAGGTTCAGTTTCTGGCAGAATCTCATTATGCCTACTATTCAGTTTTTGGCCCCTAAAGAACTTCCCTCTTTGAATAGTTTGTTTCACATTCATCAAGAGAAATCGCTTGGGTTACTAACAAATCCACAAACATACCAACATCGGCTTGTCCGATTGTGTCTGAAGTGCACTTACTAAGATTCGTAGATGAAGGTGACTGGGTCAAAATCACCGATTCAGCACAAACTTTGTCTACGGGGTTATTCGGGCGCTGATCACAAATCTGACATTAGTTTCTGAATTTGGGGTCGATTTGTGTTGATAAAGGTTGGTATAAGTCACAAACACAATAGTTAGTAGATCTAGCCCTTTGGTGAAAGTTGAAGGTGGTGAAAGTTCACCGAGCTCCCTCATCGGACCTGTCGCAAGAAGTCACCGTGTTTTCAGACACCCCATCAACTTTTTGAGGACCGGGTGCTGAATAGTCAGATGCTGAAACTGACTTCAACGAATTCGCTGGTTCTGGATGTTCGGATTTCTCACTTTAGAATAATTATGATCACCTCTGCCGATGATCTGAAAATCGTCCGTCAGAATAACTGGAAGGAAACCGGTAACGACTACCTGCTCCTTATCGTCAATTCCGTAATCAAGAGTCTGAAACCTTGCATTCGAGCTGGTAGTCCCAACTTCAAAATCTCTTGTGAAGGTCTTGGGACAATTTTCAATCGCTGAATACAGTTCGTTCGAATTGTTTAGACCCCATTTAAAACTGGTTAATAAATTAAACTTCGCATATTTTGCGCCAGCCTGGAAATCGAGTTCTTCCCTAAACTCAAATCACATCAAGCTCCTGAATGTTCTTGTCGAAGAATTAATGTTGCGAGATCACACATCACAACGAAAGCTGACAGAATTCGTTCATTTTAACCTAATATAGAAATTAATCACGGGCTTGCTGCCATTACCACATTCTTCGTGCACATTTTGTACCCAATCGAAATGATAATTTACCTTAGCAAAGGTGTAGTGCAAGATCCACAATTGCAGATGGAGGAGACGTTAGAGATGAAGAGAGTTTTCAACTCTTCAGTGGATGGGCAACCGTTGACTTCTTGCTGGAAAAAGCCAATTTTGGAAGCAGCGGAGGGTCATGGCAGATGGTATCGCACCAGAGCAATCCGTTGCACTAAGCACTGTAACGTGGTGTTCACGTGAAATCGAAGAAGCTCAGACGAATCAAATTGACAGTGCCCGTTTGAATCTGAAATTTTTTTCGAAATGACGCTATTTTAGAGGAGAACCTCATTACGTCTTTTACTTACCCATTTGTGGCAAGGGTAATGGCGGCTCCAATTGAATGGGGTGTCCTTGATGGTAACATGCTGAAGAGTTGTTGAACTCCTCGGATGCCTCGGTGAAAACTTGTGTTATGATGGAAGGAATCTGAAATGGAGCTTTAGAAAAAAGAAACCAAACATCATAAAGTGAAAATGAGGCAGGTCAAAGCAGACAAATGCCTCACCCGCAAATCCTTCTGTACGAAATGAGGTGAAGAGGAGTTTCGGATCTCGATGACGACATTTCTGCATGTGCTTCCTTCTACAGAACTAAAACAGAAAGCGTTAACAGGTTACTCATGTATTGCCAAATTTGCCACAACGTGGAGAGTGGTGGATACAAAACTGCTATTCAATGCCTCTGGTAGGAGTGATATCACCGTATCACATACTGTTCTAGCAAATTAGATTTACTAGCTTCTGCACAACTCCGTTCCCGTCCAGTTTCCTATGGATTTCACAGTTTCTCATCATCAAAAGGTATACATAAATGACCCGGATTGATCAGCCTACTAAGGACGCGCCGCCGTATCGTGTTCCATTTAGAATCGTAGAGGTACTGCGAATTCATATTGGCCTTGACGCTGAGTTACTGCGCCAGGTCGCTGTCCATGTCATTGTCTTCACCTTCCCAAAAGGTCTGGTAACAATTTACCTGACTCCAGAGGGATGGAATACTGGGTAACCTGAACAAGGACGGCTCCGATTACATCATAACAATCATCTATTCAAAGCGTCAGCAGGAGGAAATCTTGAAAGGGATTTTGTCGAGAACTTGGGGAGCGATTTCGCCGGGCTTCAATGGCCAAATTCCCATATTGATCGACTGGAATAGTATTTTTGCATGTTCAAACGAACTGAACACTACTGCCGTCAAAGTGCCCTTGAACTACATAATTAAAGGTGGATAAGACTTCAGTGCGCGGTATTTTGCTAACAATAAGACCTTTCTCATGGTCTAATCTGCCCCACAAGTTAGTTTCCACAGTTTACACACCCATAGAATTTTAACACATCTGACCGGAATTGAAAGTAGTAGATAGGTGAAATTGCTGGATTGGACTGTGACCCTGACCGAATCGGAAAGCTTGGCTTGCTCCGTCACTGCTCAAATTTCTATTCAGTGCCAGAGAAAAAGCAAACTCACGCGTTCGTGCACTGAATGAGCCGACCCTCCTTCTCACAGGAGGAATTGGTGGAATGATAGAAGTCTACAGAATACTGCGTGCCGCTGTGACAATTATCTGCAGTGATCGTGGACTGGCACGTCCTTCCGTCGCCAGGAATGTTATGGCAGGACCAACTCAGAGCACTCAATAAAAATGTTCCGAATCTGTTTTTTTTTGAAATTCCAGAATGCCTCACCTGTGGTATGAGCGGGCAAACACTGGAGCAAGATAATCTAAAGCAGAATCGTCGAAACCGGTTAGGTTTTCGGTTGATGGGTAGAATGACTCGATAAATGTGGGGTATCCACCAACAACGTTTAGAAAGTAGTGGCTGAAACAAGTGAACAGAGATGACAATGAAAATCGAAAATCAACACGGCTTTAGAAATGTTCATATAATGAACTGGTGTGCGCATTTTGAGTGGGAATTATTGGCCGCCTGAACGGGTACTACAACCTTTTGAACAGATAATTCGGAGGAATGGTGAGTGAGGAAATAAATGGCGAATGGCGCTCAAAGTGTTATTCATTCAATGCGAATTATTATGGGTAAATGGTGGTTTATAGGTTGAACACAACATTCTAACCTTGACGGCTTGTGGTATTGCAAATGGAGTGTAAACCTTTATTCAGCTATATGCTCCGAGGTATATTCGAAGTTTGTGGTTTTGTTCGACTTCGCACTTGTAACGACGCGCAAACATCGAAGAAACAGCAAAATGCATTGATAAATCAGGGTTTGTGCGCCAGTCGGGGTGTCCGTGTCCTCATCGCGCTAGTGAGTTGTGTTGGACTCCCAATGAACGCTGAACAAACCGCAAACGCCCAGTGAACGCTGAACAAACCGCGTTGATAAATCACAGTGTGAGCGTCGCGTGGTACAATGGTAAGAGCTTGTTCAGACGACGCGCGTCGAAAATGCAAAATTGAAGCTCAATCAATAATTAACGTCATCGATCGAATTTGCTCCTTTGCGTTAGTGGCGCAGTCCGGTTGCGCCTCATATAGGCAAAAAAATTAGGCATATAATCATATAGGAAAGAAATTGAACGAAAAAAGTGAATTTTGTCAAAATTTCCATTAATAAGGAATAGCAGCCTTCTAAAAAACCCGAGCGACCAGTAAGTTTGCCTATATGAGGCGCAACCGGACTGCGCCACTAATGCAAAAAAGCAAATTCGATCAAGGGCGTTAATTATCGATTGAGCTTCGATTTTGCATTTTCGACGCGCGTCGTCTGAACAAGCCCTAAGTAGGGAGGTCACCGAGCGTGCCCCAAAGATTCCGAACGAGACCTGTATAGTTTTGTAGAGCATCCAGCGGGGATCACAGCGATATAGCTTATTTTTGCTGCGGGCCAATGGGTGGCCCAAAAATCGCAAAAAACCACCGCCGTTGGGACACATTGGAAGCCGCATCTCAACCCCTAGTCTTCGTGGTGAGAGGCCGCCACCAATGTGCCTCCGTGGCGCAGTGGTACCGCAGCGGATTGTCGTTCAGAGGGTGGTGGGTTTGAATCCCGTTGATGTGTTTTTGTTTTGCTTCAATCGCATTGATACCAAAACGTGCTCCGTTTACGATTTTGCCATTGAGGTTGGAGAAAATCATGTTTGGAATAGCTTAAAACGCACAAATTTCAGTAACAATATTGTTTCAGGCAAGATTAATATGAGCAGCCAATATCTACTGTAGCTTTCGTTAGGCCAATATCTAACTTTGTAAAATTCGTGATCAGCAGTCCAGGTGAGACTCCCAGGCAATTTCTGAAGGTAGTGGAAGCTGAGGATTTTCCGGCAGCTAGAGTCTGAATAGTGGGTAGTGGAAGCTGAGGATTTTCCGGCAGCTAGAGTCTGAAATCTGGAAAATTTACCCAAGGGCTTTTCTATGTACTCCTCAACACTCCCAACTAGGGAGGTCACCGAGCGTGCCCCAAAGATTCCGAACGAGACCTGTATAGTTTTGTAGAGCACCCAGCGAGTGGAAGCTGAGGATTTTCCGGCAGCTAGAGTCTGAATAGTGGCATAGTATTGCCAGTAATTCATCAGAGACCGAATCTTGGGCAATTCTACCGATACCTGACATGAGGCTCGAGATGTCACGGTCACCCATTTCGCCAAAACTTTGCTAGTGAAGCTATTTGAGGCGCTGGTCACGGAACTAACACTAGTTTCGTGATTTGCAACTGGGAGGGTATCTTAAGGTGGGTTTGGTTGTGTGTGGGCTGGTGGGCGCTTCCTATGGAAAGGGTGAGTAAGCGAGGTGCCTGGGTAAAATTCACCGATTTCGTCCAAATTCCGTATTTGGGAGTTATTTGGGGCTCTGATCACGAATCTAACATCGGTTTCTGAATTTGTGTCCGTTTAGGGTAAGTTACAGTAGATATTGGCTGCTCATATTAATCTTGCCTGAAACAATATTGTTACTGAAATTTGTGCGTTTTAAGCTATTCCAAACATGATTTTCTCCAACCTCAATGGCAAAATCGCAAACGGAGCACGTTTTGGTATCAATGCGATTGAAGCAAAACAAAAACACACCAACGGGATTCAAACCCACGACCCTCTGAACGACAATCCGCTGCGGTACCACTGCGCCACGGAGGCACATTGGTGGCGGCCTCTCACCACGAAGACTAGGGGTTGAGATGCGGCTTCCAATGTGTCCCAACGGCGGTGGTTTTTTGCGATTTTTGGACCACCCATTGGCCCGCAGCAAAAATAAGCTATATCGCTGTGATCCCCGCTGGATGCTCTACAAAACTATACAGGTCTCGTTCGGAATCTTTGGGGCACGCTCGGTGACCTCCCTAGTAAGAGGCGCTACTAACAACCGCAAGGTCGAGCGGTTGATCCCCGCTAGGGCTAAGCAAGGCCGCTATCCCTACCGGGGTGGGCTAAGTTAGTATCAGACTTGTCTCGGAATGTGGACCTGGCCCCGCAAATCATTCTATAGATTTTCGGGCCAGACGTATTCTATCTATTCCATTCTATCATTTCTATACATTTTTCTATCATTCTTTCACATCCACCACGCACCTACGATTCTCAAAAAAAAAAAAAAAAGAAAAAACACGAATAGGGCACCGTGAATAAAGGGTCTGATTAGCGTTGATCCCTCTACCTTTACCTTTTACACCACTCATGAATCCAGGCCCTGGAAACAACTCCCTTGCGGCAACGAGCAAGCCCCCGAATCCACCGAATCCAGTCGATTTGGGGACCTCTATTTGGTCCACTACCTGGTCACCCGTCGCCTTCATCGTAGACCATTGTCTCTAAATGATGTTCCCCCAAAACGTTTCACTCGGGTCCATCGGGGTAGTGTGATGGGGCAGGTCGTTCCTGACTGGCTGCCATGCGAGCCACCATTTTTGTTTTTAGCACCACCAGATTACAAAAATATGAGAGTCATAGAAATCGAGACAGTTTCTTCCCAGATTCATGAAACAGTAAATCATCTCGACTCCGTTGAAGTTCAGAAGATGCAAAAATGTGATACCGTAGTCTTATCACACGTTATTTATCGAGAACGTTGCATTTTCATAATTCATTGTCCTACATCAACTAACGATAAGAGTACTAAGAATACATGCACTTTAACGCCACTATGTGATTAGTATCTGTGGAGCAAAAATCCCGCGGGCAAAGAAGGCAGCGCTCTAATTTTTGTTGTAATTATGTATCAGAAAAGAGAAGTCACTGGGGATTCACGCAACGCTGCGTTTGATGAGAGATGTGACGTGCACACTTGAGAAATTGGGTTCAATACAATGCGTGCAGTAAGGCTACATTAGAAAAATGCATTACTGTAGAATCTATTAGCAGATTTTCTCCAGACAAGCTCAAAGATTTGAAGAAATCTGGTTGATTCGAGCGTTTTCACTTTTTAATCATATACATTTATATCACATATCAGGTGAAATAAGAACCGGAATTTTTTCCAAGACAATTAAACTTGTTGCCACTTAGCAAGGAAATCAGGCTGATATTATACAATCTCCTACGATTTAGAATATGGGGTCAAAAGCGGCTTTTTTGCTGCAGATGGAAGCTGCTACCAGAGTAACTAGAGAAATGACCATTTTCTGGTTGTACGAATTTTATCCAAAAGTAGAAGTCCTAGATGGGAGGAGGGTGTAAGGTAAGGTTGTGGGTACCGGACTGCTATATAGAACATTAACCATGATTGAGAGGTTCGTTTTCAGGATAGGCGGGCTCTCCAAGTCATTGTATAAACCATATGCTCATTTATCACGCCTCTACGATACTGAATCAAGTACATGTGCAAGGCGCATCCATTGGGTTGTTAACGCCGACTCCTCTACTCAACATTTTACCAAATTAAAAATTAAGCAGACTGTACTATGTGGTGAGGATCTAATTTTTATGACTCTGATGATCTCATTGATTTTACAGTGATTTTGGAACATCGGGGACTGCTAGAAAATGGTACTGAAGGTGAGGATTTTCGATGACTCTAGGACTTACTACCGCGTGTATTTTACAACCGCGTGAAAAGAAACATGCAATTTGCTAGGCTGTTTTGTGTTTACGAGCTCAACTCACCCAATCTCGAAGGGAATCTCCCACTCAGCCGATACCGTAGCCACGATGTACAGTATCTCGGCCAGAAGCATAACGACCGATAGCTAGGCGATGAAATAAAGAGTCGCACAGGAGAGCAGTACGAACATGATGAATACTGAACAGAATATGATCAGGTCCATGCCGTCTGCCTGTCAGCAGCTTGTACAATAGGTTACCCGTCAGACCACCGCCAATCTCTAGAAAGCATCCACCTCCGTTGCTATGGAGACCGCCATTCAGCTAACTTGACTTGAAATCGGGCTAATTTTTCCGGAATTTCTACGTCAGAGCGACGGCTAACTAGCAGGAAATGTCCCGGGGTAAACACAACTGTCACAACATCTCGTCTGGGTGAAGGAATCTCGCCGCATTCTACAGTCCTTGGCAAAAACGTGGAACAGCGTCAATAACCGCGCTGCGCTGCGACGCATTGGACGGAACTCGAGCGCCGCTTTCGAATTTTGGTCATTGCGGCGTTATTAGTGCTGGCTGAGGTTATGAGTCCGTTCTGTGTCATTTCTTTACTTTTTAGTAGTAGGTTTGTGTCATTCTTCTGGGAACCTCGACTACAAGCCATTTTTGCTATCTATGAATTGTTAATATGATGAATTCTTCCTTAATCGCATCGTTTCGTCCCCTCCGATCGATAGTTGTGATGCAGTGGTTTTTCGTTGCGTCGCATATTGCGAAAAACTGTGAAAACCGAATTCGCGTCTGGATGTGCATCTGATGTAGTGTCCTGTAATAGCTACTGGCTAAGGTCATCAATTGTACTGCAGCTTACTGCTTAGGAGTTATTTTTTCAACCTCGATGAAGGTGATCAACGTTGTAATTTCCCGTTCGGGACCACTACTCCTATCGCGTTTCATATTACCACAATTTGGTTCATTCTGATTTAGTTATAACCTTCAATTCCGTGTATCCGACTTCGGCCAGAAAATTTTCATCAAAAATTCTTCTATGACGGTTGGGGCGATGATCACGAATCTGACACCGGCTTTCCAAATTCCGATCGATTACTACCCAGACTGATTTGTTGATATTGTCGAGAAAGATAGACCGAACAGTATCATCTATAATGCCGTGATCTTCCTGATCACCCTTGTTTACGATATGGGTGAGCTGTGGCCAGAAGTTCGAAAGACAGGCATTTCGGGTCGGCCATAATTATTTCACCTATTGTTTAACTCTTAAGAAAAGGCCGTAGATGACGAGTCCCATCCAAGGGCATTTAATCAAAAAAAGTTTCTGACTTTGTGCCCGAATAGGGATATCATGTCCATTTGGTAAGTTTCTTTGAACGGAACGATTTCATTTGCGAGCGCTTTTCTTTACAGGTTGCTCGATGTATTTCTTTGATCGTTTTCTATAAAAAAATTTGTTCGTCACTGGTTTGCATTAAATGCAATTGCCCGTTCATCTTTTCTCGTCAAGTTTTCTGAACACAGAAGTTAGGTTCAGGTGTGCAAACCATGACAATTAGTGCGGCAACTTATGGACCTCGTCCGCAGTCTTTCGCTATGGACGACTCTGGAGAGCGTTACTATATAGGTGAGCTAAAACTGGTTTATTTCTGGTAATTTCTAGCCAACGATTACTGGGCTGTAATATACTCGATCACATGAAGTCATATGGTCATCTCATGACTTGGTGGAATATTTTTTTACGGTTACACTTCAGTTGCAGTGCAGGAGTACTTTTCCGTTTTTAACATTCATGGTAATAGATTTTGATAGGTTTTCGCTTGTTCGGTGCTCATCTAATCTCTTTTTCAGCAACTTGCATGTTGTATCTAAAGCGTGTTCTTTAACAATGCAAGCTGCTGAGCTCGTGTCGCTATTGAAGAATTGTTTTTCCAACTGAGTTCCCCTAGGTATGGTAGACAAAAAGTTGAGGCTTCTGTCGGTGAAAAGTGAGTACGGCAGGTCTTCCATCCCTCCCGGGTCTGGCGAATTGGTACCAGACTTGTCTGAGGAGATAAAGTCACTGACTTGGTCTAGCGGTTGGCCCGCGAAGGTTATTGTATAGGCCAAATACGCAGGTTATTGTATAGGCCAAATATGGTGCGTTCTTTGGGTACAGATCAACACCGACATTTTACCAGTTTTATCGGGTATTTTTCTGTACGATTTGCCACGCTGTGTTTATTGGCAGGAAGACCTCGTGTAGTTGTAGGAATTTGTTTCGAAATGAAAGACCGCGGCAGACTTCGGCAGTCGGAAGGCTGATAGTTATACACTTTTAAGCAGCCTCTTGAAATGAATAACATAGGTAATTACAGGTTCGGAAATCGGTGCGTACCTTCGACTCCATAGAGGAACCCTTTATAAGAAATATCCAGTACTATGGAGAAAAGTCGCCACACTGGAAGACAAGGAAAAGCTGCGACAGATCGCTCTCTCACAAGCGTTCATGCACACCAATATAATGTACGTTAAATATTTCGTTCTTACTAAGATGCTTGTGTAACTAGTATTAGGGCCCTTCAGACTCTACTACGGCAGTAAACCTTTGTGGAGCAGTAAAAGGAGGAAGTGTTAGTGCTTTGATGTTGGTATGGGTGGTTTTCGCAATTAAACTTGAAAACGGGTGTCACATTCGTGATCAGCGCCCGTGATAACTTTAGTAAGCGAAATTTCAGCGAAAAATAATTTGGTCAAAGTCAGACCCGTTGAGACGGATTTTGCTGCCGCAAGTGGTAATGAACCAGGACATTCCCTGCTGACCCAGCGCTGCCACACACCGCCGGTCCCAATGTTTCATCATACCTGCGGCAGCAAAGTCTGAAGCCATTAATGTACTCTTTTCATTTAGTTCGTAATAGTCGTAATAATTTTTCAATAGCCTACTTGCAATTTTACAAAGATATTTTTTGTTTCCTTGCACCACTATAAACTTGAATAGCGAAGAAGCAGTAGTCTTCCATGTAGATAGTGATGTTGTCTAATTGGAACTTTGAAGGCTTGTGAAAGCGCACGAGATCGACGAGCTGCTGGCTGGACAAGAAGAGAAGTACCGCGCTGCTGGATCAACACCAGCAATTCCTCGCGTTGATTCAGGAGTTGCGAAAAGTAACAAGCCTAACGCACCTGCCGGATGGATGGGACAACAGGTGAGACATAAGCCGTCCAAAGAAAATATAGCAAACGCTTGCTCAAAGCACTTTCTTGATTCAATTTGGTGCTAGGACAGTCATCAGAGCCCGGTAAACCTATCCTCTCGAATTTTGAGGTTTTTCGATCTTGCTAAGGCGTGCGATTTACAAGAGTTGGGAACGGATTCGAACCCGCGTCTTGGTCCTTTCCGGAACACAGTGGTGCCTGAAAACTACACTAATTGTCGTATGCTGCTATGCCGAACGAGGTTAGTTAGGTGGATCAGATTTATTAATGGCCTAACGTTTCGACCTATTCGTCGTCGTCAGAGCCTTAAAAAGTGGTTCGAAACTACTAATCCTTAACCTGTCTGGCCAAGCGCCGAACCATCCCTAGCATTCTTGACTAACTTGAAGAATCTACCCCAAGAAACTGTAAACTTACCCCGTGATCCACCGGTAGAGTGGTGCCAACGTGGCAACCAGCTCTGGTTGACAGATGCGACTGAGACATATCAGTCATTCCGAAACCCACAAAACGGTGCAAACAGTAGGAAGTCATTTCTTATCGAGAGACACTCATTCGGTTGTTCATACAAGGATTCCTTGCGGAAATCCAAAACGCTTCCAATGGTTTCTTAGACCAGTCGTGTTTTGCTGAAACGTATAAATGAACATCTAGCCAGTAAGAGAAGAGGTACCTTAACAGCCCAGCTGGGAAGGCACAAACGTGAAGTGCATGGCGGGAATGATTTCGACATTAAGTGCATAATTCTATCGTAGACCGAGATATCGTCTAGGAAAGCATTGGAAGCGTTTTGGATTTCCGCAAGGAATCCTTGTATGAACAACCGAAATGAGTGTCTCTCGATAAGCAATGACTTCCTACCGTTTGCACCGTTTTGTGGGTTTCGGAATGACTGATATGTCTCAGTCGCATCTGTCAACCAGAGCTGGTTGCCACGTCGGCACCACTCTGCCGGTGGATTACGGGGTAAGTCATTCGATATCTCTAGTTTTTACAGTTTGTTGGGGTAGATTTTTCAAGTTAGTCAAAAATGCTAGGGATGGTTCGGCGCTTGTCCAGACAGGTTAAGGATTAGTAGTTTCGAACCACGTTTTAGGTCTCAGACGACGAACAGGTCGAAACGTTAGGCCATTAGTAAATCTGATCCACCTAACTAACCTCGTTCGGCATAGCAGCATACGACAATAACACCATCATGCCGAGGTTTCAAGAAGAGAGAACTTGGAAAATACTACACTAATTGTTCCATTGTTTGGCATTGTTGTGGCAGGAGAGAAGGGAGCAGCAATATAGCTCGGACTTGTGGACTGTCCTCTTTGGTGCCTCGATGCGCGGTTAAATGTTATCGTTTCCACTGACCGATGCACACCTCTCCAGTCCCTTAGTGTCTATAGCATTTCTGGGGACAGTTGGGGCCTGAAAGGGGCGGGATCTCGGGCGCAAAGGGGGCGTTGTTGTCGCGGCTCGCGCTGCTTTCGAACTAGTCTGAACGCGTGGAGACGTGGCGGCGTCATCCGCCACGTCTTCTCCAGGAGCAGGTCGGCCGTTCATTCTGGAAATTGTCCTGCTCAAGTACGCTAGTAATTTGCCTGCTATGCCAAGAATTTTCGATGGCTTAACCCTCGAGGTTGGTTTCGGTTAGGAATTCTGTTTCTATTCCACTTTGTTCCTGTTTTTACTTCTCAACGTTTTCCCGCATAAACCCTCCTTTTTTGAATATGTTATTATTCTGCCTTACGAGGTCGAACGTTTCGACATTCCTGTCGTCATCCGAAGCCCTGACACAGTTCGAAGTTTGAATATAGATACATTGATATCATCACAAACAATGACGGGGTTTAATGATGCGAGAACTTGGAGCTTGTTGAGCAATATAACTGCTTTTTAACTTCCGACGTGTCGCTATATAGTTGCTCATTAACTGGGCTGATTAGCTTTAGCTGCAGGTCTTTACCGTTAGAAAATCGTTCAAGCAAAGCGGATTGCTGCATCATACCTCTAATCGTAAGTGTAGAGCTTGTAGAGGGCTCGCATCATAAGAGCCTCATTGTCAGGTCAGAGAGGCGCAGTTTTTAATTTTTGCTGGTTAACCTATTGCATCAGAATCAAATGTTTCCACTATAGAGAAATGTTGTCCACAAGAGGAAAAATAAATAATCCTAATAATCCGAAAAATAAATAATGAATAAGCACAGCTTGTTTTTTGTACTTTAGAGCAAGTGTCAGCATTTTGTATGGTATAGTCAAAATTGTTCTAATTATTAAACAGGGCTTGCAAAAGGAAGGGTTCACACTGCTTCCACTTCGCGTTACCGTGTTTACGGTAGGTTTGTAAGTACTGGGGTGATCAAATTTGAATGCCACGAGTCCATATGAGGGTTTTCAATTGACACTGTTGCTGTTTTGGTACGTTTACTGATATCATTGTTTATTCTTTCTAGGTGACCAGTGGTTCTCATCATTTGGAGTCAGTTCCGTGCTCTTGTCCGTTGGCGCATGCCCGTGGTAGGGTCAAGCCTCGCGAGCTTGCCTACAGCGCTGAAGATTTGGAGCAAGCAAAGAGGTGTGTGATTGTTTTGTTTCAATTTCTTGTCGATTTTTTGATTTTGATGTTTTGGTGCTACGTAAATGAACTATGTAAATTAAGAACACTATGGAAATTAGGATATTGGACACATGCTTAACCCATTGACGACAACATCGATTTTGGTGCGCGTGGCTCGTGGGACCGCGCCTACTCCGTTGTGGCGGGAAATACCGTCGGCATCATCGGAACTAGTCCCACAGAACATACGGTTTTAAATTTTAAATTGAAAGGGCTAATTGATCTTATCTAAGCTAATTGATTGAGCTAGTTGATTAATTTAATAAAGCTAATCATCGGAGCGTAACTGTTGATTTGGGTCAGTCAAACTATTGCTACATTAGTCTGCAAAATATTGCTTACTTGAATATTTCTTTCTACCATAATTAGTTAAGCGAAGCTGGAATATCTCTCGGCCAATCCAGGTTTTTAGTCGGAAACAAATCCGTCTTACTTCCATGCATTCGGTGCATCATGCATGGGTGTATTATAAGTTTTCTGGATTTCGAATCGTTTTGAAACCAGCTTTGTGCCTTATATCCATGAAACTTTATGGAATGAGTGCATCTCTTGGTGGACATAACTATTCCCTATCACCCACTATGACTTGTTAGAAATATTACACCGTGAAACATTTGATAGTTCTCCACCAAGTATTTTTATAATGCTGTCCCGCAACATCATGGGACACGGTCCCACGCGGCGGAAAAAGTGTCCCGCAGCATCATGGGACATTGTCGTCAACGTGTTAACTTCCTTTTCCTGACTTTGAACTCTTTTCGTTTAGAGTTGCGGAGAATGGTGAGCAACCAGAGGAGTTGGTTCCTATCCGACTAGATATGGAGCTGGATGGTGTGAAGCTTCGCGACACCTTCTGCTACAATAAGAACGAAAAATTAATCACGCCTGATTTGGTACGTGTTTCATTCCATGGTGTTCTCGAAATCTGGTGCTAACTGATACATTACTAGAGCTGGACCAAAATGACATAGGTATATAGGATAGTACAGAACCTTTTGATCAAACAGGGAGAGCGAAGAATTCAGTTCTAGTTGAGTTTAAGTTACAATTTGAAACGTTTAAGATTGCCGAGATGATGTGCGAAGATCTTGACCTACCGTCCAGCACATTCCAACCTGCGATTGCGTCTGCTATATATCAACAGGTAGCTACTGTTTGTACTTCAAATGATTCTTTTATTGCGCTGTTACTAGAATCTCACATTTCTGGGCACATTCACATTGTGAGTTGTCTATTGAGGCTTTTGGCCTCATTTGAAGTTGCGGTTTTTTGATGGACTTTTCTTGCAAACACATTCAACTGAAACAGTACAGTTTACGTATGCGCTAACATCTCAGTAGGAGTTTGGATTACGTTTACGAATCTTGTGTTTTTGAAAATCTATTTGTTGCATTTTTATTTTGTCCTTCAGCTCGATGCTGCTGCTGAAGCACCTCCGTTGGATCCTAATATCACAGATCAGCGAGCCATTATGAAGCTAAATATCAATGTCGGAAACCAGAGTTTGGTGGACCAGTTTGAGTAAGTCTCCTGAAAATAGTTCACAGCCTAACCGCATACTTTATCCAAAAAACCCGCTGCTTTTTTTCCTATAAAAAGGTGTTTTATTCTAAAGGTTTGAAAGAATGCCATTCTTCCCGTTCTTTTGTTCCAGAATCGTATGATCTCTTGAACCGCAGGATGAAATTTTTGATAACATCACTACTTATCGAATCTCATCAAATTGGTGCTACCGTTTTTAAGCTTAAGAAAGGCACATTAAGGCAACAGTTTGTTTTTCGCTCATTATTGCGTGAGAGACAAGAAGGGAGTTGGTGATCTTGTATTACGGTGAATTTAGATGGGACATGTCAGACCCTGAAAACAGCCCGGAAGAGTTTGCGCGCAGTCTATGTGCCGAACTTGGGCTCGGAGGTGAGTTCACCTCGGCGATCGCGTACTCGATTCGCGGGCAATTACAATGGAATCAGAGGACCTACGCATTTTCTGAGAGCCCACAACCCACAGTTGAATGCACATTCAGGTTTGCTTTCATTTAATTTGACAACCATCCCTTCCCGAATTTATTTTACTTTTGATAGGAATCCTGCGGAGTCGGAGACCTGGGGTCCATTCTTGGAAACACTAACAGATGCCGAAATTGAGAAGAAAATGCGTGATCAAGACAGGAATACTCGTCGTATGCGTCGTCTTGTCGGCGGAGGATTCAATTTTTAATTTTCTTTCATTTTTCAGTTATTTGCGCATGAATTTGTCAGCATACTGTGTGATAATTTATTCTTGGTGTTTATAAAAAGGATTCATCTTGTAGAGGTAGAATGGTTCGTGTTGTACTTTGCCTGTAGTGCTAATCGTTCATAAAATAACATCATTTTCGGGGAACCTTCTTTGCGGCCACGTTTCCATCTGATTCCAACAAGGGAAATATCTCACTTTGCACTTTTTGTGGTTCTCACACGGTTCTCACTGATAATATTACGTTGTAATCGTTCTTCGCATCTTATCTTCTTGTTTATGCTGTCCTCTTGCTTTATTATTTATTATTACGCGTGAACGTTGTTTCGACGTATTGTGGCTGACGCCCTTCCCTTGTATCGTAAGAGATGTGGCGCTCCATTTCTTGTCTAGTGTTGTAAAATTGTACAAATAAAAAATTTCAGAATCATGTCCGAAGCGCTCGACGTTGAGATGGAGAACGAGGAAACGAGCATGGCGAACGCGAAATCGTCGAAGGTTAGTGACCTGGAACCTTTATCCGTTTCGTTTTTTGTTCGTCTGTTTGGAAGATAATCGTTGGGCTATATGTTGCGCTAGACTTTTCATTTGTTTGAACGGTTGAGTGTTATTTTTATCTCGCCAATTAATTTCAGGGTCGCGGTGTAGGACAGCCGCGTCAGCGAGCTGAGCGAATCATTTATGACGTCGTGGATAATGATGGTTCTGCTACTGGTCCTCAGCGGTCGATTGAGGTAAGCTCTGACTATTTCCACTCAGATCTGGGTAGGAATTCATGAGTAGTACACCCGAAGAATACCTAGAAGTGCGCAGATTTCTTCACAAATAAACATCTTCGAGTGCATGTTGATTAAAGCCGAATTACCTCCGACTCTACGAACCGGGTATGGGTCAAAATTTTTTGTGGAGACCATGAGGGTTATTTGAGGTGGTGATCGCGAATCTGATGTCCGTTTTCCGAATGACGACGAAGGAGTACCTTTATTGTCGAATTGGACGGCAAAATTTCAAATTTGGTTGAATCTTTATTAAGTCAGGATGGTATGAGTTTCGGTGGTAGGTTAAATGACAAAAACGCCTGAGTAGACATCTCCCTTGAATCAGTGTAGAAATAACGAGGGTACACGTCGGATCACGATGATGAGTTTTAGGGATGGATTGTTTTCGTGACGAACATTCACGAAGAGGCTACAGAGGAAGATGTCCAAGACAAGTTCGGAGAATATGGAGAAATAAAGAACGTTCACCTGAATTTGGACCGAAGAACGGGCTTTCTGAAAGGATACGCGTTGGTAGAGTTCGAAACGCAGAAGGTGAGTGATAACACTTGGCAGACATTCTGGAGAACTCCCCTTTAGAATACTCAACTACACTGTTTCAGGAAGCAGCTGCTGCTATTGAAGGTCTGAATGGTGAGGAATTGCTCGGACAGAAAATCGCCGTCACTTGGTGTTTCGTAAAACCTCCGCCAAGCAAGGGAAAGAAATGATCACCGATGGGTGATGTCATCGGTTCTCATTTTGATATATTTTGAAATCGGACTTGCTACATCCGGCAGTGATTTGTGTAAATGAGTGTTCGCTGATTTCTACAAAGTTTTTTGTTGTTCGGTTAATATTTAATGTTTTTTTAATAGTTGAATTGAATGATGATCTTCTGTTTCGCCTCCTGTTTTCTTAATATGACGTTAGTTCAGTTCCAACTCATTATGTCCCAAATGAAGCGTGTGTTAACGAAAGTGTTTTGCCTTCTGTCGCGCTGTTAAGTGAGCAGATGTATTTTGTTTTACTTTGTCGTACCAGTGGTGAAGAAACTGAGGAGAGTCGGTGTTCCGTTTTATCCATTCCACTTATTGCGCTGCAGTGGTGGGTGGAAACTAAAAAATTTTGGGCACTTACTTACTTACTCCTTACTCCTGTGGCTGAAGGAGTTTTTTTTCAAGCAATTTTCCCAAACTTCGTTTCTGGAGGTTATTTGCTAGTGTGGAGTGTCGACCCACCCATATTGACTGTTGAGATCATCCTGTTAAAATTGTTGCAGATTTGTCTCAAGTATTCGCCTTTGGTAGGTTTTTCGTTTCATGATTCGGTCAACTTACTCGACAATGTGGGTGATACACGGACAAGATTGGAAAAAACTGCGATCACCACCCCAAAGATCCATAGACAAAGTTCGTGCGAAATGTAGTGAGAACAATGCTACGCCTTCTGGAGTGTTTCAGGTGGAATAGTGCCGCTTTCTCAGCTTTAGGTTCAGGAGAAACCGACAGTTGTTTGAATGGATTCCGTGCGAAAAGTATTTTAGCAACGTTTGTAATGTAAATTTATTTAGTGTTTCAAAGGTATTAGCTTCCGTACTCTTAGATTCCATTCACTAGAAATCCCTTTTGTTCAAAATCAGTTCTATAGATGATTTGCATCTCTATCTTACTGTTAAGACCGGCCAAATTCGGTCTGGGGAGTTCATCAGATGAGCTCATATTGTTCATACTGTTGTTCGGTGGTGCCTTTTTATTCGGGTGGAACGCGGAAACGGAAAAAAATCGGAGAGCTCCACTATACAGACTAACACAAAGGAGACTGAAGTTTTATGCTGACGTCGATATGGTACATTCGAATTTTGAAAGAATGGAGCCAATGCAGCGTAGTACACCCCCGGGCCTTAAAAACTTGCAATGAGGTATTTGTCGGCACCTACCACGTTGTCCGAGTGCGAGAGATTGTTTTCTACTGCTCGTTTCATTGTAAACGATCTGAGGAAAAGCCTCTCCCCGAAATTCTTGAAAAGACACTGTTTCTCCACGGTAAAGTACTCGTTTTGGGCTTCTAATTCTATTTTGAAAGCGTTCTTGTCTATCACGCCAAAAAGTCTTGCCTTTCTGTCCGTACTAGTGAGGCTTTGGTTTATAATGAAGTTCATAAAGACGAATGAAATTGATATGGTTTTTGTGAGGAATTTTCACCTTCCCTTCACCGAAATTATTTTTATTCTAGTGAAAGCAAAACGAGCATTTCATGGATACCCATAGGAGCCGAAATAAAAACGTTTTGTGGTCCAGTTTTGGCCAAATTCCAATGACTTCGTGATTTCCGCACTATTTCCGTTTCCGTGTTCCGTATTCCGGCCATTTTTGGCCACTTCCGTTCCGTCTTCCGCTTTTTCAAAAAAAAAAACCGCACACACCTGGTGATCAGCCACCTGGTGTCGTTTTCAAATAGACCAGTGAACCCGACATGGTGGGATTCAGTTATTCATTCGAAAAGGATTGGGTGGGACTAGTTTTTAAAATGTACAAAAATAACTATTGAAATGTGCTCAATGTTCATTTTCAAGTTACAGCCATTGTTTGCTCACTATGGCGTTCCATCAGCTCAGTTCTATTTGTGCTCGTGTCAAATATTACTCCTACTATCTCAGAAGATGTTCCGGAACGCTATTCGAGCAGTCTCCCAATCAACTGCAGTGATACAGTCGGTTCGTAAACTGTCGAACACTACAGTGCTGCAAGCGGTTCGCCCACTCGGGCCGAAGTGCAAGCTGCCAGAATTCGAAAGCACTGCTGTTGTTGATGGAGATTTCAAAGTATGTTGTTATATGTGTTTGCAATCCAAACACATTGTTAACCGAGTTTGGAAGCTTTTCGATTCCAGAGATACTTGAACTTTTCGATTCTAGAGATAGCAGAACCTAAAGGGATCTGACGCAGGTGGAACAGAACCATACATTTTTTCAGGTTGTATCGTCGAATGATTACAAAGGAAAGTGGTTGATCATCTTCTTTTACCCCCTTGACTTCACATTTGTCTGCCCAACGGAGATAATCGCTTTCGGCGATAGGGCGAACGAGTTCCGTCAACTAGGTTGCGAGGTAATGCTTTGTAACTACATTACGTAACCTTGTGTGTCGTAAACTTCCTACTGCAACTGAAACACCTGCGATTATTCAGTGTACAGTTGAATCAAAAGTGGGAAATTCCATGTTCGTTGACTTTTCCTTTGTTTTTTTCTGAACTGTAGCACTTGGCTTTATGCTGTTATCAAATTATCATTTCTGAAGAAAATAGTGGTAATTAAAGTAAGCAAGCAGCATGGTGGTGAAGGTTGTTCATAGTTGCATCTAACGTCATCGCCTCCAAGTGGACTGAATTTGATAGTATGTTGCTTCGTGTTCATGTCATGTTAGACATACCTTTCGCCCGCTTCAAATTTTTTCTTACAAATCCCAAGTTTAGCAGGGTTTTATGTGTTATGTGTTCAGTAAAGGCAACAACTTCTATCAGTATCAATATTTAGATACGTCTAACATGAGTCATTTGAGCATGAGAAATTTAATAAATTTCAATTGGTATTGTGCCATTTGATATAGTTTCTTCTAATGTTTTAAAGTATAGTATCCTAACAATTGAAATGAGCATTTGTAATTTCGCATTTCTTTACGGTTTTTAAGTGTTCCATTTCAGGTTGTTACATGCTCTTGCGATTCCCATTTCTCACACTTGGCCTGGGTTCAAACCCCACGTAAAGAAGGTGGTCTTGGCGATATGAACATTCCTATTTTGTCCGATTTCAACAAGAAAATCGCGCGGAACTTCGGAGTTCTTGACGAGGTAACTAGTGTCACGTGTAGCATTCATTTAGCTAGTTTTCCTATGTGGAATTTCAGGAGTCGGGTGTGTCATTCCGTGGTCTGTTCTTGATCGATCCTAATGGCGATATTCGTCACACTACCTGCAATGATCTACCGGTTGGCCGCTCCGTTGACGAGGCGCTTCGAGTGTTGAAGGCGTTCCAATTCGTAGAGAAGCATGGCGAGGTACAGAGTAGATAGTTCTTCTCGTTTTTTGAATTTTTAAATTCTCATTTGATTTTCTATGAGCCTTTTTCAAACTTGGGCCAGCTACACACAGATGTTACTGTTGAATTGCGTTTCAGGTGTGTCCTGCTGACTGGCATGACGATTCACCAACAATCAAGCCCGGCGTGAAGGACAGCAAGGAGTACTTCAATAAAGTCAACAAGTGATTCGATCGTCAAAAAATTAGTCGTACTAGATATTTGAAATGATCTGTTAAGTTTTTTTTTCAGTGTGGTCAATTGTGTGTGTGTTCGTCAGAGTTGTTTTAGTTTTTTAAAAATGAATATAGATAAACTTGTTGTCTTTGCTTGTCGATTTACACGAAAATTAGGCGTGTCCATACCTATTTCCTTAGACATCTCCTCGATATGCTAAATTAATAATTACTAGCTTTAGAATGTCAGATGAATTATTCGCGATTTACGGAACAGAGTTTGAAGATTTGGAGGAGGAGGAAAGTGAGCTTTATTGACTTTTAGTTAAATTACATGAACGTGATTGATATTTGATTGATCAACCTAGGTTCGTTCGATTCATAAATGCTTGCTGAGTTGAGTGATGCCAGAGTTAGTATTTTGTAGGAGTAAAATTGGCTCCAAGAAACGTAAGAGGGAAGGCCAAAATAGTGTCTGTAGGATTAGAATTGGTCCACAGAGCATTTTTCAACAAATATACTGCAACTAATTTCTTTTTTTTTGTTTATGAACCTAGTTGAACATTACCTAATCGAAGGCCATTAAGAAGGATCAATTTCGCGAAAACCTGCTGGTATCCAAGATCAAATTGTGACAGATGAAAATGGAAGACGCAGGTTTGCTTTTCTTTTTAACGCGACTTTTCTTTTTAACTTCGGATGGTTCAAATTTATCATGTTTTGTTGCTAGGGCTGTTTTTTGAGTGCAAATATACTATTTAAACTAACAATTTAAGTAGAGCTCTTGGTGTTTTATTTTCCCGAAACGTCTCCATAGCTTAGTCGAAATTTTGATAAAAATGTGGGAAATATAGGATCGCTGCCTTTCTCTTACGAATAGTAGGTGAACGGTGGAAGGATTTGGTGGCGAAATTTGTCAGAGTGACGATAATTATGCAGCCCATTTGTTATTAGTTGAGCAGCGCATTAACATGTAGAATTAGAGCAACAGTTAATTTGAACGCTATCCAGAGTTTTCAGTTCCTATTTCCTTGTTCCTGCTTTTCAGAGGATTTTTAGGGAGTTTGACGATCGTTGAGCAGTAGTACGAAAATTGCCTTTCATGCGTTATTCCCGATCCGTTGTTTGAAAATTTATGTTGCATTTCGAGGTCAGACTGTTCTTTTCAGATTTCATGGTGCTTTCACTGGTGGTTTCTCAGCTGGATACTATAACACAGTTGGCAGTAAGGAAGGTGGGAGATTATTATTCGTCGTGATTCTTTCGGAAGTTGACAGCTAGTAGTGGTTTTCAGGATGGGCTCCGCAAGAGTTTCGCTCGTCCCGAGAACAGCGAGCAGCAAAGTTTCAACAGAGGGCCGAGGATTTGATGGACGAAGAGGTAAGGACTTCGTTAGATGAATTATTAGTACGATATCTGCTTACCTATGGAGTTAGTTCTATAAGGTATTCATGAAATTCATGAGTTTCTTGTTTGTTCTCAGCTTCAGGAATTATTCTAATGTGGCCAAAACATTACAATGCTGTCCTTACAGTGCTATTTAGCTTTTCTAGTAGAGTTTCATTTTTTTCCAGGATCTCGGCGAGTTTGGTATAGGTGCACGTCGTATTCGCACGGCAGAAGAGTTCGGATCTGGCCGGTCGGCTGAGAAACGAATGGCGTGGGAAAGGGATGCTAGCAGCAGTTCTGGCACATCAATGGCCATGCAGCTGGAAAACATCATCAAACCAGTGAGGTACGGCAAATAAGTGGCATAGTCATGGGTTTTGTAGCATGCTTATAAGTTACCCGCCGTAACGTGTCATTGGAATTGGAGCCGCTTTTTCGCTTGATGTTGAATTCCGTTCTTAGATTCACTTTTGAACATTTCAGCGACTCCATCGGCAAAAGAATGCTTCGCGCGATGGGTTGGCGTGAAGGGCGAGGTGTGGGGCTGACGACAGCAAAGTCAAGGAGGAAGTGTGAGTTCCAATAAATAACTTATTATTATGTTCTATTGATTCCTGCACCTTTCTTTTTATAGAAAAATAGGAGAAAGCAGTGCAGGCATCTTTTACGAGAGGTTCCACAGAACACTTTGTATTCATATATTTAGTCACAACGTCATAAGCGGGCTTACAATGAAAGCGGTCAATAGGAAAAACCCGTAACCAGAGTTAACTAGGACTGTGTGTTTAAACACTCCCACATATATGTAATAGTTTTACTGTGGTAAGAGGCGCCACCAACATCCGCACGGTCGGGTGATCGTCCCTCGTCCGGGCTAACCAAGACTTCCACCCTCCGAGGTTAGGTCAATTGATACCAGTCTTGTATGGGAAGGTAGAGACACTGATTTGCTGCAGCGGCTGAGACTCGCAAGTTATTGTTTAAGCCAAATACGCATTCTCTGCTATTTTGAATGGAACACGAATGCGGTTATGCGCGTTTAGGGGGTAAAGATAAAGGTAAAGGTGTTGACTACTCAAAGTCGACACCACGAAAATGGCTAAAAACTTCCCTTTCTCGCAGTTTCTTCTCATTTTCTTCGCAGGAAAAGACTAGGTTAGGTCAGTTGATACCAGTCTTGTATGGGAAGGTAGAGACACTGATTTGCTGTAGCGGCTGAGACCCGCAAGTTATTGTTTAAGCCAAATACGCATTCTCTACTATTTTGAATGGAACACGAATGCGGTTATGCGCGTTTAGGGGGTAAAGATAAAGGTGAAGGTGTTGACTACTCAAAGTCGACACCACGAAAATGGTTATTGGCTTTCTCGGCCTTTGTTAAAAACTTCCCTTTCTCGTAGTTTCTTCTCATTTTCTTCGCAGGAAAAGACTCTCGTAGTTTCTTCTCATTTTCTTCGCAGGAAAAGACTATTCATCATATGTTGCTATGTTTATTAGTTATTATATATTTGTTCTGTTTTCGGTCGACCTTTTTTCTAGAGAATTCCATAATTTCCATCCTGATGATAGCCTTTTAGTTGATGATCTCGATGCTGAACACATGAAGGCCGCCGCACCATCTGGCTTCGATCCAGCAGCTGAAGATGTGCTGATGACACGGCTTCGTTCCGTGGAAGGAGTTCATGGTTTGGGATACGAGGGCTTGAGTGCATCTTCTGCGTTGGACGAACGATACGGGCGCGTTGCGTCTGCGTTCAAAACTAATTCGAAGAGTAAAGGGATCAGAGGGCAGGTGAATATGATATTCAAATAGTCGTTTCTCTATAGAGTTTGAATAGTCGCATTGGCCTCAATATACATTGAATGATCGTGTCGGTCGAAGATTTTTGAGCGTTTGGCGAAAGAGGTCAGTCTGACAACGATGACCTCCAATAATAAGACAAAAACTGGTGAACACTGAGTTTTCATCTCTATTTAAACTTACTGAAAAGGAAAGATCTGACATTTCAATGCGTTGAATATTATATCCGCTCCTTGTGGAGATCTGGGCCTGGATTCATGAACGGCATACTAAAAATAAAACCCGAAATATAACGAAAATGACGCGCTTGCTATGTGGTTTGTTCAGGATTTATTTTGAGGTTTACGCGAATTATGTATCGTTACTATTTGACTTGCAAGGTCTCCGAACTCTCGCTGCGTCAGCGAGGGTGTTAAAGTTAGTGTAAACCCCGCGTACACCCCGAATAAACATCGTACTTCGGGATTGTTTCGAGTGGACCGAATACGTGTACTGGGCTTATTAATAACCTTGCTCTCTTGTATGTGATATTGTCCGTTGTCTGGCAGGGAGTTCAGTGAGGTGTGATAGGCTCAGCACTAACCTCAAACAAACCCCGAGTAAACCTGGATGCGCGCATTAATGAGTAACGGTTTCCGCGCCATTTGAGGTGCACTTCGGAGTTTATTTTTAGTGCACCTTTCATAGATCGGTATTCTGGGTTTCCCAATGAACGTTGTTGTCCATAAAATTATTTGCTGTACTGGAAAGTAGGCAAAGACTGAAATCATGGATACTGGGTTATGTACGCCTAAAAATGATTTTAAGGCGTTCGGCGTTGGAGCATTCGAAGACGATGACGAAAACATCTACTCCAACTACGACCTGAATCAATTCGATTTCGCTCTTGATGCACCGGGCTCGTCCGAAGAGGGAGACAGGAGGCTGGACAGCACTTTTGTTGTGTACAATAAGGTTAGCTTTTCAGTTCCATATTGACAGCCTTCGGCGACGTTCGAAAAGCTTTCTATATTTACAGCGTTTAAATCCTCGCAAATTCTACCCACCTCCAAAGTTGCCGCCAAACTTTCGGCCAATTCATCAACCAAAGGCGATGGAAACCAAAAAGTTACCGGCAGTCCTTCAGGAAGCAGTGAAAACACTCACTGCTATTCAAAGAGCGAAGTAGGTGTTCTCTATCGGTCATCCACTGCTTTTTATATATGAGATTTCTTTTTGAAATGGGGGTCAAATGACAGTCGAAAAGTTCGCAGTTCGATTATCAATGCCCTAAGCTACCATGGCTCGCAATTTGAGAACGCTGAGTTTGAACTAATTTTTTGTTCAGGCTTTTTTTTACTGTGAAGTCGCCTGAAAATGGTTGACGAGTGTTGCCGTATGTACATAAACATGTACATAAATCATAAATAAGTGAAGGTAAAGGTAAAGGGTCGACGTTGATCAACCCTCTAAGGGAACATCCCGCCGCATTCGAGTTCCATTCAGAATCGTAGAGGCATGGTGAATGCGTATTCGGCCTGTACAATGACTTGCGATTGTCGGCCGCTATACCAAGTCAGTGTTTTTACCTTCCCAGAAAAGTTTGTTACGAATTTACGAGACCCTGGAGGGATGGAAGGCTCGGCAAGCCTGGATCGAGATCGATTGCTCGACCGTGCGGGTGTCAGTAGCGCCCCTTACCACTGCACCACGCGCGCCCATGAACAAGTAAGCTCTAAAATTCCCGGAATTGTTAATGCGCATCGAGAGCTTTCTGATTTTGTTACGGGGCAGTTTATAAGCGTCTCCATCCAAGTACAAGATTTAGTTTTTCGTTAAAGGCTTCTTGGAGAAGACAGAGTGTCCGTGATGGAGTTGGTGAGCGACAAGGATCGCAAACGCCTGGAGCGGCATCGAAGTCGCTGGGGTGAGAGGGAGCGAAGCGACGTCTCAGGGGGCGATGCGAAGAGCAAGGTATGTTCTTGGTTGGTTTCTCTGGTTTGCTTGACTTGTTTGTCCCAGACGAGTCTGGTACCTACATTTTAACGCCGACCCCATAGAGGTGGAAGGCCTGGCTTACCCTGTCGGAGACCGATCGCTGGACCATGCGGTTAGAATTAGCGTATTCACCATTGCAGTACACAAGCGTTCCGGTAATACGGAGGGGGATAGTCCGTAAAAAAAGAGCTACAGTTTGTTAGACCTCCGCCGCTGTGCGGAGTCTCATTTCGCTGCGACATCTGGAAGTGGCAGTAGGCAGGTTTCGTCTTAGCTGACGATCTTCTCTTCCTGAAATAGGATCAGCAAGAGGTTTTTCGGGGTCAACGCTCAGTAAGGCGTGTGCATGCAAATGTGTCAATTAATAATAAGATTTTCCGGAATGATAGAAAATCAGAACGATGTTGTTGTCGTTCAGAATAAGTAGGGAGTAAAAATTAAACAGCTGCCCTAAAAGAGTGACCAGGTGCAGGTAGTCGTCCAACTTCAGTGATACACTTGACAAAATGAACTACAGTTTTTCCTCTTCGTGATCTGGAGGACTATGTCGTTGTATTGCTTCCGCTTCTTTTGTTTTGTTCTTCAACTAGACCATGTTACTCTTTACAAAAATATGTGAATAATATGTAAATATAAATATGTATGAATATATAAGCAGCAGCTATGATTACCCGTTAGAACGAATAGGTGTAAAAGCGCGGGTTATCGATGCACCCAGCCCAGCAGTGGATTTCGCAGTGTGGTTTTCTAGATGTGCCTCATTGGCTCAGGCCAAGATCGCGTTTCTGCCTATTTCAGTCGAAATAGTTCTTCATCATCTTTAGCTACTAGAATATTGGTTCTACCAGGAGAAAATTGGTTCCTCACAAGTTGATCAATGTTTCTAGAATACGATATAAAAAGAGAAGCGTGATAATTTCAGGATCGAATTGAGTTTCCCGAAGAACCAATGAAACAGTCGCGGTTCAAGGAGTTCCTGAAGTATTTACGGAGAGGTACTACTATGTTCACTATTGAATAGGAATGTAACTGTAACTTTAAGACGTGAAATCAGCAGAACACGTGATTTCAAGGACTCATTTTGGTTCCTTTGCAATTTTAACAATTCTGTTGTTATTTTTGACATGTAAAAAATAATAAATCCATTTGTCGACTATACCGTTCAGAGATGATGCGTTCCATCATTTAGGATTAGTGCTACCGCAACCAAAGGAGCTCTCTGTTTGGGAGTGGGAGTCTGAGAAGAAAGAATTCGAGGGGAGGTTGACGTCAGAGGAGCGAGCTATGCTGCCAGAAGTATTTTTTGTTTACCTTGTTACGGTTTAAGAACAATGTTTCATCGAAAGGCTACGAATGCATATGATTTCTGGAAAAGAGTTTTTCTGTTCTTTAGTTGTTTCAAATACCAAAATGATTTCAAGACTTCATTGTTGTCTAGTCCTGCGGTTTATATTGAAGACGATGTTTAGGTGCGGGCTCGAACACAACCACTGGCGAAGTCGAGCCTTGCTCTTCCTATACAAGAACTTCTTCAGAACAAGTTCACCAAGGAAACTGGGCGATCAGGATCTGTGAGTTCATTCGAAACCGAAAGGAAGGAATTTGTGTGACAAGTTGTATCAGTCATTGGTCCTCGATCACAATTTGTCCTTGATAGTTTCCCAAGTAACGAAATATCCCCAGGATATGAGTAGACGAGAGGCTTCGAAACGCCGTCCAAGTAGAGGCCTGAACTCAAGTCGCGGTTACCAATCGGTCAAGAAGCCCTGTCAAGTCCTGTAAATATCGTAGCATTCCTGTTGAACTGTATCGAACACGATGGAAAGTGCGTTCATAGAGCACAGCTAACCTTTATTCCACCGCGAAAGCACTTACAAGGGAGATTGCTCAGCGTGCTCCGAAGGTTCACAACGAGACCCATACTGTTTTGTAGAGCATCGAGTGGCGATTACAACGGTATAGGTTGTTTTGGTACTGGGACACTTCGTGTCCACCGCGCCCGCCCCCCTCCCCGTCCCTACCCCCCATCGATAGTCCTATTACCTATTACCTATTATATTGTAACCGCGTGGCTTCGCCCCGCGGTTAAATTGAAACCGCGTGGCTTCGCCACGCGTTTTCAGGCTAGGGGAGGAACTCCGGGACGGGTGAGCCATCCTATCATGCTTAGGATGACTCACCCGCCCCGGAGTTCCTCCCCTAGCCTGAAAACGCGTGGCGAAGCCACGCGGTTTCAATTTAACCGCGGGGCGAAGCCACGCGGTTACAATATAATACGTCGGGATAGGCGTTGTAACTATAAATAACATCGATGGGGGGTAGGGACGGGGAGGGGGGCGGGCGCGGTGGACACGAAGTGTCCCAGTACCGTTGTTTTTGCTACGGGCAAGTGGATGGCTCGAAAAAAGCAAGAAATCTTCACCACTAACTAGTAGCGAGAAACTAGTGGCGAAAGCACTTCTAGGTGTTAACAAACGGAAATCGTATCATGATGGCTCGGTGGGTAGCATGCAGGACTCTCAATCTGATGGTCGGTGGGTCGGTCTCTTTGCTGTCCTTTTCTTTTGCCTTCCTACGCTAGATACCAAAATACGCTCCTTTTGGAATTTCGTCGCAGTTGCGAGATGGAATCGCGTTTGGGAGGAGTATGGCCAACAAAGTACGCTCAAACGACAATGTCTTCCAGTACATATGTATGTGACCCATATCTACCGTAACCAACCCAAATCGACCCCAAATTCGGAAACAAATGTCAGATTTGCGATAAGCGTCGCGAATGACCCCCGCAGACAAAGTTGGGGCTAAATCGGTTATTTATTCCAACTACCCAACTTTGTTACCACGGACCCTAGCAAGCTCACGCCAGACACAATGGGACAAGTTGATGTCAGATTTGTGAATTGTGGATTTGTCAGCTACCCAAGTAATCTTTCTTGATGAATATGAAAAGAAACTCATCCAAAATGAATTCTCTGTTCTTCAGAGTCGAAAAAGTAGAGCGATAGAATAAGGAATATTCTCGGTAAGTGGATCTTCGTACATCTACTCAACACTAGTAAGGCTGATTAGGTCACAATCACCGATTTAGCTCAGACTTTGTCTACAGGGGTTATTCGGGACGCTAATCACGAATCTGACTTTTGTTTTTGAATTTGGGTTAATTCTGGTGGTATCTCTGGTGTTTGCGATCTAGAAGCCCATTTGCCACTGATTAGTTTTCAAGGTTATATCCACTTGCCCATAGCAAAAACAACCTATACCGTTGCAATCGCCATTCGATGCTCAACAAAACAATATGGGTCTCGTTGTGAATCTTCGGAGCACGCTGAGCAACCTCCCTCGTTAGGTTGTTCATGTCAGTAGGTTAGTAGGTTAGTGAACGGCCAGATAATGATAATGAATAGCCAGTCACAATTTTCATACCCATAGCTACATCGACGCATCTTCATAGCAGATCATAACGCGGGACAAATGCAAGAAGATCATTCGTTGTGGAATGGCATTCATTCCGGTTATTCATTCATGCGTATATCGAAGAAATGCAGAATGACTCAGACGCTTTCCCGCATGAAATCTCAGCCTCATACGATGGCATCTTGCATGTAACGTCAAAATAGTCTCCATTACGCTGCTAAGCACTATGTTTACCGAATGGGGTTCTTGATATACACCGTCTTTTACCAGCCAGTGGTCAGCTATACAATTTAGGGAACGTCTAGCTGAAAAAGAAACGTAATTCCAAAACTTCACTCGGCAGATCTCAGAGCTGAGGAGCGTAATGCAGACGATTGTAACGCTTTATGCAAGCTACTATCGTACGAGAACGAGATATAATATAGAAAGGGGTTGGGATCAGTCTGATTTTTTTTTGTGAATCGGCGAATGAACAACGAAAATAAATGCCTTCCCATAACTAATGATCATCACTGTTGATCAGTCTGGCTATTGAGGATTAGGAGCTCCTAGCAATGTTTGGAGCCAATTAAAGTGAATAAGGTGTTCTTATTGTTGCAGTCGAGTAAACATGACAGCGACAAAATGGCTGCTGTTAAAATGGGAATGTTTGGAGAACGGACGCGTACGACATTCCAGTGGTGAGTTTCGGTTCCTTTCCCGCACTCTTACCTTGTTGCTGTTCGCCTTCGAGCTATTTTAACCTTTATAAAAAAAAAAAAACCACCGGAGTGCTGCGGTAGTGTGAAAAGTTCAATTTTGTTGCTGTGGCAGTTCTATGTCGTCGCGACAAAATGCGCGACGGATGCAGCAGATTAAATCCTCAAATTGAAAGAATTCTAGGTATCCGCACAACTCTCTTGCTAAGCGCTTCAACATCCCGAATCCATACCCAGGAGCTGAAATTGTTGGTGTACCTCACATGCAGAAGACCTCGAAAAAGGAGACGTTGCTGAATCTCGGCCTGCCCCAGACTGCCAACGAGTTGGCGCACAGGTAATCCGCCACAAGTCCCCAAAGATTGCCAGCTAGAGAAGGTGGAAAATGAGTTTACTTCGTACTAAAGTAAGTGATTCAGGGCAGAGCGTCATGTGGAGCACGTGGAAGAGAAAGAACATGATCCCGATGTAGCTAAAGTCACAAAAGAAGAGGATTTGGATCGACCACCAAAGTCAATATTCGACGCTATCTTTGGTGAAAGCGACAACGAAAGTGATAGCGACGACGAAGAAGAGGAAGAGCAGGAGGAGAGGGAGGCACATAAGGATGCGGGCAAAGAACGATCTAAAACAGAGCAACAGGAAGCGAACCTTCCGGGATCGTCGAAGGAACGCGAGCAGAATGCTGATGAAGTCAAACCGAAGCCGATCACAGTCATGGACATCGTCGATGATGAGGAAGACTTTGGACCAGCACCTCCACCGAGTACAGGCGAAAGTATGTTGAAACGTTCTTCGAAATATTTTCTTATATACTCTTTATCATTTTTCTTTGGCTCCATTTCTTTTCGGCTGTCTCTTTTTCTCGATTTAAACAGGCTTTCTTTCATTCAATTAGTCAGGGTTTGCGGTGACGTACAGTCTGTGGTTTCAACGCACTCAACGATTTACGGGTGTATCAATTATTTTTGATTGGGTAAAACGCCTGGAGGAGAAATTCTTTCTAAAAAACGTTCGCATCGTCTTGAATATGCGTTTCTCAATTAGTAAAAATGAAAACAAGTAGTACGAGTTGCGATAGATATAGAAGGACTCGTGGTGCGGTGGGAAGAAGCACCACTGAGACAAGCACGTCGAGCGGTCGATCCTCGCCCCGGCTAACCAAGCCCTCCATCCCTTTGGGGTCGGGTAAATTGGTACCAGTCTTGTCTGGGAAGGTAAAGACACTGGCTTGGTATACCGGCTAGCCGCAGCATGCCATTGTATGGGGAGAGTCGTTTGTTCGCAATGTCGGCTCGACCAAGGGCGCGCGACAGTTCCTGTGGATATAATTAGCGACGACTCGAGCAGCGACGCATCCACCGCAGTCGCCGCGTGGGCGGCGACGGTGAGCTGACTACGGCGGCTCGACCGTTGTCGGTGGTCCTGATGTCGACCAAATTCGAAGGCGCCCGTCCTCGATTAATGAAACACCTCACAAAAGGATTCGAATAAGCACTCACTGGATTCAAAACCATGGAAATCCGTACATTTTCTGGATCAGAACTTCATCTTCTCGAATGAGCTAAGAAGGAATGCTCTTTCAGTATCACTAACGGCTGTGGTTCCTACACTTCTGAATCGTAAACCACTTACTCATTTTCTAATTTTGAAAAACCAGCGAAAGGGACATTAAACAAAGGATTTCCTCTTTCCTTTTTTTCCTGTAAGAAAAGAAGTGAGAATGATTGAAGGGGAAATTCTGAATTAAAGCTATCAAATAAGTCGGGCAATACACTTCAATGTTCCTACCGCTACTTTGGTTAATAATAGTGACGTTCACATAAATCATAATCACAGTGGTAATAGTAACAACAATATCAATAATATCACTACTTTGCAAATTCTGCGATTCGTCGCTATAGTAGCTCTGAGCAGGACTGTTGGTGTAGTTATTGTTGAATAAGTACATTGTTGTAGATTATCAAGGTTAGAGGAGGGTTTTTTGTTACATGTCCTTTTATTCTGTTTTTTGACCCTTGCAGAGGTGTACCCTTATAGGGTCGTGCACAGTCGACGACCAATACGACACGGCAATGATAAGAGATAGCGGCCGGTGTCGTATTGGTCGCGTCCGACTTCGGCATTTGCGTTGCCGAAGTTGCCGCATGCGGCGAGTAGGACACCGCGTGTGCGGCGTCGTCTCGTATAGGGATGTGTGCTCATTCGCGCGCGGCGAACAGTGCGGCGATTTGTCGTGTCGCATTGGTCGTCGACTGTGCACGACCCTAATGACTGCAAGTGCTGTTTTGACCTCGCAGCACATAGGCGGAACGTTGATGTCACCAACTGCTGGGGTCACATCTACTGATTAATAGACACGTCCCATCTATGGTTCGATTTGGATGGCTACTTCACGCTTTTCATTCCAACTTTCCGTAAACCGGAGTTCCGCTCTTTTACTTCTCATGAAATTATTAGCTTCGTGTCTCTCTTTCATGAATTATTGAAAAGTTCCGTTAGTGTTACTGGAAGAGCGTTACTTGTTAGCTCGTTCGATAGAGGATAAAATTCTGATTCAGATAGTGTATGGGTTCCCATGGTTTTGAATCCAGTGAGTGCTTATTCGAATCCTTTTGTGAGGTGTTTCATTAATCGGGGGCAGGCGCTATTGGTTTGGCGAATTTGGTCGACATCGGGACCATCGACTACGATCGAGTCGCCGTAGTCAGCTTATCGTCGCTGCGCGAGTCGTCGCTAATTGTATCCACAGGAACTGTCGCGCGCCCTTGGTCGAGCCGACATTGCGAACTAACGTCCCTCACCCCCATTGTATAGGCGGTATACGCACCGTACCTACACGGCTCTGAATAAGAAACAAATTCATGGCCCGCCTTCAAGGGACTGATAAACGCCTACCGCTTTGCCTCTTTTTCATAAAGATACGCCTTCGCTGGTCCCTCCCTGCTGTATTCATATACGAAGCGTTCTAAGTTCAAAATTTTTATGAGTAGTTAGCGTTATCTACTGCTATCAAGGTGGGCGTGTAGAAGGAACGTTGCTTGTAAAAATCTCTAGACTTCCTTATCGTTACCATTTCAAATGTAAGTTGACGTATCGCGTGTGTCAGAATGTGCTCATCTTCTATTGTCATTAGTTTTAAACTGAAGAGAAAGTACGGTATTGGTAAAGTTAGCGCTGTCGACGTTGATCAGCCGCTAAACACGTGCTGTGAATTCCGTCTTCCACTCAGAGTCACAGAAGCATAATGCATTTGTCCTATACAATGATTTGCGGCGGCTGTCAAATCCATTGTGTTCTCTCACTTCCCAGACAGGTTTGGTAGCAATTTACCTGACCTCGGAGGGCTAGGCTAATTGCTCCGTAGGGAGCTCGATCGCCAAACTGTCCGAGTGGAAATAGCGCTTCTTACCACTGCATCACGCACCCTCTGAAAAACAAGGTAGTTTACATTAGTAAGATCTCAGAAGACCAGCCCGGCAGTTACTCCGACAGAGGTGTAAAACCAGGTGAATGTGTCACCCATTCGCGCTTCTGGTGAATGACGCTATTTTTTGGGTTCAGATTTTAGTTTTTGTTTATTTTGTTCACTTTGATTCTTTATTGTCGATTTTCAAGCAATCCCTGGTTTCTCCGTGTTGTCATTCCTCAAGGACGAAATCGAGAAGCGAAGGAAATCCAAAAAACACAAAAGTCATAAGAAACACAAATCGAAGGTGGGTCCGGTTGTGGTGTCAACGCTGAGCCAATTTTCCACCTGCCAAATACTTTGTATTTTCTTTCTTTCAAGAAGTCGAAGAAGGAGAAGCACTCGAAGAAGTCGAAAGAACAGAAGAAGAGCAGAAGATCTCAAGACAAACGACACTCGTCCACGTCCTCAAGTGATTCGTCAGTAATTGAAGTGATTGATTAGCGTGATTTCCATTTTTCTCCTAGTTGAAATCACAGGTGAAGTTGTATGTTTTTGAGTTAGTTTTGTGTGTTCTACGGAAGCCCTTGCTTTTTCATTTGAGGCGAGTTATTGCTGGGCTTGAAGTTCTGAAGTTCAATGCCCTTCGTACTTCGATTGCTGTTGTTGAGATGTTGTTGTTGCTTGTTAAGTCCATCATGAAGCTCACTTCAAAGCTCAAGATATACGGGAGGCGAACAGCTCATGAAGTGATGTTCTGGAGACGGTGGAACCACCGGAAATAGCTGAGAAAATCGGGTAAGCAGTCGAAATGATAAGATTTGGTATGAGGTCAGGAGTAACCCTAGCACAAAATTCTGTGCTACATCCTTCAATGGCTGATTGGAAATAAATGCGACCGCTTTGACGCGGTTGTGTTCACTGTTAAGGAGGGAAAATCATCAAACGAATTGCATGGCGGAGGGCGACTGATGCACAGAATCTTTGCGAATCATTTGAGATTATTTTAACGTCATTTTTTCTTTTGTAGTTTTTTCTCAAATCGTTCGTTTTTTGGGGATCTCCCTCTTAGCCGCCTATCTCACTCTTCAACAACCCATCTTAAATGCTCACACGGCTCTGTCGGCAGTGGCAGCGAAAAATGATCTTCTGTCTTTTTGAGAAACTACTGTCCGTCAGCAATGTGTTTCATTAGGAGTTGGATCTCGGAATAAGCCCACTATTGGGAGTTCTGAGAAGCAACACTGCGATGTGTATCTTGTGGTTATTCACTGCAGCAGCCAACACTGCATGAGCCCTCAAAAGGTAAAGGCGAAGCTAAAAGGTAAAGATTTCGGTGATCAGTTCTGTGGGGATGCGCCGCCGCATTCGTGTTCCATTCAGAAATGTAGAGGCATAGTGAATGCTTACTTAGCCTATGCAATGACTTGCGGTTGTCAGCCGCTATACCAAGTCAGTGTCATCACCTTTTCAAACGGGTCTGGTTCTGAATTCACCCGACCCCGTAGAGCAGAAATTCTTGATTAACTCGGGCGAGAATGGAGCGCTCGATGTACCACATTAACCCTCACTGCATCTTTTCCGAATAATGCTTTATTTTATTGAGTCTACAGTGTTGTTTCGGTCTGTTCATCATCTCGTGGTTCTTCTCTTGCCTTTTCGCACTAGTAAAACAGATGTATTTTTGCTAACAAAGACCCTTAACAATCATTGATGTATTGAGAACAACGAGCAAAAAATACCATATATTTTATAATTGGTCTAATCATATCATAACTGAAGGAGAGGATGACCTCTGTAGTTACCATATCTGGAGGGTACAAGTCCTTTCCTATCAAGAGGAGAAAAATAGGAATAAAAAATGTAAAAAATTGCGGCATTTTGTCTGGGTGCGCCGCAAAAAGGGCATCATTTTGTTTAGGTTAGAATTTTTACCGATGAGGTGCCTAGAAATTTTTACAATCGCCACCATCTCACTAACCCAACCCTTACGTGCAATTAAAATCAAAGAACTGCTACAAAAAGTGTGCTTCCTGAATTCTTGATGTTTTAGAACAGTTTCGGTGCTCTAGGCAGGACTGTTTTGATTTTATCGATAAAAAAGATATTAAATCACCCTGAGATCTGTCAGTATCGCATTCACAGGAAAGTCACAGTGCTCGGAAAATAGAAACGTGCCGAATAGTTCCCTCAATGAAGCTGCGCTTTGCTTCATGGAGCAAAAATAAAAATGCGCTTCTTTTGACCGAAATCAGCTCTTCTCCGACGAATAATAGTAAAATCTCATTCAAATACATATTCGTATGTATCACTTAAATAGCAACAGAGAAATGAAATGTCATGAAGTCTGTGTAGCTTGTAGAGCGATTGCTCCGATTTAATCGATCAGTCAGTCTAATCCAGACTTTCCGGAGCTGGTAGGACGTACGTGTCACCGTAAGATTCCGTCTCTCGCCATGAAGCACTGCGTGGTTCAAAAATGTCTTCAACGTCACGTCTGTCAATGCCATCTGGAGCACCGTACTTGTAACCGAGACAAGGAAGCGGATCCTGTGGAAGGGGGTGATAGCGAATCCGGTGTCGGGTGCGAGCTCGAGGTCCTTGAGGTATTGGTCCTCCTTCAGCTGAGTTTACACTGAAATATTCGTCCCCTTGTCTTGGATACATTGGATGTGGACGGAGAGTTCGATGTCCTTGATGTCCTCCTTGAGCTGAGTTGACGCTGAACATTTGGCCGCGTTGTTCGATGGCTGTGCTGAGCGAAGATGACGAACTCCGGTTAGATTGATTTGCTTCCTGTGTGACGTTCTTGTTACCTGAAAGAAAACCCTATTTGTTGCTTCGTGGAAACTGCGACACCGCTCAGCACTTTTCAGCTCGATGGTAAAAATCCATGTCTTCTTCTTCAGCGAGGGTTTTTCAAAAAATTTCTCACAAAATTTACCTCGAAATAGGCTACCAAGGACGTGAAGTACAGAGCGAGAGCTGGTTCGGCTCGATTTGTCATGATTCTCCTGAAATTACCTTTTTCCTTTCTTCTACCAGAAATACGGAAGAGACATTCCAAGTCCGATTCTTAACGACGGTACATTCGTATTCAGGGAGCAGTGACTGATTTTTTCAGCTTAACCAAAGTTGCTATGGCAGACTGAACGTAGCATCTTTAACCAAACAAACCAGACGGATTTATTCCGATTAACTCTTGATACCACATCGATTCTGCTCCTCCGTGCACCATAAGCTCAGTGTTCTGTCAGGGGAGGCTTGTATTATCCTTCGCTCCCTCTCTTCTTACCAATGTTTTTTTTTTATTTTTTGCGATGTTTAAGACAATCGTGAGAAGAATGAGTATCAGATAGAGCATCGGAAAGTTAAGAGATTAATTTCTTACTTCTGTATTATTATTGACTTCCTAATTCTTTTTCGTTGCCTTCTGTCACATACATAGTTTTTCCCAGTTTTCCCAGTTAATTGTTGTGGACTGGAGATTTGGATGAATGAACGAATACGAAAACCTTATTCGGGGTGATGCTCATTGCTGCTGTTTCATCTTCGCAATCGCTGGGTCCCCTAGAATAGACACCAAGGACGAGTATGTGGCAGTCGATCAGGAGCTGAGTTCGTCGAAAAGTGTGTGGTCTTGACCTACAACGTCATTACCCAGAAGACCTATGGGAGGTTTATCACTAGGCGCAAAACCTAGGCCAGCCACGTATCCTACCAGCTGCGGGCGTTTACTGGACCCCACTAGTCCAGTTCATTAAGGTTAGCCTTTTCTGACCCTTTTCACTTGTTCGATGATCACTTAATTGCCTCCCGCTTTTTTGAGGAATTTGATGCGGTGCTGAGTGGGTAGTTCGACTGGTAATTCGACTTGTTCGTGACTCCGAAGATGGCGAGGACGTCGGAACGTAAGCCCGAATAAACCTTTAATATCAATCTCGCTTGTACTACAGAAATTAGACACTGCTCTCCGAGCTTTGATTGGATTCACTACAAATGCGAGTGATCGAAGAAATGATAAAGAAGAAGCATAGAATCGTTCGTGTATGTCTCTTCGGCGGTCGTCCTTATTTGTGATAAAAACCGCAGCCTTCGAGTAATTTGAAAAGAAAACTCACACTTGTATCCACATGAACACCTGTAATATAATACGTTTAGCGTGTTCCACATTGCCACAGAAATGTCGTGCACTCAAACTGGACTGTCTAAGAAGCACTCCAATCCTCACACGAGCAGTAAAATGTCCCTCAGTTGGGCATGGCGGATGAACAGAACCCCTACTTTTGGATGAGTTGTAGCCCGATTTGGCTGACGATAACAGCACGCACCCACTCTTTCTAGCTCGAACGAAACAGGTGAGCACCACTTATACTGCATGCTTCAGTACCACACTCAACGCATTAGAATATGAAAACGTACCTTTGTTGTATTTTGACCCTGAAATTTCGAAATTAACCGCGATTTATTTTCCAGTCGCGCTACAATAGGGTCTTGCTATAAACAGTTTCAGTTCACATTTCGTGAGGGGCGCTGAGGAGCTATCGACATTTTGTTCATTGAATCTGCTTCACTCATCAACTTTTCCAATTGTGCGAAGCGAACATAGAGAATGTTAGTGGCAGGGATAGATTTGAAAGCCGAAAACTCTTCCCAGCTATCCTTGTATTTTTGCTTTGAAATTTATAGAAAAAAGGAAGTGATGTGCGAGAGAAAGGTAAAGATTGTTATCAGTAACTCCATCCACAAACTCACTAGAGGTTACACACGTCATTATTGAGCTGGTGAATGTCGCTATTGCCATACCTGGAATCCATTCCATGTGTTCTGTAAGAGTATGCGATATTACCTCACCTCTGACGTACTTTCGGGATTTAACTCATCACCTCCATTTCTGTTAACAAATTTTAGCCAGACAGATTTTAGCTCAGAACCCAGTGTAGTTTTGAAAAAGCTTGCCAGTTGGTGATTATTGTGTTTCTTGGCTATTTCACTGGATTGTGAGTTGGTGCTTCCTATTTTGGGTTCACTATTTTCCAGCGCGTTGAATCCTGTTCCCTCTAAGACGCAGTTCATTATCAGCGTAATAACACACCGTCCATTTAGTATAATAATACACACTTATATTAGAGCCGATATCACTTCATCTTTGGGGTTCACTGCGATGGATGGGTTCTATAAGTTTTTTGTGTTTGCTTCCCACTTTTTTGCATGTCTCGCTATCTTTGTTCTTGGGTGAGGCGCCCGGTGCTGAATACAGTCAGCAATTTCACTAAATTTAAATTGTGTGCATTTAATTTCAATTTGTAGATTCAAAATTGTATACAAACGTGTTATCATTGCCATATCTACAATTATTTACGATCAACTCGGTCAGTTTAGACATGTTCGGCATGTGAAATCTACCTAATTGTTCACACCATCACAGCGAAATAATGATAGATATGTCGATGATAGCATGTTAACCAGCATGGAGTCGGCGCAATATTGCAGACCAGGGCGCTGCACACCCAACCAACTCACATAGCACCCATTGTTGGATTAACTCGCCACTACCCTTTCTGTCAGAGTTTTAGCCGGTCATTCAGCTTAGAACTCAGTGATGGCAAGAAAGCTGCTCGAAGTGGCTCGCTTCATCCAGACGAGAGACGACATACGAAGCTCCGAGCTACGTCGACAGTGGAAGATCATGGGCCAGGTTGTCGAAGACCTGGTCTACTTGGGCACATGATAGGGAAACCTTGCTGGCTCCCGAATGCTTCCATGAACAGGGACGTTGATGGTTCCCGCAAATCGCAACGGGACGACAGGTGATACAGGTGATATTAAAGCATTAAGAAAACGGGTAGCTTAGGAACATTAGGGCTGAAATACGCGACTGAGAAACCCTGTCAACATTCTGTGCATTCACTGACCCTTCGCCTACAAAGGTGAACCCACAACTCCATTTTGGAGGCATTGGTATCTAACTGCGATGATCGTGCTTTTAATAATCGAGAAATGTCCTCATGAATGTAAGTTTAATTTAAATCTCTGGTACGTCTCAAACCCACCCGTAATGTCGACCATGCCTCCTCGAGCTCAATGTCAGATTAACCACACCTGTGCAATGATAGCACCACCGGGCTTGAAAGCGGAGCGCTGGTACTATCATTGCGCTTTTATCTGGGATGTCGAAGCGATAATGGAAAGTGCTCGTCCTAACCGACTTTGATAAGCAAACCTTGCGGGTATACGTGTAGGTGTGCGAGTGTATTGTTACCTGTTTGGATAATTGAATACGTAAAACTTCCTGTGGTGGCTGTATTTCTTCACAACGTTGATCCTTACTTTGAAAGTATGTGTTGCTGGAGCGTAGCACCGTATTAATAGTGCTTTTTGACTCAGTTTTCACCTATGCCCAACAATAGAACCGCTTTCCAACTTTGTTTGCATTATACTTTCCCCAGCTACGAATTTTAACAACGGAGCTGATCAAAGAACGCACACAGCAACGTTAAGGAGCTCTCGAGCACAGCAAGACATGCGAAATTTGCCTAGCTGCTGTGAGGTGGTGCTTGGAAAAGTGCTCTTTAAGTTATGACGACTCGAGAGGAACCGCAAAAAAAGACCTCAAGGAATCTGCTCATCTCGCCCTCTAGGTGCTTTTTACTAAAGTTGGAACCTTCTCTTGGCTAGAGAAGAGAGAAGCTGCAAACGTTGAAACCTGGACGCGATATGGTTCATCACCTAAGGCTTGTATTCGCTGCCATTTTATTGCCTTTTTTGAGTCTTTTCCTTTAAGTTCGATAGCGAACCTGATATATACAGTGTGGCAAAACATTTGTCCCATAGGAGGAGTCTGAAATGCACACGAACTAATCAGCGCTGCTCCACATCCACCATGTGTCCGGATATCTTTCCACTCAACTTTCATGCACCCCAAGCTGTACAGCATTACTGCGCGTGGAAGGAGTTCAAAACGCGAAACCATGTCAGCTCTCCTGGACTCCCCAAACTTGGCATTTCTCGGAGCTGCATATAGTTATCAAGGCGCTAGCGAACAGCACAAATGGATCTCAAATTTGCAATTTCCTTTCGAATTCGACACAAAACGGGGAGAAAAACCGAAAATCACTATTTGAACAATTTAGAAAGAACTCACAAGAAGGTTATAATTGAGAAAAGCCAACAGCTTCCGTGGCGCAATTGGCAGCGCGATTCGCGAAGCAGCGCAATATTCGCAATTTGACTGTTAACCGAAACGGTGGTGCTTTGAGCCAACCCGAGAGCGAGACTTTTGCACTACGGATGAATCAAAGCTTAGTTCTGAATGCTTCATCTGACACGACATTGACTTGACTCCTGCGTTGCCTGGAAATCCCATCATGATTAATGGCTCAGGGAGAATATTCTATTGCATGACGTTAGCCATATAATACATATACATATATATCTTCATTTGATGAAATGACGGCTGATTCGGAATACCGTTCCGGCATTACCGATCTCGACACGTGACTCGGAGTTCGATCAACGACCCATAAAGGTATCAGCCTATGAGCTAGATCTTCTTTTGACTGTTCTCCAATACAAGACGACAGAAACATACTGATCAATATGCTTCGATTTTTTGATGGACGGACGTGGGGAAATTCTGTGTGCTTCATTATTTCAAAAAAATTAGAGAGAAAACATGGCTTGTTTAGGAAGGAGAGTCGTCGGCTCGTTGGTGTACTGGTCTCATCACGGTGACCCGGATAGGGTCGACATGGCTGCTCGAATCTCGCCAAATCCACGATCCTAGCATCATCATTGTGACATATTGTTCTATATATTAGGTTGGAAACTAAGTTCGTGGACTCTCACGCACCTTCAACAAAAGTGTTAGTTACCAAATAAAGAAAAGCGTTACCGAAACGACGTGTGAACCATCAAAACGAGCAGGTAATTCCCAACTCTCAGGTAGCTGCCTCATTCCGCTTCCTAAGAAATGCTGACTTTTTGAATGGAATTATTTTCATAGGTGCATTTTGACATACACCTCATTACTGGATCGTCTTTGCCCCAGAGTTTGCGGGAAAAACCAAACTAAGTGTCAGTCATAAAGCACTCTATCTGTAGTATACCCTGCATAAACAAGAGTCTTCTAGCTTACATCTTCGGAATTTTGGAGCGATAGAAACGCAACGTGATGTTTGGCGGTGTCTTGATGAGTGGTGACACAACTTTCAGAGAGCTGCTTAAATCGACTACGACGCAGTTCGACCTGTACACAGTCAGGCTAAGGACAGTAGAGCTCCAGGTAAATGCGACACTACCATCGACGAATTCTCGAAAGGTGGCACCTTCGTAGAACCTCCAAACTGAGAACATCAGCTTCTTGTGAGGGGGTGGATTTGAGGATCTGCAGCGGCCCTCATTTTGTTTTGGGTGGTCGGCTAGCAAGCCACCGATTATCAAGTAATGTCCACATCCCATCGCATGTTACCACTTTGTGAACAGGTGATTCGTTTTTAGGGCAAGCTCGAAGTTCGCTTGAAGTATCCGCCCCACCCTCCTTCGCGGTATGTTAAATGGCAAGGCACCTATTAGCCAGTTTTACAGAAGAAACGGAATAGTGCAGAGCCTTTTCAGTTGAGCTATTTGAGCACTTGACTTCTAGTGTCAACATAGGTGTTGCCGAGCTCTGGTTTCTTCCGGAGGAAATAATTACTGCCTCTCCGTAGATCATCCGAAGTGCACTTTTCCTTTGGAACTGCTTGCTCGAAATCTCTTGATATTTTTAAGTACCATCAATCGTTCCAGGACATCATCACCAAATTCTGCACACACAAATTGTAGCACCTCAGTAACCTAGTGGCTAAACAGGTACTCATGAAGAAGACCTCGGCAAAAGCTGGTTTTGGTTTTGAAAAATACTTGATGTACGCTATCAAATGGTCAAAAGAGCAATGAAATAGCTCCAATTCAAGCAATTATGTTTGCTAGAAATAATGACGGCAAAACAGTCCACGAAATTAGTTTCCAACCTAATACCTAAACTTGGCTATGAGCAACCCGCAAATATCCTTGAATAAAATTAGACTTTCACATTAATACCAAAATACAGTTACGTAGGAATAAGGCTTAGGCGATTCAACAAGTATTCTGTTACGTTGGAAGTACAGCGGTGCTTTTTTTATGACTGCGCGAGGCGCAATGGTAAGAAACGATGTTGACGCCATCATGGCCAAGTGATCAATCCTTGTCCGGGTACACAAAGTGTTCTATCTCCACAGTCGGGATAAGTAGTACCAGACTCGTCCGTGAAGGTGAAAACAGTGACGTGCACAGCGGTAACTGTATAGGCCAAATACGGATTCAACATGCCTCTACTACTATTCTGAATAGAAGAGGAATTCATGGCGCGTCCTCAGTCGACAGATTAACGTTGACATCTGCATTTCTTGTCAACTTAAACTCCTACGAAATCCAGATTTGTCATTGGAACTCATGAGAGTTCACTAAAATCCGTTGCTTTAAAGGGAACGAAAAATTTCGCCACATTATGTTACATGTTACAGTTGAATGAATATGTATATAAAAGTGAGAAAGGCTATGTGAACGATGCTTTATTAGGTATTTTATTAACATGTTGTATTACAACGCAAATGACTATAATCACAATCTTCGCAGCAATACCTACTTATACTCTCTCCAGGGTTCTTTCAGTAAAACGCATAGTACCGCGGACAAAAAACAAAGAGAACAGATACGCGAGCAAGAGAATTCTGTTGTGGACAACACCACCGTGGGCATCACACATGAGAGAGACAACTGATTACTGATTATCAACTTATATCATATATACACATATATGATATATATGTAGCAACATAACATTACATATCCTTACATATGTATGAGAACAAAGGATGATTCGATGATAGACAAAGAAGAAAACAAGAAGAAAACGGAAAATATGACGAAGATGATAACATTGTGATGACAATACTTTTAGTGCAGGCAGTACAGCGCCTGTCTGCGCTGTGGAGGAGGATGAAGCTGCTTCCGCAACGTGTGGCTGCACGACGAATTGGACATTTCTCAGATGGGCATGAACAATGGAGACAGTTGGCACACAAGAGTCTTCCAAAGACTGCAGCCGATGAGTGAGAGGAGCAACAAGGATTTCAGAAAAGAAAAAATGAAGAACACACAATAAGAGATCACTAGGCGGCTTGGGAGGACGATGACAATATCAATACGACGACGGCAAAGCATCAAGTGCCGGACAAGCGAGGAGGAGTAGGGCCGCGAGACTATCCCTCTTACGGATTCGAGACGAAACACTACGGATACGGTAGAGGGGAAATGTCGTACATCGGTAAGTACAGGTAAGTTCGCGACCACGCTACGAGGCAATCTAGTAGACCCGGTTTCACGTTACCTACTGCCACACACACAGTTACGACGTGGGCGCCACAGACTACGACGACGAATCACCAATGATAATAAGGAAAGTGCTCTTCTAATACAGCAACACCACCGGATATGAGCACGGCTCTGCGTGGCTTGCAGTTCTCGCGCGTAAAGTGCAAAACCACAAAGAAATATGCTTGGATACTGAACTAATATCTGAGAGGATCGCTCATTTCAGCGAAACACCTAGACGGCGGACAACACCAACGAAAGACGACGATAGAGAAATATTAACCTCTGACCCAGGTGACTGATCTGGTCGGAGATCAGAGCTGTTCGTCTCCACTGGCCGGCGTGAGCTCGTTAGGAGAAGTTCGGACGATGACCGGAGGCGGATTCTTCAACGCCGGAGGCACTGGCGTCTCCTCTTCCAGCACGTGATGGGCACTTATGTCAGGACTCGACTTTCGAATTCCAAACCAGCGGGCGAACTTCTCCAAGCGACCTTCCTAAAAAGAAACCAATAAGGCTACACGATACCGTAGTTTTTAGCGAGATCTACATCTGACATCTAAACCTGTCTAACACAGCGCTATCGTCTATGCAACATAGATTTCTTGACTATAGCTGTCACTATCCCATTTCTCTTTTGTTTGCGAGAAAAAAGAAGTTGGCAGTTCTGAAAGAAGCGACATAAAAGGTCGGACAATGCACTCATGGCGCTACGATGGCATTCTACTAGGCACACGGCTTCGACCACCTCCAAGCTGAATATTAGCACCTCCCTAGAAATCGGAAGTTTTATCGTTAACGCTCCATTATTCATTTGATGACTGCTGTACTTCTTCCAGAACCACTAATCGGCTCTTGACCTCCTTAATTAGGCAAAACGATTGCTCTCTCTGTTTCACCCTCAATTTATTTGACGCATTCTCCACTACGGTCTCGAACATTTAAAGTTAGGGACGCACTACGGACGCAAGTACTAACTAAGCACATAGTTAATTCAAGCAGCTACTCTCCAAGAAGCAGAAGATGCTTAAATACCCCACTCTTTTCTTCTTCTTCACTACTGGTGCGACACCTCGTTCCACTGCATTTGGTTTACTGTCAGAGCAACCTCGCTCTCGTAGCACCACACCTTGCTCGTCACCCCCATTGCACTGCAAGAAGGAATGTAAATTTTTCGAGGGACCACTGAGGCTTTCAAAACCTCACCGCTACCCAGTAGGCTTGCATAAAGAATCACTCTTCGGAGGGTAAGCTTTGCTATCTATATTTTGGAAACGAACATTAAAACATGTGAGGAGAAAATAGGAAGCGCCAATATCGTCTAAGCTGAGACTTGTAAACATCCAAAAGTGTTGATCACTACCCTCATCATCTCAGAGATTCAGATTTTTGACAGCTTCGTGATACAGGTATTAAAAAAACGGGCGGCCCAGCAGTGGCAGAGAAAGGTCAAGCTTTTCTACTATGCCGTTCGATCGTTTTTATCACAGATGGAAATAGCAATGAGCTACGGGGTCGTGCCAAAACGATAGTTCCATTCTGCTAGCAGGAGGAGTTTTAAAGGATCCATATTTTTAGAAATAGTCTTTAGAGCTATTCTGAGAGTAAAAATAACCTCTTCGAAAATACGAGAAGTCGTTGAGAACTATCTAAGCAGCATAGCGTCGGGCTGGTTCAAGAACGGATACAGAAGTTACCCCAACTTTCCATAAAGTATCCGGATGTGAATAGAAATTATGTTGAAAAATAGACCAATGCCTATGCTTTGAAATTCTTAAAATAAGACGATTTTCTTTTTTTCAAACATCGGTAGAGATGAAATTTGGGTTTGCTCCCGTATATCATAGTTGTAAGACCACGGCTAAACTTTAGCAGAGCTCTAGGACTAGCGAAGTCCTGCCTGCGGCAAAAATCTTGATCTGATCTTGCCATTGACAAACTAGGAAGTATATATAAATCTATTGCGGCTGTATAAAGCAAATTACATAACTAATTACATCTATGTATTCTGTATTCTATGGTCTAGTAAACTGTAGCTAAATGACGAGTTCCTTTCCCAAATTACAGCAATCATTTTTGTGTAGAAAAAATTGAAGTGGAAATGCCGAAATCGAATCTGGGTACCTTCAAGACGTCCATGTCAGACAATGTATGCCGCCGGGTCGGATCTCGAGGTGTCGGACGAGTGCGCAAGCGAATTTTCTGCTGACAACGCGCCTCCGTCAGCACTCCCAACACCTGCGGTCGCTGGCGAGGCGATGCGGACGCATTTCGGGCACACGGACTGGGGTCGCTGAAACTGAAACTGACGAAATCAGATGGCCACTTAAGAAGAAGACCTTCAATTCTCACCTAGAGGCGTAGTCAGACGACGACGCAGCACAAGCTACGGCAAGAGGTGCGGTCAGAGGAGCCGAGCTGGTCGTTGAATAGTCCGAAGTACACGAGAGAGCATCGGCCATGTCTTTCGTCGGAGAGCAGGTCTGAACGGATCTCTCACAGCGTAGGCTCACAAATTTGATGTGAACAACTCATTATCAAATATTCAAATATGTATAAATATCAAATGAACATAAAGTTGTCAAGGTCACAAAAAATCTCAATCTCTGTTCTTATTATTGTTAAATATTTATGAAGCATACTTTCTGTTAAAAATTTGCAAAGTTGTCGAGGTCACAAAAATCTCAATCTCAATAGTGTCTGTTCTTTCCTCACATTGACCCATCTCCTGGTCACTGCATGTGAGTGATCTATCTCTTGGTCGCAACTTTTTGATCTTCCTTGGTACTTAAGGGGTCCCAGTCGTATTATTCTCACCTGTACTTTTTGCCCTACCGGCGATCCTCCGAGAGCACAATTTTGTCACTCACATTTCTGTATACCTTTCTACATGACAATAATCATTCTCTCCTTCAATCTTATAACAACACTGCATGTCCAGTATAGGGCTTAGAGGTGAGCCAGGAGGTTAATTCTATTTCTGACTCTCATATTGCCTGATCTAGGTATCGTATTTTTGTTACCTTCGGTGGTGGCTCGGAATGGGTGCTTGAGGGCAGTTCCGGTGGCTCTGCTGTTGCTTCGGCGGTGGCCGCGTGGCTCAGGTTGGTCAGAGGCGAGCCAAACGACAACGGCAGCGGTTCCATCCAATTCTGCCGTCGCTGCATCTTTCGGATTTTCTCGCGAGTCTCCTCACTGAGTACCTAGAAGAAACGAAAACCATAAATCGCAATGATCACAAAAAGAACAGCTGACGGATCCCGTAACGTTACCTCTAATGCAGGACTGTTGGCCATGTTCAGATGTTGTGTGTGGTTGGCCAGAGCACTGACAGCACTGGCGTCGTCAGCAGCCGCAGCCGAACCCGCTATAAATATCCGCCGAGCTGAGTAGATGTCCTGAACAAAAGCAAAAAATTAGTTAAACGATAATAACTAAGTTCCACTCATGCTTGTTTGTTCCTTTTTACGATTTGTAGAGTTGTAGCACCACCCAACCTCTATCTCAGCTCTGTCTTGAGGCTTTCAGATGCTAGACCGCTACCCTACGGAGCATCATCCTACACCGAGTCCTTGAATTTGAGACCGGAGAACCTATACCGGTCTAATTCGCATAGCTATGTACAAGAGCAATGGTCGTACCTGTTGCCGTTTACGTCGAGCTTGCGCTTCGCCCAGATCGGTGGTGGAAGAGCTGGTTCCAGGATCGGTACGACTCGTGTCCGGAATACTGCCCAGACTGGACTCAATCGACGGGCTCTGCTCGATGGCGCTCGATGAGGTGGCCGCCAACGGCGATACCGTCTGACGGGACATGATCTCAGCGTCGATATCGCGTTCCTGAAGCCGAAAGTTTCCGACGAGAAGAAGAAAACTTGCAAAATAAGAAAGCCAAGTCGGAGCAGAAAACGAGGAAGCGAAATTGCCTCGAAATTATGAATAGTCTCAGTACCTGGTAATGACCACAGAAAGCGCTTTCGACTCCAGACGGCTGCGTCGGTGAATAGGCCGGAGGAGGTATGGGAGGCGGATGGTGAACAGCATTTGTAGTGCCGGCACCGTGGCGTGGATGTGTGGCCGCCGGAGCTGTCGACTCGATTTTCAACTTCGATTTCGATTTGTCTCGTCGAGAGTTGCGCCGAAGAATGTTCTTGATCTGGAATTGGAGGCGATGGAGGTAAAATAGTGCAGGTGGACTAATTCGACATTTGCAAGTGTTCGGATTCAAGATCAAATTTCCCTCCACTGAGGGCCCTGGTCAAAATGTGTGAGATACCAATCGATGCATGGAGAAAAAGGTGCTACAAAGTGGTCCACTGCTTCCACTTTAGTAAAGTTGCTAACTGTTACAATGGCTCCAGAATTCACTGCCTTCATAACGACATGCCTTTTCTCTTCGCCACCTGACCACAGTGTTAACCAATTCTTGAACACTTAACAGAGGCTAATAGGGCCAGTGCTCCTCTTTGAAGCATCCTCTACGTATTCTTCGCTCTCGAAACTCAGTATTGGCGACTACACCACCAAGAACAAGAACACATCAGGACGCCCAATGTATTGTAGTTGAATATGGACGTACTGAGGAGCGAGGTCGAGACAGAATCATATCAAACCAGTCGTGAATTATCAGGCACTCTTTGTGATCATCAGTCATCTGTGTTAAGGTGAAGAAAGGTTGGTCTGCAAGGTTTTTGTAACCTTGTCGATCAACCTTACTCCACCTTAACACAGATGGCTGATGGACACTAAAAGTGTCTCGGTCGATGGATGCACCCGGTGCTCTAAACATCTGATTACTTACAACTCAACCTAACATTACGAGAGTGCAGGCAAAGTTTATATGCTAAAGATGAAAAATAAGATGTAAATTGCAATTTCGCCCACCTTTCCAGTCTTTCCCTCGTTCATCATAGCCGCTGCCTGCTCCTCGTTGGCTTTTCGAATCAGATTGTGCATGTCATTGAACGAGGCGGCCGACACTCCAGACGGAACACCGACACCGTACTGAGGAGCTTCCGTCGCCGAAGCACCTAAAACTGAAACTAATGATCGTTCGAAAAAGGAGCCATTGAGTCGATGGATTAGTTAAGGAGCTTGTGCAGCAACAATCTTATTCAAAACAATCCAAGAAACATTAAGGAATACGTCGAATAGGAAGTCGGCATTTTCTGTTCAGTAAATCAGAGAAGGAGCTCAACTCTTATGAGATTATCGACTTCCAGGACGTCAACACTTTGCCATTCAGTAGTTTGAATTTGGTATATGGACAAAAAAAATTCTCAGAAACTAGAAAAAACATGCGGAAGTTGTGAAGGATTTACCCTACATTTCCCTATTGAAAGATCACAAATTTCATGCTAATTCAATAAATAAATGACTAAAATACATTTTCTCCCATTATTTTTAGGAGATGCTCACAACGCGGCTAGACATGAGGAAGTGAATTGCATTTCATTTCACAATTAATAGTAGAATATTATTTCCTCCCGCCTCATTCTACCTCGAATCAATTGATTTCCAACAAGAACGTTCCCCTACCGGTTTCAGATGGATGCTGTTCCGGCACACAATCATCGGCGGTAGACGAGTCGTCGAACATCCACTCATGCTGAAATGCAAATATGTACATTTTTTTCAACAAAAAAGTTCAACAAACAAGAATCTAAGGAGAACTAGAAGTCGGGAAAGTTCCAATCCTGGCGTGTCTCGGTTAACGGCGGAATAACACTCTTCGTGGTTTCAATGAAGCACCATATCCGATATGATAAGTATAATAAAAAGCTAATTCAGCCACGAGAAGAGAAAAAACAGTGGAGACCGCGAAGAATTTTTCTGGTAGGAAAATTTGTGAGCACTGATCAGATCGGTAAGTGAGCAAGTAATATTCAGCTTCGACAAGAAGAGCGCAAAAATCGTTGAAATCCTTATTGCTACCATAGGGCAAAGACGCAGAGGACGCAGCATACTAGCCGCATGGGGTCAGAATGAGCTTTTAACGTTTTGACAGGATTAGGACATTTTGAAATGTTCCAGGAATGAGATAAATTCATTCGAAATAGCAAAACCTGAACACCAACTTCGAGAAAATGTGGTTCCGGGCTTAGCGGCGGCATTGCTCTGCTGTCCAGTATAAACAGGCCCTTGGGAAAACCTACGGCAAGAAACTTTTCTGGCTTTGCTGCCTCACCACCGATACCCCAGCGGGTTAGAACGAGAGTAAACCGGTAAAAGATACAGGGGCAAAGGTGTCCGTGTTGCGACGAGATGTTGAGATCCCCTGAGACGCTCTGCCGCATACGCTATACCGAGTCAGGGTCTTCACCCTCCCAGGCAGGTATCTTACACGACCCTGAGTGATGACAGGCTTGGTTAACCCGGACGGGGATCGATCGCTCGACCGTACGGGTGTCAGTAGCACTGTTTAAAACTGCAGCACGCACGCCGACTAAAGGGTAAAAATGAACTGGTAGAATAACTCTTCAGAACGAAAGAAACATCAGCATCACTCACGTAGTGTATCAACGTCTCGATGATCTTGCATTGATCACTCATATGCGTCACCATTGTCGCCATGTTGTCGTCTGACGGTCGAACTATCGACGGACCGAACATCAACGCCAAATTACGCGTCTCCATCTGCAAAGCGATCGATCAATCAATCGATAACAAGCGAACTTCTTTTGCACATAATTCGTTGTTTAGCGACAACTGCAAGTTTGAAGAGTGTAATTTAAGTGAATCAACTTCTGGATTTTGCACAATTGTATGCGCTATATTTTCGACCCAAACATTTAGAAAAAAATCGAAACGAAAATGCGAGATGCGATTAATGTGCGAATAAAGTAGCTACACTACGTTTCAACAACAATTAGCATAATTCGATAAAAAGTAGGAATTCTAGTTCATCACTAACCATTCAGAATCAGTAATGACACCCACTCGGCAAAGAAAGAGCGATAGTTTTTCGATATTTTTATTTTTGAATAATTTTCAGTTCTACGAACTACGAAAAGGTGGCTACATCAGATGGTCAGAAAATATCGAAAAAGACGGGCATAAATGTGCGTATTAAAATAAGGAAAAATTACGGTCAAAAAGAAATTCTGTCACCGCCCATGAAATAATTGTGATCGATAAAAATCATGCAAACCACTGTTTATAGTTGGCGCAAAAATCAATAAGCATCGCCGACCTTGTTCACTTGACTGTTCTTGGTGATCTCGTGCAAATGGTAGATGAGATAGCGCAACGTGGCGTAATGATGTCGCGGTAACTTTCGTAACTGAAAATCGTACGACTGATCAAGTATCGCCGGCAATCGATCAAATCGATAATAACTCACCAAATTTCTTAATTTATGTAGTCGATTATGATGGCTAGCTATCCGATTCGCATCGATGAAGAACGGGTAGAGTTTGTCGGTGAGCAGCGGTTCGGGCAGTTTTCGTAGGAACATCTTCAGAAAACTCGACACAACGTTCACATCACGCCATCGAGGGTCACCCAGATCCAGCTGAAAATCAAATCATTGCTGAGAACGCCATTGAAATCAGCATCTTCTCAAAGAAAATCGGATCAGAGAGTAAGATAAGGTAGGATAAGAATAAGATAAGAGTAGGATATGTGCGCATCTCTTTAACAATCGTTCGCATTATTCAAGAAGGGGAGCAGTTAAATTACTAAAGATTATTAATGTTAATTATTATCTTTTCGATTTGATTCTATAATTGTTCGATAATTGTTGCTCCAATAACCACGTGTATCATCGTTACGTTTTCAACGTTTCCGTTCCGTTCATGGGCTATGGCAAGTCATTGAGTAAAATAAAGAAAGGAATGAAAAATGTAACGAAAGTGCCCTGAAACACTTCACAGCTTAAAATCGCAACACTTTGCGCAGCATGAGCCGATGCTTTGACAAAAAAAAACGAAAAAGGAGCAGATTCTATTAGGATTCCTGAGATGTTTATCGATACGCTTAATCATCGGTATTACACGGGAACAAAAATAGATCCCTTTCATTACAACTGAGCTAGCAATTTTTCGCTATTTGTGAAGCTGTGAGTTACTTTTTCATGTGTAGGTTCAGGAACTACGATTCACTTGGAACAACCGTATATATTTTTTTGCCTTCATAGAACCTTGATCAACGAAAATTCGCGAACAGAATTTGGTCGAGCCATTTTCGTAGCTCTTTCGACCAAAAATTTTCCTTTCGATAAGATATATTAACAGCGCATAGCCGCAAAACGTTGATTCCAATGTCGTTCAATTAGACAAAAACTATCTACTACTGAAGAGGATATGTTCGCGCAAGAGTAGAAATGAGGCTGAAACCCTCCGAAGAACTCTGATTGAAAGAAAGAAACTAAACAGATGGAAGAACGAATCACACCATTGGATAAAGCGAACTGCGGCACAGGATGTGCTGCAGAAAATGCTGGAGAAAGGACCTTTCTATTCAGCAAACAGGCGAAGGAAATGGTGGAACACTAAGACATGAATACAGCTTCTTATTAGTGAATCGACGAGTTACCCTGCCAAAAGCCACATCAACTCTAGCATTTTTGCCAAAACATTATGAAAAACCAAAATGTAAACGAAAGTAGACAACCTACGCTTCATTTTTATATAAAAGAGAGAGAGCTCGAGAGTTGTTGAAGTCAGTAAGAAAATTTCAACGAAGTTATCAGTAATATTGAATGGAAACCTACATTTTCCAACGCATTGTTGTCCAAGCAGTGACTGAGCGTCTCCTTCAAGGCGTTCACAGCGGCTGTGTTACCAGGAATACGGTAGATGCCCACAGTGTCCAAGCCGTTCGCCTCTACGACGCTCACGCAAATCTGCACCGCCAACGGCACCAGCTGAAAAGGATTCTTCATTGAAGAAATTGATAGAATTGTCGCCACATGGGTGTAAGATGTCGACAACGGGGCGTGAGACAGAAAAATAATGCCAATATTTCAGATCTTTCGAAGCATATGACAAAAGTCACCCTTCAGGTCAGATTGGAACCGTTGTCTCGTGCCTGTTTGTAGAACTGGGATGATCAACCGACTACAGTACCGGACGTGCCGCAACGATAAAACGGCACCAGCGGCGCTTTTTTGCGCAGAAACCGCCGTTATGTTTTCTTTAAAATTGGTTTATTGGTAAAAATAAGTATGTTTTTGGTCTCAGTAGGTCGAACTGTACCTTTTCATATACAAATTTGTCATATTTGTGGATCTTGTTAACAAGCGATATCTATGAACCCTCGATTTTCGGTCCCTTGCCCCTTCGATTCCTGGCCTGATGCATCATCGCTCGACGAGGCTCCGCCTTCGGGCGGGCTACCACGCGGGGACACCCATTAGGCGGCTAAACGAACTGAGGTAAGCTCTGTCTGGGCCACCACGTGCGGACTCCCAAAGCCGTACCTTTCAGCGCCTTAAAGGCCTCTGCCGCCGTTCTATCATTGCAGCACGTCCAGTACTGTACACCAACGACGCTAACTTTCTATAACAGTGAGCGCAAATAAGATCAAGCAATCCGGATTCACATGATTTCATTTTGAAAGCGAAGGACTACTTTTTCCATCAAGTGCAGGAGCAGACAGTAAGGGTTCATTTCCGGAGCCCTATCCGGTACGAGTTCTACTGTACTCACGTCGTCGGGTCCAGAAGTGGCACAGTCGGCCAGACGCACGCCGAGCACGTTCTGGGTTGGCGGAGCTCCGACGGCGGAAGCGGACGCGTTCGAGCTGGCTCCACCGGAGGAGCCGGTAGCGCCAGCACTACTGGTGCCACCGCTGGTGCCACCGCCGCTTCCCTGCTTGCCGGCCTTCGTCTTCTTCCATTTTCGACCTGATTTCGGCGTTGATGGTTCTGGAAATGGAGAGGTGAACTTGTTGTTGGCTGATGAATCAACAGAAGAAGGTCCGTACCACCGTTCTCTCCGGAGCTGCTGTCCTTGCTCGTTCCAGGTTGTGCGCAATGAACATCGTTCGCCATCGTGCGCTTCGACGACACCGGTGACTGCAATTGCGACGATTTCGCCTTGTACCTGCAAAGAGACACTAAAGTCATCGAACATCAATGTATACCCAATGACTGGACGGAAACCTTCACAAGTCCTTCCTGACCACATTTTTATAGAATTCCAGAAAACGATAAATTAAAGTGAAATCAAATTGGTCGACATTGATTAGTCCCAAAAGGTGCGCAACTTTCGGAGCTTGGAGACTAGAGGAGTGTCTATCGAACGAAACATTAGTGGCAGAACATTTATCTCCGACTATGCTATTCCGATTTCGGAATGTTTCGTAGCTACACATTTTTATCTATCTACAAAAAACAATAACAAAAATAATGATTGAAATCAACATAGAGGCAACGGCAAAGTAGTCGGTGCTGATAACTCCCCTAAGGACGCGCCGAGCATTCGTCAATCATTCACAATCGTAGAGGCACGGTAAGAGTTACTTTGCCTACACAATGAATTCAAGAGCCGGCTGTTGTAGAATTCAAAGTTTTCACCTCCAAGTCTAGTACCAAGACACTAGAGGGAACAAAGGCACGGTTGGTCTAAGAAAGGATTGATCGCTCGAAGGTGCGAGTGTCAGTAGCGCCCCGCTACATTGCGCTATACCCCTATTTTAAATGAGACAAAGCAGCTGAAACCTCAGAGGAACCTTCTTTAGTCTCTGCTCGGTCTCTCGGAGAACGAAGATTTCTCGCTCCTAGGGCTATTATAGGGCCGAGCGGGCAGACGTTCGCATTAATCAGCTTTGTCAAAGGAGGACTAACTAAGGGAGGCACGCCTAAAATTGCTCTGCCTAGAACCAGATAAAAAGCTGCAAGTTGCAGAGTCATTCCAGCCCACATAAATTTTAGCTAAAACAAAAAATCATCTAAGAAGTAAAATGTGAAAAGAGGTATAAAATGGTGGAGCCATACTTCTTGGCTAAGAGACAATTCCTTCATGACTTGCTTTGAAATCGCCTTTATAGCTACTTTGGATCGGCACAATGCAGCTATTCGTAGAGCTGCATGGCTAACGACTCAGTTTTCACATCACTCCCTCATTATTTAATTTTACTGGTCATAATTTGATCGAAAAAATTACCGGTGCATAATCAGCTGATTTGTGGCCGACGCTGTGTGTCCATTGCGTTCGGAAGGCGTCGATGAGGACGAGGCCAAGGAAGCGGCCTGAAAATCGTGAAATCAGTTTCATTGATGAAAATCACCAACCAAAGGGATAAGAAAAATAGGTTAAGAGATTGCCTCTTGAGATCAAGGAAACAAGCAAATAAGGCAGAATAGTCGTGAAGGTGCGAGCTAATCTTCTGACATCGGAAAAATGAGGAGGAACGAATGGAGGAGAGAAGGGGATGAGGAGGCGAGGATAGACACAGTTGGCGAAGTGCCAGAATCCATGACACCATGTCACGAATTCACGGTGAAATCGATGCATAATTGTGTTGGTTAGCGGCGGGCGTCGGAGGCCACGAAACAGCGAGGCGGCCGCTCGCCTAGCCGTCCCTCTGCTCACCTCGCCCACCCCTACCCATGTGAACCGACCGCATTTATGCATGAGGTGTGTCGGGTTAACAATAGGTCATCGGGTAATGATGATGAGTGCCGCCAGCCGCCCACCCGGACGACAACAACAACCTGGTGGTCATTATCGCGCACAAACATTCACAGAGCACTTTGGAGTGGATAGGCAATAAATAGGATCCTGATGAGCACATCAACATCATTCCTGGCACCTCACGAGCCCACAAATGCTATGCGGTTTATGTGGATGTTAGGGCTAGCCAAGATAGGTGACGATTAATCAGTTGATGTTCTTGCGTTATGACCGTAATTGGGGTCTGCAAGTAAGGGTAGCAAAAATAAGCTGCAGTAGGGGGTCCAAAACCTACTCTCTCCGTTTCGATCACTCCAAAATTCCGAAGATGGAAGCTGGGAGACTCTTGTTCAAGAAGGTTATGGTACAGATAGAGTACTTCATGAGTAATACTTATTTTGGTTTTTCCTGCATTCTCAGGCGCAAAGACGATCCTGTAATGAGGTGTAGGTCAAAATGCACCCATGAAAACAATTCCTTTCAAAAACTTAGCGTTTCTTAGGAACTAGAATTGGGCAGCTACCTGAGAATAGCGAATTACCTATTCGTTTTAATGGTGCATATGTCATACGGGTAATGTTTTTCTTTATTTGGTAATCAACAGTTTTGTTGAATATGTGTGAGAGTCCACGAAATTAGTTTCCAACCTAATAGTTTAAGTTAACGGAAGCGAACCGTCTCTGCAGTGGGAATTTTCTCGAAGGTCTTCTTTGTCGTATATCTGGTGGGAATCACACAAGCCAAAGTGGCGATTCATTTTCATAGATTTGTTGACCATCGAACTTCGCCAAGATGCAAAAGCGACTACAACCACTGCAGTGTTTTTAAGACCAAGATGTTGGTGTTGGTCTATCTAGACCGGTATGTCTTATGGCTGCAAGCCCACACTTTAAGCGGAAAAATCTTGGAAAACTCAAAAAACAGAGCGCTTCGATGTATACGGCTACAACAAATTTCAAGAGATGTTGAACTATAAAGTTTCACTGAGCAGAAAGAGGTCAAACAAAAAGTAAACCGAGAGAACAGCGTGTCAAGAACGTGGGGGACGACCTGATCAAACAGATCATTGTCGATTCCGGGTGTGGGCTAAGTCGGGCAGCAAACCGACTCTCCCCACTAGAGAACTGTCGCGGACTTGCGCGAAAAGCGGAAAAAATCCCTGACACGACGGGAAAACGAAAAAAACATCGATGCCCCACCATGGAAAAGCTTCTTTAGAGGTGACGTCAGGTAGTTCGTCAATTCTGAGCGTTTATGAGCTGATAAACTACACCAACCCTTTCACATCATTTGAGGTAAAGGGAGGAGGAAGATACGACGGTATTTGTTTCGCTTTTTCGCCCTAAGCAGGAGAAAAGGTAGAAAGGGTAAAACTAGGAATAGGTAGCACTCCCTTAGTATCGCTAGTGCGGCAATGAGTGTACCACCTCACTTTTCAGCACTTCTGCGCATTATTTCGAATATTTGATTACTTTCCCCACCACTTACATGAAGTTATGAGACAGTATACAGAAGAATAATCAGCCGAATAAAGTGTAATATTCAGCACCTTTTTCAGAGGCGAGCAGTTCGTCTGTTTTATATGATGTGAAAGGAAGATAAATGTATGGTATTCGTCTCTTTTTCGCTATAAAAGCATAGAAAAGGGTCAACTTGGGAATGGGTAACAATTTCTAAGTATATCTAGTACGGCAAGGAGTGTACCACCTCAATTCTCAGCCTTTCTGAGCAGATGAACATTAAGGAATTCCAACGAAACGCTGGAGAAGAAGGCAGAAACTGCATCGGAAAGTTGGAACTGCGTCAATCGTGCGCAGTAACGACAAATTAGGTATTTCTATTTATGTCCAACTGATTTTGAATGAAACTAAAAGTGAAGGTTGACGGGAATGGAATCAATCAAAGGAGAAGAGCGCTCGAATCCGTCCATATCGAACTTATCAAACAATTTTATTCGTCATTGTGCGCCATTTCACCCATGTTTGCCTTCACCAAGAACGGTACTGCTGAGGTTGTCAGAGCAAACCTGCGATAGTAGAAGCCGTGTTGGGAATGGAGGCGATCGGTGAGAAATTGATTTTTGAATGTCGACAACGAGAAAGCAAACTTCAAGGAAGCAGGAGAATCTTACTGTAATGCCGCGTTTCGGCAAACCAAGATTTTCCTTGAAAGAAGTCGAGCTGAGAATCAGAACGCCGACAGAAAACAACCGTCTTTTGAAGTGTGTTAAGTTGCTATGTATATTAAAATACCGCCAACTTTGGTAACGAGTAAATGAGGTGCTAAATTGGGTGTGGTACTTCCGGGTAGTATACAAAAAATGATGCAGTTTACCACTCCAAAAATTAAACATCGAAACGCAAACGCCCACTTTTGTGGAAAAGTGTCAGATTAGGAGATGTCACACAGACAACAAAGTAAGACTGCATTAGACCTGGGAAGGATGGAAAATATGCTTTGGTAACCGAGCTGATACCGATTACAACACCCTTATCAGGCGCGGTCGGTAGCAATGGCGAAGGTAATCGACAAGTCAGTGGTGATACAGCAATGATGCTGAATTTTAGAGTCCACGCCAGTCAAAAAGTATCTGTTCATCATACAATAACATTGAGACTAAAAAACACAGGCTAAATCGAATTTAGAAAAACCTGGTCCATCACCTTTGCTTTATCATTTTGGCGTGGAACTTTCACACTCAACAAAAAATTCATAAGCTCAATTCGCTTCTTATCGGTTTTCTGTCAAATTTTTGTGATTTTTTGTTCGTTTTGTTATTCGATATATGTATTCAGTTTTCGTAAAGGGAATTGTAAGCAGGCAATCGTTAGATAATCAAAAATGTGGGATGCTTAAAGAAGAAAGTACCGTGTTTACAAGGCTGAAATCCCGTGGCAAAAAAGGAGAAGCAATGAATGCTCCCCCATAAAGTGTAACGGAGAAGGCAGAAATTACGAAAACAGTAGAAAAAGTTAATGATCGGAGAGAAGAAGTCAACTGATCGATTGAACTAGTACAGCAGTGAATTTATGATCCGTTCTGGTTTCATAAAAACGCAACTTTCCCAAATATTTCTCAAAATTGAAAATAAAAACAAGAAACCTTATTGTCTAACGTTTTTATCCATATCACATTTGGAGCTAATGATGGAGTAACCAGCAAAAACAGCGCCCTGAGTACCTACTCCAGGTAAAAAGGAAATCAATGATGGATCGAGAAATGGTAGAGAAGAGAAGGAGAGAAAACGATGAAGAAATCAAAATGAACTCTGTACGAGAGATGACACGTTCCCGTAGTAAGAGCGGATGTAGTTCTGATCTGATGGTAGGTTTGTCGCAAAATCTCGGCTCGGATGGATTCGAACCATGGATGGGCCTATTCAAAACATCGTGAACGTCACATCGGTGCTGGAACGTTCCTATATTTTCCACTGTTTCCGCGAAAGTTCTAGAACGCTAACGACTTGCTCGAAACATGTCTAGCAATAATAGCTGGACACGAAACAAGACCGGCGCACGAGGAAAAAGAAGCCAAGTGCCGCTCCACCGATGATTGCAAGTTCAACAGCTTGGCGCCATTAATTCGTAGTCTGTTCTACTTGGAAATGTCTCGAAGAACACCCAACTACTCGAACAAACAGATTTTGTAGAGTGGGTGAAAAAAACGCTGTGTTCCAGGTGAAAAAAGCTGGATGGACCACTCTGGCCGCCGTCGCCACCTCGCCGGAGCGGAGGATCATTTCGCGTCGACCCCACACAGTTCAAGTGCCTCAACAACGAAATCCACTTCAGCCTCGTCGGCGGCCGATTCGTCTTCGGCCGGCCGTCGAAAAATCGTCGAAAACCACCGAATGCGATCATTATCCGGCTCGGAGACGCTACAAATACCTTCAGCCTTCCTCTCAGCATCATCCAGTCGAAGAAAAATCCACAAGGGGAATTATGAAGAGTATAGCTTCTTAGGTGTTAGAAATTTTTGTTGGACCAGCAGAAAACCCATTGTCAACAGACTGGGCAACATCGATATCAATATGAAGTTTATTTTTGTTTGCTGACATTTTCGCCTTTCCAATATTCGATCAACCCTCAGAACACACCCTCGTCGACTTTAAGCAGTAGGTAAGGTAAAGGTAAAAGTGTCGGTGATTATCAGTTCCCTACGGATGCGCCGCCGTCAACCTTTTGCAAATTTTGATTGGAATGGACTTTAATGGATCTTAAGGATCTTAAGCAGTGGTAATTTTAAAAGTTCGAAGATATTCACCAATTTGTAGGTATACCGATTCCTACGTGACATGGAAAAACAATGCTTTCGTGGACACCATTTTATAGAGAGTTGAAAGAAACGGGTATTCGACAAGATTCTAATCAGAACTGGCTGTCGCCAAAGCCGAAGCCCACGACAATGGATGGGATTCGAAACGAGATTCAAAGCCAAATACAGATTAACAGGATTTCTTATAGTATCAAAAGTAGCAGGGATGACCTATTGGATTTTTACTACATTTTACTAATTGCTACGCGATTGCGAATCTCAAAAATAGCCTTCTGACCACTTGAAACCTCGTCCATCGAACTCCATCTACCAACCATTTTACAGAAGATATGGACAGCATTTCAGGCTAGGACAAAACCCTAGTCTCACCTGCGAAAGCTTCACGAGTTATCTGAAGCGAGCGAGAGCACATCACGAATCAAGGGATCGGCAGGTACGGCTCCATTACCAAGCAGAAGACTCGAATAAAGGGAATGAGAGGATTTGTATGAGCGTAGGAAATATCGTCAGATGTTTACCGACCACGATGAATGAGCTTCTAATGCAAGTTCCCAGAGGGGGAAGCCGCCGAAACTCGTTCCCACGCGCGACACGACGACACGGCGCATAAGAACGAAGTTGGCGCTCGGCGGTGTCAGACGGAATGCCTGATCCAATACGACTCTTTGAGGGGCGTGGCATGTTTATTCATACTGGGACCAGCACTCGGAGCCTCAATCACGCCATGTATACTCAGCTCGCGAGACCCGCATCGGCTCCATTCACCGTTGCGTCGCCACGACGCCATTCCGGTTCCGGAACGACAACCAACCACTGCCAGCCGCCCTTGCAAAACTGCCATTCCTCGATCTTGCTGGGCAGAGTGAAACCTCAACCAGGTTTCTGCCAGAGAAAGGACCATTCGAATTACAACTGTCATTGAACCTCGACATGACGTTGAATACTGCATACTAATGTTACGTGATCTTGTAGCCAAGGTTGATGTATACCGCTCTGATACCACTTACTTTTTGGTTCAAGCTCCTTTCGCAACAGCTTGGAAGAATCAGGGTAGATTTGAGGAGTCATTCGTTCAACGACTATTCCAGGACACAGTGGAGCACCAGAAGATTGCTCAGGGAGGAAGATCGGACGCAAGAACAAGTGAAATGACCAAACCACGTAGGCCAAGTAACTGATGGGAGAAGGTAGTGGTGAAAGGTAAAGATTTCGGGGTTGATCAGTCCCCTAAGGGTACGCCGCCGCGTTCGTGCTCCATTCATAATCGTAACGGTGCAATTACTTGCGGGTCATGCAAGTCAGTGGCTTTACCTTCTCAGACAAGGCTCAGTACCAATGAGAGACATCATGGGGATGGACGGCTTCCGATAGCCAATCGTTCGACCGCATGTGGATGTAGCGCTTCTTACCACTGTACCAAAAGCCCTGGATCCAGATTCATCATCGGTAAACCTCCGATAAAGCCCGAGATATAGCCCGAACGACGCCCACCTTCGTCTACTTATCCTAAACTTCCTTTGTTAAACGCAATTTCTCATCGACTCTGCCGTCTGGTTCTGGCTGCGCCGCGGTTTCGGAGACCGCTCGTCCGTTCATGAGTCTGGGCCCGTTTCTCGACTCCAAACTTTGACTAACGCAGTAGGAACAAGCGTTGCAGCCAATAGAAGGGTCTGATTTAGTGAAAATAGACCAGTAGGACATTGCTAGAGGAGCAAGCCAGCAAGGAATCAAGTGATGCGAGGCTACGTCTATGCAACAACCCATCCGCCTTTCAAGTGGTCGACCTGTCGACTTCTACAGCACACTTCGCAACCGGTAGCGATTAGTCTGTGCGCTGCGATAGACCTAAGGTGACGAAAAGAACTCGTCCAGCCGGCCATTACTTCCCCAATGGTCGAGGGGAGGGGCCTTAAATTGCGCCAAGGACGGCGCTCTCGTTACGCGCACGATCATTAGCGATTACGCATGCGTGGCGCATCCGATCGAGGTCTCGCGTTGAGATGAGCTCGCAGGGGTGCCGACGAAGTAAAAACAGCAGCAGCAGCCGCAGCCGGTGGACGAGGAATCACATCACACTCGGCAAATACACTCAGAAAACTAATAGCGCTCGCGCGAGAACTCGTCCTCATCGATCGATCCGACGGCCATTAATGGTTGTTGCGCCGTAGCGTCGTTAAATAAACTGGATAATAGTTGTGAATAGTGCTGTGCGGGCTGACTGCGAGCTCGAATCGTAACAACGGCGTGGCGCGACGACGAGGTGAACATTGTGCAAATGTGAGGCACTTGGCGACTCTAGAGAGGCCACCTGCCATCGGGTGAGTCGTGAAGCAGGAACTGGGTCGTGTAGGGAAAAGGAGAGGTCTGATTGCTGTAGCTCAACCAAGATTTATATAAAACACCTTTTCAGGGCTCGCGTTTCGGCGTACCCGTCTCCTATGAGTGTTTATATCTATCTTGGTTGAGCTGCAGAAATCAGACTTTCTTCAGCGACTACAAAGTGTTGTACGCGAATAAACAATACGGGAGCATCTTGTCCCATTCGCACGGGACCTGAACCTTTTTCCTAAGCATCCCTATGAGCGTCCGGTTGAACCTCTCGGTGATTCCGTTTTCGCGAGGATTATAGCCCTTCGTTAATACACGCTGGATTCCCATCATCCTGCTTAGCTCTTCCATGAGTTTGTTGTCAAATTCCCCTCCTTGGTCGGAGAGCAAACACTTCGGCTGGCGTCCGCCTTCGGCAACCCATCGCTCGAAAAATACTTTGGCCACCGTTTCTGCGTCTTTGCTCGGGATCGCGTAAGCACCAGCCAATTTCGAGAAGTGGTCGATCACGGTGAGGATATAACGGTTCCCGCTGGATGTCTGTCCTATCTCCAGAACATCGATGCCGACCAATTCAAATGGCTTCGAGGTTACTATGGGCTTTAGCGGTGGGGTCAAGGAAGGATGCGTGTTGTGGCATAAACACTCTCGACACTCTTCCGACCATCTCGCCACATCCCGGCTCAGAGTTTCCCAGAAGAATGACTTCGAGAGTTGTTTCTTGACCTTTTTCGCTCCGAAGTGACCCGCTAACAGTCCTCCGTGGGCTTCATCGAACAAAGCTCTGCGCTTCGACGGTGGTACCACCCTCTTCTTGCGATCATTTTCTAACATAACGAGGTTCCCATTTTCAAGCATAAAATCCGCTACTTTGAATTTGCGCGAAACTTCAGGGAATACCACGTTATTAGCTAGCTGTTCCGCTTCCAAAGCATCTATTACTTCGCCGTAAACCGGGTGTTGGCGCAGTTCCGTTGTCCAGTCAGACTCCTCGACTACCGCGCCTACTATGAGCTCATTTGGAATGGGGTCCTCTGCCGCCTCGTCGTCCACAGGTGTCGCGCCACGGCTCAGAGCGTCCGCCACCCTATTCGCTGCTCCTTTGAGGTAGACAATCTTTACATCGTACTTTTGCAGCTCTAGAGCCCATCTTAAAACTCTCGCGGAGAGGTTCGATCTCTTGAAGAGCGCGGTCAAGGCCTGGTGATCCGTGAAGACTTCCACCGGCAGGCCATAGACAAAAACATGGAACTTTCTTAGGGCAAATACCACTGCCAAGGCTTCCAAGTCGGTCACGTGATAATTTTTCTCACTTTTGTTCAACCCTTTAGAGGCAAAGAAGACCGGATGTAACAACCCGTCCTCCCCCTCCTGGCTGAGGACTGCCCCAAGTCCTTGGTAGCTTGCGTCTGTGTAAATCTTGAATGGCTTTCTGCCGCTCCTTGCGCCTTCTATATCGGGCTGTACCAGCACTGGCGCTGTGGAGATGATTTCCTTCAATCTCTCAAAAGCTGCCCGGCGTGCACTAGTCCACTCAAACGCTACCTTTTCGGATGTTAGTTCATGGAGCGGAGCCGCTACTTTGGAAAATCCTAACACGAATTTCCTATAGTAAGAACACATTCCGAGGAAGGTGCGGAGTTCGGAACGGGATCGTGGCAAGCGGTACTTTCGCACTGCCTCCACTTTAGCAGGGTCCATGTGCAGCCCTTGCCCGTCTACTACGTGCCCCAGGAACTCCACCTTAGCTTCGCCTAAGACGCACTTTTTGGGGTTCAGTTTCAACCCAGCAGCTCTCAACGCCGCGAACACCTTCTCTAGCGTCGCGTGATGCCGTTCCTCAGTTTCTGTGGCCACCAATATGTCATCTAGGTAACAGAGGACTTCTTCACCTAGCAACTCCTCCAGAACTAGGTGCATCAGGCGTTGAAACACGGCCGGCGACGAAGCCAGGCCGAAGGGAAGTACCCGGAACTGGTACAAGCCTTCCGTTGTTGTGAAAGCTGATTTCTCCTTAGCTGCGTTTGATAAGGGAATTTGCCAGTAACCCGAGGATAGGTCAAGGGTAGAGAAAACCCTTTTTCCTTTGAGGCTCTGCAACATGGCATCGATCGTAGGTAGTGGATAACTATCGACTTTTGTGACCTGATTTAGCTTACGATAGTCTACACATAGACGTAAGGTACCGTCTTTTTTGTGCACTAGTACGATCGGTGAAGCCCAGCTAGCCTTGCTCGGCTCTATTATCCTCCTCTCTTGCAGGTCTGTAAGAATACGACGCAGTTCCGTACGCGTCGCCAGCGGTATGGGTCGAGCTTTCTGTTTGATAGGTTTTATCTCTCCTGTCTCAATAGTATGTTCAACCAATGTTGTCTGGGTTAGCTCCTGCTCATTGACAGCGAACACGTCTGCAAAACGTTTCACGAGCTCTTCGAGAGCACCCGCCAACTTGCGTTCCCTCGCGAGGGTCAGCAAATCTAACAGCTTTTGCTCTCGGTCTGCTACTTGCGCTGCGGTCCGTTCCAACATATGGTTACAACTAACGGGCTCGAGCTCTGCTACGGCTGTTGGCTCGAATCGGCCCATTGCCTGCCCTGCTCGGACTATCCTTGCCTCGCTTCCTCCGTTGGTGACTGTTACTTGTACGGTTTTACCTAGACTGTTACATACCATGTCCGGAATCAGGTCGCATTCTGACCACAAGATTCCACTTCCGAAGCGGTGTGGGCCCTTGATGGTCACTACCTTTTGCTCCCCAGGGCGGATGTAAACTCTCTCGCTTGCTACCACCTTCGTGCTAGCTGCTGATTGAGTCACGTTCTGGCACTTCGTGGCGGGACTGCTTCCCTCAGCACCATTCTCCGCTTTCCTCGGGTCCAGGAAAGATTCGTGATTGCTGTCACTTTTCGTGAGGCGGAAACCCAATGTCTTAAGCGCATTGGTACCTAGAACTATCATCTCGTCATCTCCGTCCATTATGAACAAGGGGATACGGTGTTTGGGGCCATCTTCGATCTGTATCGCAAGACGTACTGCCCCGCCAAACTTCATTCTGTGTCCGGACGCATCATAAACTGCGTGCTCTCCCGTAATGGGTACTGTTTCCACATCTGTGTCTAAGACGACGCCTGCCAGTTCAGCTGCTCTAATAACTTGACGGGGGAGAATACTAATCTGCGACCCGGTATCTAGCAGTGCCTTTCGGGTCAACCCCAGAAGGTGCACGTTGCGCACAGTGCGCTCGCCAACCAGATCGTAATTCGGGGACAGAATTTCTCCCGCGTCTCCGATCCGTCTACCCCATGATGCAGTCAACACTCTAGGGCCTTCAGGATTTCTACGGCTTGAAGCTGGCACGGCTTTGTCGTCTGCCTTTCGCTGTTTCTTACAGTCACGACTAAAATGACCGTATTCGTTGCAGTTGTAGCACCGCGGCAGACGTTGACCGGTATCAGTCGCGTCCTTCGACTGCTTCAACCGTGCCGTCCGCCCACGATTGGTGTTCAACTGCGTCTCTCTCGTGTTGGTGAGCCCGTCGTATCTGTGTGGAGTGGTATGGGGTTTTAGTACCTCCGTAGTAGCCTTTGCCGTTCGCGCCAACTCCCGGCTGCGCTCGCAACGTAGCGCTAGGTTCTTTACCCACTCATAGGCACACTCTCGGGGCGCTACCTCCATTGTAGTGTAGAGCTGTAAATACTCGGGCCAGTCTGCTAACTGAGCCACCAGCTCTCCTGCCCTTGTACAAGACAGATCCGCCTCAGAAGCACTAGGGTAGGCCCTCTGCGTCAGCTTCTCCAGCTCGACACAATAGCTTGAAACGTCTGACCGTTTGCTCAGCGTCTTAAGGGCCATATATGCCTTCATTTGCGACGCGGAATCATTCTCACTGAACTTTTCAACCAGAGCTGCGATAAGAGGTGCGAAACCTGCCTCCCTTACTGCTCGCGGTAATGCATCCACTACCACCCGTGGGTATCCTTCCAACTTAGAGAGTAGTAAGTGAACTAACATGTCGTCGGTTAGTCCCAAGCCCTCATATTTCATCCGAAACTTAGTCACGAAGTCGCTAAAACCGCTGCCCCGTGGATGACGGAACACCTCCACTTCTGGTAGGGCCATGGCTGCGAATGTTCGTGCCAAACTAGTTTCAGGAGAATTTAGCGAACTTGGGTCACGCTCACCTTGGGGCTTGAGGCGTGATCTCGGAGCATTCGGGGAGTCGACCCTCTGCGTCGGCTGCTGCTCTCTCATCTTTCGTCGCTGGAAAGCTTTGTTCAGTTCGAGCCCAGCAGGCAATCCCAACAACTTGCCTTGTGCGGCCGCAATAAGATTCATCGAGAGCCGAAATGTGTCGTGGGGATTTCGCTCTTAAGCCTAACCGTGTTCGGGAGAGTGGGGTAACTAGTTGCTGTGCTCGGACTGGCGAGACTTTTCGATCGAATGGTCCCACACTGCCTTATAAGCAGTGTCTTACACTTTAAACTACTCGTATCATTGTATACTGCGTGAACAACAGTCCCTGGACTTCAGTGTGGCATTAAATATGGGTCAATAGTCACACAGAAACTGGTAATAGGTTAGCATATACGTCTTCACGTTGGCTTACGTCTCGACGTAACCACCCTGGTGGTGTTAAATGCTCTTTCGTTTCATCTTCCTCCCTTACCAACCTTGGTTACCAGCTGAAGTGTGACCTACACGCCACATTCCTCGTATTATATTTCCACTTTACTACGTTCACTACCGTGCATGACTTCTCAAAGACTACTAGGCCTGCTCCTAGAGACCTTCTACGCAACCGATCACCAGACACAAGTCTATCATAAGAGTTGAGATATTATTGTATATTATAGACTGATGCCGATCAGCCAAGATAGTACATACAATTTTAATACGGCTAACGTTTCAGAGAATCTGCCTTCGTCAGAGCGTGAAAGGGAAAAGTGGATTTTGAGAAATCACTCGTTCGAGAGCATTTTCAAGGGATTCGAGATACATGGCTGTTCCGCCGACTGGGCATGATGATGAGAAATCCGCCGAAAGTTCTTGAACGGCAGACTATTTGTTGCCTTGGGATCTTTTGACCAGGCGCGAAAGGACACCTTTCAAGTCGTCAGAATTCACGACAAACTGCGCCGCCACATTAGAGTTGGAAACTCGCGTCAGCAAGTCTCCCACAAGCAGAGGCGTCGAAGTGATATCAAACAAGGTCTATGTAGCAAAGCTTCGGCAATCAACGCATTCCAAACTCGTCCCCCCTCCCCCATCAACAGCTCTGCTTAGCGTTTTCAACCTACAAGCACTGATTTATCTAACGATTCGAACGGTTCATTGAAATAGAACGGGTGTAGAGAAGTTTCCTAATGAGCAATTCAAGAGAAGAAAATGAACGAGAAACATGAACTATATAAGGAAATAGCGAAGAGAAAACTGCGAAAACGGGACACATCGAGGAATCGTTATAGTAATGACATGATGATTTAGAAAGAGGAATGATATTTATATGGAACGTGACACACTGTTTTTGCCTTTGAAAAGCGGGAAACGAGAATTGAGAAGTCTACGTTTTCTACAATAAAAGTATCGGTTTCGGTCATGATTCTTGAGCGAAGTCAAATATCAGTATTACAGGGATTATGAAAGCTATTGCGAGGTCATATATAAATAACACAAAGAAAACCACATAGTTATTACTACAAATGTGTGACATTTGTATGACTCTTTATGACTATCGACGAAAATAACATAGAATGGCAAAGCTAAAGAGATCTGATTTTGTTCAAACCTTTCTCTGCGACGATCCCCTCCTCGATTTAACGCTGTTCACCATACTGCCCTTTCTGCTCCGCAACTTCATATCGAAGGGGTGGGGAGACGTGAGAATCGAAGTATTAGAATGTTAGTAGGTGAACCAGACATTACTTGCATTTATATGGCGATTCGAATTACTTGTTTTCAGAAAACCCGTAATTGTCACTATTCTGTTGAATAACAATCAGTGCGCGGGTCTGATCGAATGACAAAAACGGTCGTCAAATAGAGCGACGGCCTGATGAGCAGACCATCAGAAATTGTTCACCTCTCCTCCAAAGGAGTCATTTTTCGTTTGACCAGCAATTCCTGGGAACAAAATGGAGCACAAAAGAAATTAAGTATTTCAAGTGGACGACGAGCTCATTAGACAAAGGGAAACAGATCAGTGAAAGGAGAGAAGTTTCTACAGCACAACCAAGATTGCCATTAGGACTTTATCGGTTCATCGCCCCATTAGAAGTGGACTCTTTATTTTAGTTATTATGCTAGAAAACACTGAACAGCAGCCGAGGGGGTGGGAAAATCTCCTCAGACAACGAACGGATCGAGAGGTCAGTTTTGCACTCAACGACCCCAAACCACATAATAACTAGTAAGAAAACGTGTAGATCAATGCAGGGGTTTGAAGATGAGAGGACTTGAGACTTACCCTAATAACGGTGCTAGGATCATCGCAAAAATCGAGGCACAGGCAGGATTCGAACACGTGTTCCAGATACGGGGCACCAGTTCGGTGGGTTTTGGTCTACGTATGATAAGGATATCATCACAGTGCGCCGAATAGGCTCGAGACGCGAGTTCGAATCCGACCTAAGCCGCGATTTTTGCAGTTATTCTAGCACCGCCATAAGAACATCTATTTCTAGTATATTGAATAGTATCTCGAAAAACAGCGGTAATAATACTAGAGTTTCACGATACTCAGTAGGGAATTGCCTTTTTTTCCAGAAAAAAATTCTCTATATGTTTCCTCGTCGACATTTTTAGGCAAAACACTTCAATATCTAGCTTCGTTTCAGGTGCAGGACTCTTCTGCTCAGTCTAGTTCCAGACTATTGCAGAATGAACGTCTTTTTTAAGGACTTTCTCACTATTTCAGACGAATCTAGAGCGGTGATTCGAAGGATGCAGTGGTTCTGGAAAGTAACAGTTTTAGGTTTAGGCCCCGATCGCCAAAGAACACTGAAAGACGCCGTTCGGGGTACTGCGACGGGTTGGTGTTTTGTGCGCGTCGTGCGTGTGTGCGTGGAGGGATCGATTTCGGGATTTGTCGTTGTCCGCTGGACGGCCCTTCAGGGGATAAATAAACCACATCAGGGCCGGTGGATGACGCCAATTTCTAAACAAGATCGCGTAACGTCTGCTGCTGCTGCAGCTCGCCTGCTCATCTCGTCGACTAAAACCAATTGGAATCGCGCCGGTCCAACCTATGCGTTGTCCTTGAATCGCTTCTACCTCTCTCGTCATTGGGAATAGTCGTTGGTCGACCCTGAACCGACAGACAGAGGGCAGCGAATCGTTTTTTGGGTGGAAATTAGGGCGAAGACGAATTTGTTTTGGCAAATGGACTCGTTGCCACCAATACTTCATCGACCGGTGTTTGATTATACGATGACAAATCACAGTGGGGAATAGCACCGAACAACTTCTTTTCCTTTTCGAAAGGAATGCGCCAGGTTTAGGACAGCTCTTACAGAATAAAACCAGGAAAAGAATCCTCCACCCAACGAGGCGCAATAGGACTCGAACTCCTGCGCCCTGTTACGTCGCCTACGGCAAGAATCAACCAACTACAGCGATTCGTCCGGCTTTGAAGTTCTCTCTGCGTCGGAATCACTTCGAAGCGGGACGAATATGGCATAGTTGACGCATTTCTGGATGGATAGAAAATCGTCGCTATCCGTACGAGCGCAGCGGTATGCACTAGGAATAAAGCAAACCTCGCAGTTCAACTATGGAAGCTGGCGAGGTTACAGAGAAATTCCATCGCTGTTCTCTGCTATTCTCCGTCTGTCTGGCGACGAAACATTAGAAATGTCCAGTCCTAGTTCAAACGGATCGCGCGGCGCATCGTTAACACGCTTAAGCGCCCAATTTACGCAACCTACTAGTGTGACGCAAAGTGTCGAGACGAGACGTGGGTGTTGTCGTCGACCTGATTCTTCCTAACTCTCCGAATCCGCTCCGAATCGGGCGTTTTTGTCGGCGAGGGGAGGGGAGAGACAGGGAGTAATTCAAATGTGTTGCAAATTAAAAAGGCTGTCAAATGTGTCATATAGGACCTCAGATTGAGCTGGACATAGGCCCCTAATCGAACGCTTGTAAACGCTCTATTAAAGTAGAAACGGTTGCTGAAGCATGTAAGATGATCCGTGCTTGCTAAGAGTAACGTTTTAATTCAGTGACAATGGTACCAGAGTGAAACAAAGGTCCTGTCGCTTTTCAATGTCATTCTGTCACCACTGTTTTCTATTGAAAAGAAATGTATAACATTGATGTTTCTACATTATTTCGAAGATATCGATCTGTTTGATCAGAAATATAACGGCTCAAGTGGAGTGCCAAGAAATGCACTCGAACAAGTGAATAGGATCGATTTCTCCTTCCGAGTCCAATGGTTTCATGGAGAACAAAGGGTGATGTTCAAGTACGAAACAGCAACAGAACTTTTGGTTCAAACTAATGTTCTTACATCAATTCAAACAATTCAAGCGTTGAAGCAAGATAACCTCGTAATCTCGTAGACTGGCGGTGAGGGTAACGATAGAGTGTAAGTACAGATGATAAAAGGAAATGATTGGTGTTGATCTACGCCTAACGAGACCACCGAACATTTGTAGAAAGGACTTGTAGCGTCTCTTATGCGTCAGTTTCAACCCGCTCAGTTTCCGACGGAGACTGACAACGTAAAAGAGAAAGGCGAGAGTTCATCTCCTCTCTGTTAACCAGAGTAGAGCACTGAATAATGGCGTCAATGCGTTCCGCCACAGAGGAAATGCGTCTTCTACGCGGCCGCCGAGGGTGCGACGACGCCGTCGAACAACTTGCACTTGGGCGGTGACCAAATGCGAGCACAGCGATGGACTCAATTCAACGACGACAACATATCACAACTGGCCGCTCCACGGGCTTCCCGTTTTCAACAACAAAAATTCACCAAAACAAATCGAGCTACGCATTTATGAATCACGATCTGCGTATCTTCAGTGGTTTCCGACGGGTATAAAACTCACGAATATGGACTCTGGAGCAGACAAGCCAAAATTGTGATACAGAAAATGATCCAAAATCACACAGCATCCAGGCTTTATCGGACATGAATAGCCGAGATATTGGCCGTAAGAAATTTGTATTCAAATCTTAACTAGTCTGCTTGATGACGCCAATTCAAGAATGGTATACTTGTGATCCCCCAAATATATTTTGGATAGCGCGCATCTGTGATTCATCAATGCGTAGCCGGGTATATTCCAGAATTTCGGGGACTTACACGGGGAGAGGCGAAGCTTCGAAGACCTCGAAGTGTGAACGACACCTCTACCTTTCGGAGGGGTTCAATTCCTTTCGACTTTTGCTGCCTACAAACTTTTAGAGCTTGTATTGTAGGAGAGGCGGATACCAGCCTCAGGTTTTGGAAAAAACTATCACTCAATGTTCCTCATACTGCTGAGTCTTCATCAAACGAAAGAAATGAAGTCATACAACATGATGTAGGCCTTTAAGGAGTTAGCCCAGAACGTAAAATCTGCGCGAAGAGTAAGCAATATTTTCTGGGTATTAGTTCACCAGTCCGGAGCTAACCCCTTCCGACATAACAAAGAGAAAAACAGTGAATTCATCACTCAAAAAAGATGGTCGAGGTAACCCATTAATTTTTTAAAATGAAATTCAGCTACTGATTTCTGTATCGCAGCAAGAAATCAAAATATTCCATACAACACAAAAATCAGAGTACTCCCACTCAAGATCGACACTGCTCTGATAATTCATATCACTATTCTAGAAGAAAATCATTCATTCGCATCACGCACAAGCTGTTGCCCGGTTCTCATCACTCATACCTTCAGAAAACACACCGCTCAACTGTAGTATTGAAGCACCTGCTGATAAGTATCACTTCCATCATACAACATGATGTAGGCCTTTAACGTAAAATCTGCGCGAAGAGTAAGCAATATTTTCTGGGTATTAGTTCACCAGTCCGGAGCTAACCCCTTCCGACATAACAAAGAGAAAAACAGTGAATTCATCACTCAAAAAAGATGGTCGAGGTAACCCATTAATTTTTTAAAATGAAATTCAGCTACTGATTTTTGTATCGCAGCAAGAAATCAAAATATTCCATACAACACAAAAATCAGAGTACTCCCACTCAAGATTGACACTGCTCTGATAATTCATATCACTATTCTAGAAGAAAATCATTCATTCGCACTCGGTATACCTTCAGAAAACACACCGCTCAACTGTAGTATTGAAGCACCTGCTGATAAGTATCACTTCCATTAGACACATTATGATATGAATCACCAGAGCGGTGTCGGCCTTAAGTGGGAGCTTCAAAATCAGAAAACAGCTCTCGATGCCGAATTAAGGTTGTTGGAAAGGGTGAACAAGACGAAGAGGTTTGAAAACTGTACTTCAACTCGGCCTATTCGTCTTGCAATTTGCAAGAAAAGAGCGATGAAGTCGGCAATTCAACGAGACAGCAGAAGATATGTGAGCACAGAATGACACCTCCTGCAAAAGTTCATTAAATTCAGAGCAGCCCTCTGCATAAAGACCAATACAGAGAGGAGAGCCGGCCCGAGGTCGAAGAAGTTGCCGTGCAAGGAAATTAAATGGGAAAAGTAACGTCGGACCGCGATGTCTAGAAAAAAGGAAGAATCATCGTTGGAGGACTTTTACTCTAAAAATGTGGGCCCACGGGTTTTTAAAATGTTGTATAGGTTTCGTGCCATTTGAAACAAAAATTTGAAAAAAAAGAAACAAAAAAACGACTAAACGTGCACAAGTTTTTTGTGAACAGCGGAATTTCTGGACAATAGCGCTCCTCATCGAGCAGCCAACTCGTTAACGAGTAAGATGAAGATTACAGTTTTAGTTCGATTTGTTCGAGCTGAGCACCGGACGTGGAAGTTGGAGATTAGTTTGCTCAGACGTATTTGGTTCGAAAAATTTTCCACCGTGGTATGAGCGCTCAAAAATTTCATATTTTTGAAGGAGACCAGAGGTTCCAAATGAGCGGCAAAACTACAAAATTAGTTACATCAGCGCGTTTTTCTCTGTCTACTGACCTATACCCACCAATATTGACCAGAATCAAGGGTCACTCGACAAATTCTTCCAACTAGAACTGAGAGCAACGAATGAATAAAGGCGAAAGAAGTAGTGTACCAGTATAAACACATGACATATTCATCAAGGAGACCCACCATAACAACCAGAAATTCGCCTACACCGACTGAGGAATTGGGTGAAAGCGAACGTCATTCTGAAGACTATTAGAACCAAGGATAACTTTGCAAATATAAGTTCACGAAAGGTTTAGAAACTCCACCCTACCGCAAAGGTCTTGATTATATAGAGATAATATCAATCAATTGGGCAACATCACTGGGTATCTTTCGAATGACTTGTTAAATGAAGAAAAATGTTGAAAAAGAAAGGAAGACTGGATCTACCGATCAAAATATAGCAGAATTTCACAGATACTTTCGAATAGATATCAAAATGTAGGCATTACCTTGGCTGTAGAGCTACAGTTCGTTAAAGCTTATTCATACTTGGCAGCAAGCAGCGCAGCAATGATCAAGTCATATAGGCGATATAGGCGCAGAGGACGCGTTGAAGCTGTCGGTGTCATAATAGGAACTTTTCAATGATTTATTACGCGAACACGGCATTTAGCAACGTTAATGGATTGGTTCAATGGCTTTCTGCTATGCTGTCGACCATAAATGGGTCTTTAGACTAACATTAATGGTGATATCGCGGGCAGTTTGCGGGCGCCAAAGTGGGAAGGGGCGTCAAAGAAAGGTTACATTTTCCTCTACAACTCCGTCAAACAGGCATCGAAGAGATTAGAGCCATTTACCGCGGACATTGAAGCTGATGCTTTACCTCTTGTCTCCGTTTACCAGATTTGGTATCCGAAAGGATTCAAGCTTTCAAACCTCAAAAGTACCAAAATCCTCCGTGCGAATCAAAAAAATCAAAATGACGTACGGCAAGAGGAATAATCTAATTACATGAACATCCCGTCTGTAAACGATCTCGCAGAAAAATCGATACATCGATTAGAAAATAATCAAACAATAATATGCTAAACAATGAAGAACACATAGGCGATGAAATTCGATAGTTGAACTCAGCTGTATACATTCCACTGATGAAATAGGGAGCGAGACCAGATACGCAAAATTTGGAGAAAAAATTTGAGGAGAGAGAAAGAGAAAGGACCTCTGCAGTCCAATAAAACTGGAGCGAACATGCTGTGAATACTTCAAAAGCTTTGCGATTTTCTTGAAATAGCGATAGATGACGCCGTAAACATCATTTACAGAACTTCACCTTTTTCAGACAAACAAAAAATCAATAGAAGAAAAGGAATAATTTCCGAACCAGAGAACTAAATTGAATCTTCGTAAACGTTTCGAGTTTTTGCGATGGTCCGCAACGAGTGCTCCTCGCTGCTCTAAGAAAAATGACCGTAGTGAACGGGGCAGTCGGCCGGACGAGCGCTGACTTCAACGGCTCATGATAAATGATGCTGACGACGTCAGCGCCGACCCGTGGTGGTGGTCTACCAGGAAGTGGAAAACTCGTCCGACGAGACCGCTGGACAGTATGGATCCAGAGGGCCAGAGGGCGACGGCTGGACGTGGGTCAACGGCTGAGGGGGTTGGCCGAGTCTAACCACGTGCTGGAGAGATTTACAACGGCCACAGCTCACCAGGGGATGGCCAAAGGGGTTCGGAGTGCCCAAGGGTCAACTGGGGAGTCTAAAGTCTCGCGATTTCAATGGACACACCTAAGTGATCAGCAGGCGCGCTGGTGAGCAGGCAGAATTAAGCGAGTCGAATCGATAGGCACATGCGACGGGGGGGGGGGCGAGGCGGTGGCGGTGGCTGTGGCTGTGGCAGCAGCAGCAGCGGAGGAGGAGAGGAGACCGACGAGGCCCTCACTCCTCTCACACACACACCACACACACACGCTCACATACACGTATATGTGTCCAGACAGACATACACACGACTTCTAGTTGAACACAAGCTCACACACACCCGCCCCAGCCACAGCTTGGCGTCGTGGGAACGCCCGGGCTCTGCGACCGGCTCGCGATCCCTGAGGCGTTTTGCTGGACGCGGGCTCCCGGATCTCTGCCTTCAGGACCCTCTGGGCGCTCTGGATGGCGTCTTCAGAACCAGTGCAATTGTTGCGGCAGTGAACTGGCTTCGTTCTGAGGAGCGCAGATTCCCATTTCATGGATTACTGTTGGGTGTATGTCGCGCAGTAATGGTCACACTCGAGTCTCGAATGTACTCCAGACTTCAACGCGAATTCACTGGGCCTTCCGTTCGAATCTTGAGATCTGGATCCGGATTCATAAATGTTATATAATTTCAAACAAACCATGAATGGCGCGTGGACCCTGATTCACGAACGCGCTCAGGTTTTCGTCGGGATTTATATAGGGTATAACACTCCTCACTCCGAATCGCATGTCCCAGAGTGAGTCGATGAACGAGTATTTAGGATTCGAGTTGTCCGAAACCTCGCCGTGCTAACGAATTGTGTAAGACGTAAAACCCCGAACAAAAGCCAGAGCGAAAGTTGATGAATCACGATTTGCACGTCACTGGGATAAGTTTTAGGGTTTATTCCGGGTGAACCGTTGACCAATCCGAGTTTAGAAGTCGACGAACAAATTTATTCAGCTGCGACCCTTCAATCTATCGTAGTCTCCCCAGAACGCAGTTTTTCGAGGAGCATGGAGGTCCGACACTAAGCAGCAAGGATGCTGGTGCATACTATGCCCTGATGGTGTTAAATTCATTGCAAAAGCCGAGACCCAGAAGGGATTCGAACCCGTTGCCTCATTTTTATCACAGCCCACAAAATTATGCCTCAATGACGAGTAGCCAGTATCCACCACTTTGATAAACAGACTTTGAATAAGAAGGACATCTTCCTACAACAAAACTGCTCTCTAGCTTACTATAGGAACGAGCCCAACCCGGATCGTGGTTTCGAACATTTTCCTCAGAAGTAACTATTAAGAATGGTGAGCTCATGTGAACTAAATGGGTAGGCTGTTGAGCAACTTGTCCTCGGGTGCAGTTCACTTTTTTCCTTTAGGAGTGCAACCCACATATAAAATATGCGACTCAGGTACATGCTAAGTTGCCCTGCTTGAAGGAGGGGAGCAAAAAACTCATTGGCAATCACTGAGCTCTTCGCTCACCTTGCCCACTCATTTACGGTAACTATCAATCCGAGTGAAATTTTAAAGGCACTACTATTAACTTTACAGTCGAGCGATCGACCCCATCAAGGATAACCAGGTCTTAAACCCTTCCAGTGTCGGGTAAATTGATCTATATTAGAGTTGTCTGGGTAGGTAAAGACACTGATCTGGTATAGCGACTGGCCTCCGCAAGTCATTGTATAGGCCAACTACGCATTCACCATGCCTACACGATTCTGAAAAGAAGACGAATACGGCGATGCCTCCTCAGGGGACTGACCAACGCCGACGCCTTTACCTTTACCTTCTTACTTTTATCGATCCAAGTGAAATTTTCAAAATAAGCAACATAACGGTGAATTTTAATGATGGAGAGGTCATAGTCCAGCACGGTTGGCTCACGAAAAGACGTAGGAGGACAGACGAGGTTGGCCTAGTAGAGCAGAGTATGCAGCCTTAGCTCGGATAGACGAGACTAGCCGATGCGAGCCGAGTAAATCAAGTGAGTAGCGGAAATTAAGGCTCGCATCTCAAGACTTGTCCTCGCCGCTCGACTTCGCTTCAGACAGAGTGCAAAACACCGAGCCAGAGCCGCTAAGATAACTCTCGGACGACTCGGAGCTGCTGCTCGGATAGGGGGAGGGCTGGCCGGCGGTTCGGAGGAAGCAGGGCGATCACTGCGCGGATGATTAGGGCGGAGGAAGGACTGGAGCGAAGGAATCGGAAGCATGTCGGGACAATTCTGTTAGCCTTTGACAGCGCAACCAACGCGTTTTTTCGGCGACGAATGAAAACGGAAGATATAGAGACGTTCAAATTAAGAATCGACAGCCAAACAACAAAATGATCAGAAAATATCCACCTGACTCGCCTCTCTAGAGTTATTTCTCCAAACAAATTGTTAGGTTGATAGTTCCTAATCTTATTGATATATTTGCGTACAGTCTATCGCCTGATCACCGCTTGATAGCAATTTTATAGAACAGCTCCCAGGGTGGTCCTAGAGAGAATTTTGCCGTTCAAAATAAGTCGCCAAAAGCAAAAACAGTTCCCACTAACAAACGCGACCAGACAGCTGTGTAACGCAGGAGGCCTCGAAAAATCAACCAATCCCACTAAAAATGGCGGCAACAGCATGGGAAAACGAGGAACGAACTGAGCGAAGTGAAATTCAATTCCATCGATTCGATTCGGTGGACATTCTGTGCAACCGAAAGATCCAAACACTTCGGAAATCAATTTTTTCTCTTCATTTCCCCTCCTATCTTCAGTTAATTTCTCTCGTCTTTCGGATTTCTTTGGTAGGTTGTAAAAAAACGTCAGAAATACCAGGCTAGCCCAGCGCTAGGCCGGACTGGCCAAAAATTCCAAACCATTTTGGTCATTTTTTGGCCTCATGACCAGTGAACACTTTTGCTAAATCTGTGGATTTTGTATTAGGTTGGAAAGTTATGAATTTCCGCTGCGTTTTTTGACATGTATCTATCTTTTAAGAAGTGAGTTGTAAATCTGACGTAGATCGTTCTGAAGCATAGATTGTTCCGCATCGGTGAGTATACGTATCATCCCAAAAATTAATTTTTTTTGTAGAGAAAAATATATTTAGAAAACGGACAGTGGGAAACTGCAAGTGCGCATCTGCATGTGGTATGACTTCAGATTGGGAAAACGGTAGCAGAATCACATCGGGCCTTATGCAGTGCTTTTGGTGAGCAGGTTCTATCAGAATGTCAGGTTAGAAATTGGTTCCTGCGTTTTCGTGGCGGATACGACAGCCTTGGAAACGAGGACCATTATCGTCGACCAGTGTCAGTGATACAGTAGTGTCCTCAAGGATGCCATCGAACTGGATCCGCGTCAAACCACAAGAGAACTGGCAGCACAGTTCCGGTGTAGCCACACAATAATTAGAACACACCTACAAGCGATTGGAAAAGAGAGCAGGTGCGGTAGATGGGTGCCGCACTTACTCAGTGAGTCGAACAAATCAGCACGAGTCACCATTGCAGGAATTCTTCTCAATATGGCCAAGAGGAGCAATTTTTTGCTCCATTTTGATGTCGGATGGAAAATGGATCTATTTCGAAAACGCATGCAAAAAACGTCAATGGTTAAGCGAGGGTGAGCAGCCTATCCCGACTCCTAAACCTGACAAACACTGCCAGAATTCCATGCTGTGTATTTGGTGGAATACAAAAGGCGTGGTGCACCAGGAAGTGCCGAACCCTGGTCAGATGGTCACGGTAGACCTGTACTGTCAGCAGCTGTGCAAAGTCGAACTAGCGCCGCGTCGGCAAGGAGTGGAGACATCAACGATTAAAATCCTGCACGACAACGCTTCACACCTCACCGCGAAAATCTCTCGGGAGAAACTCCAGGAGCTAGGCTGGCAGGTTCTGCCCCATGCGCCTTACAGCCCAGACCTTGCTCCATCCGACTACCGTTTATTTCGGTCGATGCAGCACTCATTGGCTGACAAGAGATTCCGAAACGTCACTGAAGTGGGGATGTGGGTGTCGAGTTTTGTCGATGACCGGAGCAGACAGTCTTATGTGGATGGAATTCGCTCCTTGCGTCGGAGGTGGAGGAAGGTCATAGACAGTAACGGAGAATATCTCGTAGATTGAGGTGCAGATTTAAGGCTTTTTGCAATGAACTTTCCTTTTCACTCAAACGGCAATCCATAACTTTCCAACCTAATAGGAAGTGTGCATACCATCCTATACACTGTACTACCGATTCTCAATGAAGCAAGGATACCACATCTATTTATAGGTCAGGAGGAAAAAGGTATCTCAACAGAAAAATCAGGGCTTGAACGTCAACGACACGTAGCTTAACAGTAAGGAGGATTTCAGCGAAATTCTAGACGAGGAGATCCGTGGGTTTTCCGGACATGCGCGACAACGCAAAGAATGACCGCATTGCCCTTGGTTAATAAAAAATTCAATTAATGAGAAACAAACCGCGCTAGGCAGTTAATTTTCTAAAGTCTCAAGTTCGTGTTGTTAAAGTGCTGTGGTGCATTTTGGAGGAAATGAAGAGAATTATTGCTCAAATTGTACGTCAAGTACAAATAGGAGAGGAGCAAGAATTGCAGAGCAGCTGCCGTTTCTGCTGCTGAACGCTTTCAACGTCACTGAACCCTATTAACTCAGGAGGTTTTCGGTACAGCTCCGTACAAAAGGTAATTCTACAAGCTTTTGATGATGAAAGAAAAAGTCGTCGAGGCTATGGGTTCAACGTACGATGACACAATCGTTTCTAAGAATTTTTTTCGAAAAAAAGCACCAATCAGACAATAGTCAAAAGCTTGCATGTTTTCGAATATGACTATAATCTTGTTTGAAGTTGGCTACATTTTCAGAAGGAAACGCACTTGAAGTCACCCCAAGAGAAAAAGAAGGAAGAAATTTCAAGAAGAAAATTTCCTATAACCAAACCCTCGCCGAAACCAGCGCAATCTGTGACAACTTAGCTTCACTGATGTCGCTCTCTGCAATAACTAGTGAATTAAACAACGATACCTTACCCCTCCTTGGGTGTATACCGCCCATGTTACCCACCTGCAAGACAGTGTACAGGGTTTAGCATTTACCACTGCGGATCAAAGGTGCAGGAAATTCTAACTGCAAGACTGCTGAACACTGCGACCGAAGATACCACTGGATTACCTCCCTAGTTTGTATACTACATGCAATTAGGCTGTATGTAGTTAGGTCCAGTAGTAAGAGGCGCTACTGACACCGGCACGATCGAGCGATCGATCGCCACCCGGGCTAACCAAGCCTTGCGGACCTCCGCAGTCGGGTAAATTAGTACCAGACTTATCTAGGAAGGTAAAGACACTGACTTGGTATAGCGGCTGGCCTCCACAAGTCATTGCATAGGCCAAATACATATTGACCGTACCTCTACAATCCTGAATGGAACACGAATGCAGCGGCGCGTTCTTAGGGGGTTGATCAGCGCTAGCATTCTACCCATTTAGTACGGGCGCAGGAACAGACCCTTCTACTAAACACTGCCACAGAAGAATCCGCTGCAACACCTCATATATTTGGTTTGCATATTATTCTATAATGGAACGGTGGTAATAGGCAGGTATACCAGGTGCAAGAATCACCTTGAACCGACAAAGCAGCCCACTGCCAGTGGGTGAGCGATCGATTCAGAAACGGAGCCGAAACGTTCTAAACTTGCGTGCGGGTAACGCAATTAGGAAGAGACAAGTTGACGGGAACGAAGAGGACCGACGGGGGGGGAAGGGATGCGGCGACGGAGGCTCGTCGGTTGGGGCAGCCTGCAGCCGCTGCTTTTGCACTGCGATACATATCAAATTGCTCTACTGCATAAGGAACGAAGCTAACAAACGGCGGCACAGGGACACAGAGAGATGTATAACGTGATCAGCACATGAAAACGTGAAAAAAAGCGAATGAAGATAAAAAAGTAAATAAAAGTAACAAGGGAAACGAATGAATGAAGACAACTCACTGAACAGGAACTTTGCAGCTGTGGAGACATTGCACCTTCGGCACACGATTGAAGTGTGGCGATCCAAGAAAGCATGTCGGCCTCACTGAAACAGGCCCAATAAATTATGAACAATTATAAAAGAACAGAGTTTTCCCATATATTCAGGCTTTTACCTATAATAAGCAACATTTATGTTGAGAGGACTACCAGACAACACATGACGTACTTCAAAGTTTCCCGGATTAAAAAAAAACACGGGCGCGCGTGGTACAGTGGCAAGAGGCGCTACTGACACCCGCATGGTAAAGCGAACGATCCCGGCACAGGTTGACCAGGAATTCCATGTCTCCGGGATGTGAAAATTGGTACCAAGTTTGTCTGAGGAGGTAGAGACACAAATTTGGTAATAGACGCTGGCCTTGCAAAGCATTGTAGACGAAACACACATTTTACAGGCCTCTACGATTCTGAATGGAACCCGAGTGCGGCGGCGCGTCCTCAAGGAACTGATCCTGACCGCCACCTTTAGCTTTGCTTTTAAAAAACCACGGGTAAATACGCTCTGAAGAGAAGAAACTGTTCTAATCCGAAACGCAGTTGGATCTCCTCTAACAGAAAATCGGAGCAACTGAAATTCCAATTTCGGCGTTGGACTGCTCCGGTACTTTGCAACGAATTACAAGTTGTGGTTGTGAGGATCCGGAGCTCTTGCAAAATTACTGTTGATTCTGGCTAGGCGATGCAGTTCTACCATGTTGCACTGTAATAAAACGGCCGCGCCGTACAGTGGTAACAGGTGCTACTGGTACCTGCACGGTCGAGCGATCGATCCCCATTCAGGCCCCGCGACTCATTCCGGTCGATTGGGTTTTTACAATTCACTGTTTAAGTCGAATACGCATTCAGCGTGTCTCTGCGATTCTATTGTAAATAGAAATCGAATGCACTGGTGCGTCCTTAAAGACCTGATAAGCGACGACTACACTACTCTCTACCATTTACTATAGATCAAGAAGAATGGTTCTCCGAATCTTTCTGAATCACAGAGCGCCCGTGAACTTTGCTGAGACACAAGATTACCAGTAATTGCTGGGCGCCGAGAATGGAGTGCTGTACGCACGCGAACTCCTCTTGACGCTCAAACCATAGGCAATTAACATTTGGTGGAATTCACAACAGGTGGCCTTCACGAGACGCGTCGTCGCTCAACTCCAACAATTGCCGACCGATGCGAAAAGCGTGGCGCGATTGCGCCACGGATGCGTGAAAAGGTCGAACTAACACAGAACGACATCGATACGAAGAAGTTGATCCATCACACATTCACACGGTCACCCATGGTAAATGTTACTGACGGTGGTGCCTCAGTAAAAAGGTAGACGTAAAGATGTCGCATTGATCAGTCCTCTAAGAACGCGCCACGCACTAGAAATCCTTTCAGAATCGTTGTGACATGGTGAAGGCGTGTATGTGCTATACAATGACTTGTGGAATCCAGCCGCTACACCAGGTCAGTGTCTTCACCTTGCCGGAGAAGTCCGGTATCAATTTACAGGATTCCGGAAGGATGGTATCCTTGGTCAGCCCGACCCACGATCGATCGCTGGACCGTGCAGGTGTCAGCAGTTCCTATTACCGCTGTACCGTGGCAGTATGAAACGAAATTCTACAGCAGAACTAGTGAAGCTTCTCATAGAAATAGCCGTAACTTCCACAAGGTGGGTACTGAGCCATAAGGTGGACATTGTCCGTCTACGGATTAAGAAAGCCTTCAGAGGCCAAGTTGAATTCCGGGATTCAAAGACTATTGAAAAGATCTGGATCCAAAATCACGAACGAGCCATAGTGTTTGGATACCCAAGAGTGATAAACCGGTTTCCTACGGCGAACTTGCAGCCGTTCACGATTCGTGTAGTTACGGAGTATCCGTTACCTCGTGAGCACTAGCAGGGCCCAGATTCATCTTCGGTAAACCCCCGATAAACCCCAAGATATAACCCGAACGGCGCCCACCTTTGTCTACTTATCGTAAACTCCCCATGTTAAACGCAATCTCTCATCGACTCTGCCGCCTGGTTCTGGCTACGCCGCGGTTTCGTAGACCACTCGTCCGTTCATGAATCTGGGCCCAGAATACGCGAGGGGGGATACTTTCTGTTCTAACCTAGATAAACCGCGAATATACCCCGCGTCACAATGATGACGCGCGGGTGACCAATGTACAGTACCGGACGTACCGCAACGATAGAACGACAGCAGCGGCACTTTTCTGCGACGAAAGGTGTCGCTTTTGGGGTTCACGGGTGACCGACAGAGTCTGCATCAATTTTAGTTCGAGTTGTAAGCTGGCCAAGATGATACAGGGTTTATCCGGCTGACGTTGGGGCTTACACGCTGTCGTTGGAATCCATAAGGCAGGAAAACAGCTCGGGGGGGGGTCGCCCTCAGACCTTCTCTACTTCAATTCATTCACAACGCGTGTCCAACCGGGGTCCCCACGTGGTAGCCTGGCAGAAAAAGGAGCCACGTCGAGTGATGGGTCACCAGACGAGGCCTCGAAGGAGCAACGGACTGAAAATCAAGGGGTCGAAATAATCGCTTGTGTGTGTGGAAAGGTGGAGCTCGACCTGCTGAATTCAAAAACATACCTTATTTTTATGGATAAACCATTTTCAAAAGAAATATAGAAAAACGGCGGTCGCGCCACTGGCGCAGTTTTATCGTTGTTATCGCACGTCCGGTACTGAAGCTTAACAAGGGGCTTGTAGCGGGCATTTGATCAATCATGAATCCGGGTCCTGGAATACGAAAGGTATCAGGATGAATACCTGTCGAGTTCGAACAAGTGTTCGGCTCGGGTCTGTGTGACCAGACGGATGACGTGCTTCGTTCGACTCGTCGCCAACCATTCGTAGGCGATGTCGATGATCGACGATTGAACGTCAAGGCGAACACACGGCGGTAAATGGATCAGCTGGAAGAATAAAATCACTCGCTGTTTCCTGCTGTTTCTCTAGAAGAACTATAGATATCAAATATCAGTCTTTAATATTAAACATTCTACTAACAAATAAGCGAAACCACAATGTCTGTTTGTCAACTCTAGGGTCCCGCCGCGATAGCCCGTTACCGTACTTCCAGTGACGTATTTCATCAGTTCCTCGTCGTTTTTTGGTGCATGCTTCTTGTTTTTCCTTTTATTTGTTATAATAGATGTTTTATATACGTTACCTACTATTCATTAATTCATTTGGCGGCGCGCAGGCCTCTGAATGGCTGGTACAAAATATACGAGGCGAGCTTATTGCGACATATCGTTTTTTCATTTCTGTTTGCTTTCGATTTGACTTGAGACTTGTCTTTATTTATATACAGTAGTTCGCGAAAAGATATGTCACCTTGCATTTTTGTGTGCAGATCGGTGAAACCAAGAGGAATTTCATTCCATTTGACAGTTTTATTAACTATTATTGAAAACACACTACTATGTGCCCTTGTTGGAGATTCTACATTTTTTTTTTAAATTTTGAACTCATTTTCATATGCATTTTTAAACGAATGTGTCTTAGGAACCACTGAGCTTCTGCTTGTCTTGTAGTGATATTCTGATAGAGCATGATTAGCTTGTTCTTATAAGCTATGAATTTTAGTTTCAAGACATTAATAAACCATAGAATTTTTTGTGTGAATGTTTTCATGGTAAAAAAATGGTGAAATCATGGGACAATCTTTCATATAAAGTTTCATATATCAGTAACCAGCCAATGAAATATCATCAAATTAGGATATGTGATAGCATAAGATTTTCTCTTCCCCACACATATCTAACTCTAGAGAATAGCCGTCTGATTACTGCGAAAATAGCTAATGAAATTGCATTTACACAAGTAGCCGTTTTACGAATACCCGGAGGGCTAGCAGAACAATTCTCGCTATTGTTCAGAAAATCATCTGTTGTTGTATGCATCACTATCCCGCCACCGTACGCTGCGCGGGTTTGTGCCCCATTTTCTCTCGGTCCAACTAGAAGACGATTTTCTGAACAATAGCGGGAATCATTTCGCTAGCTGTTGAGTACCTAACAAGCAATAAGTCCACTATGCGCTAGAGAAATCTGGAGTTGAATGCCCTCCGGGTATTCGCAAAACGGCCGCTTGTGTGAATACAATTTCATTAGCCATTTTCTCAGTAATCAGACGGCTATTCTCCAAAGTTAGATATGCATGGGAAAGAGAAAGTCTTATGCTATCACATATCCTGATTTGATGATATTTCATCTGCTGGTTACTGATATATGTAATTTTATATGAAAGATTGTCCCATGATTTCACCATTTTTTGACCATGAAAAAACTCACACAAAAAATTCTATGGTTTATTAATGACTTGAAACCAAAATTCATAGCCTATAAGAACAAGCTAATCATGCTCTATCAGAATATCGCTACAAGACAAGCACAAGCTCAGTGGTTCCTAAGATACATTCGTTTAAAAATGCATATGAAAACGAGTTTAAAATTTTTAAAAAAAATCTAGAATTTCCAACAAGGGCACAGATTAGTGTATTTTCAACAATAGTTAATAAAACTGTCAATTGGAATGAAGTTCCTTTTGGTTTCACCGATCTGTACCCAAAAATGCAAGGTGACATATCTTTTCGCGAACTACTGTATGGCACATTAGCGTGCCGAACCAAATGTAGACGAGATGTGTAGACAATGAGCTGAGTTAAAGAACTGAAGAATAGAATTCATCTCATAGGTCATTTCTTCTACAGGGAGTAAATGAGCGACCTTCTGAAGGGCAAAAGCTAAGGAGGTGCCCTGCTTCAGTCGGAACTTTGGACTTGATTATTTCCATTTTGTGTTATACTGATGGGTACGTCTAACTCGCCAAGGATTCCAATTAAACATAAACTCGCGGGAAGAACAAGCTATGCCGTCGAAGTCCATATGGGCCATGTACAGTAGCGGCCAAAATTCTATTAACACACGGTTGCGCAGAATTTTCCACCGTTCTTCGACCGGCAGCCCACGAAACAGTTCGCAACTTCCGAGGAAGTTGTGCACAGTTTCTGATAGAACGAATCTTCCTCTTTCAAACAGTGTGCAAGAAATTCTTAGATGTGCTGTATCTGAAGAAATATATTAGGCTTTTTGAGACATACATTTTTCTTCACTTAAAAATTCATTTTGGTGACGTGTATTTTTTCCGCAAACAGCTACGCAAAAAAACCAAACAAACATTTTAGTAGTGCAAACAATTCTCTTTCGAACGGTGTAATTTGTTTTTAACTTTTCTACACAAATCCACAATTAGAGTCTTTTTAGTGAACTGTTCGGTATTTCATCAATTTTGCGTTGAGCGAGCGAGATAATATGACCATTCTATTTCCCATGCCTTACTGCCTTTACCAAATAATTTTCAGCAAAACACATCGTGAACGCAAGACGGCAGGAATTTTCGAACAAATTTCCTGCAACAAATTTGATGCCAAATCATGGGTCCGCCCCAAATTTCCCTGATAGCTCACCAAGGGCGCGCTTTCGAAGACAGGAAATACAACCATCGTATTCCACATAATTTGCTACCATCATGAAAAGAATTTGAACAAGATATCTCGTCTACGCCGGAAGCCATGAATTTTTAAAAAATTTCAACTAGTGGAGTAGCAAGACTATAAGTCCGCTCAAAATTTAGTTGAGAGTGCACCAACAGCGCCATCTCGAGGGTGAATAAGAACACCATAGCATTCTACGTGTCAGACTACCTTCGAAAAAAATCTCGAGCAGGACAACTTGTTAGCGCAGGACGCCATGAATTTCCAAAAAAAAAAGAGCAAGTGGCGAGGATGATAGCAAGAATGATCTCCTCCTACTATACAAAATTGTGCATAGAAAGACAAGTATTAAGCTAGGTGATATGTTCTCGCTGAGAGCCTCAAACACCCGGGGTGGTGCCGTTAAATTTCAGATGGCCAGCGCAAAACACAATTTTCGCCGCTTTTTCTTTTCCCATAGAGCCATTTCTTCCTTGGAGAAGTTTCGCAAAAAGTATAGCATATTTGTTGGCTACCATACATTCAAAAACAGTCTAGACAAGTTTCTTAGTTCGTGATTCCTTGGCGGTTTCCAGCTGATCATTCCTGTTCTTGGTTTTTGTCATTTCAACTTTTTCTCCTTTTTAGTTTCTTGTTTTATCAAGGTGACCTATGTTTTTTTTCTTTCTTTCACCCTTGTATACTTTTTCACTACGATCTGACAACCTCGAATATGTGCTTTTCTTTCCTCGGTCGCCTACATTACTGTGCATGATGCTACTCGTAGCTCATGTAATAAATAAATATATATATATATATATATATATATATATATATATATATATATATATATATATATATATATATATATATATATATATATATATATATATATATATATATATATATATATATATATATATATATATAGCTTGTGACAGCTTCCGCGAATCGCGGTCTATTAACGAAGAAACTTCTTAATCATTTTCTGTTTTGCACATCGCTTGTCTGCGAGCATCTTCTACAACTATTAAATACACTACTGTTGAATTACCGATGACATTTATCTTAAGCACTGTCAATCAGATGTAAAAATTGGTATGTCGCAGAGGTGCATGGCGCAATCCACACCGATAAAATGACATAAGATCTTCTTCTCATGTGCTTTCGTATGGCCTATGACCTATCTTTGAATCTTCACTATCAGTGAACTTAGACTACTTTTTGAGACACCCTGTATGTAGTGTTGTGTTTCTTCGTGAGTTTTCACTTTGAAATTGTCTGTAATTCTGGACTTATGGAGAAAAGTTTAAAAAATTACACCGTTTGGAAGAGAATTGTTTGCACTATCAAACAGTTTGTTTAGTTTTTTCGCATAGCTGTTTGCGGAAAAAATACACGCCACCAAAGTGAATTTTTGAGTGAAGAAAAATGTATGTCTCAAAAAACCTCATATATTTCTTCAGAGACAGCACATCTGGAAATTCCTTGTACACTGTTCGAAAGAGGAAGATTTGCTCTATCAGAAACTGTGCACAACTTCTTCGGAAGTTGCGAACTGTTTCGTGGGCTGCCGGTCAAAGAACGGTGGAAAATTCTGCGCGACCGAGTGTTAATAGAATTTTGGCCGCTACTGTATATGTATGTATGTATATGTATATGCGTGTATATGTATGTATGCCATGTACGTCACTTACCCCAAACTCTCGATTAGAGAAATTTAAGCTACTAACGTATTTTTTCGCTTTTGGGTTCCCTCTCGGAACATATGATCAACCACAGCTTTGTTATGACCCAAGATCCATTTATACTTTGCAGCGAAGCCGAGCGTGTGCGACAAAACATAACACAGCGACGAGGCAGGGGCACGAACGAAGTACTCCTTTAGAAACTGGATAAGATTTCAAATGCTTAGTGACTTTTGCCTTACTTTTCACTAACTGAATGCTGGTAAAGTGTGATGGTGATCGATGATCAGCTGTCAGGTTTCAGGAGCAATGCAGTAATTTTTGACCGCAACATGGTTGTGACACAGCAAACTGAGAATTCGATTTATCCTCATTCAAAGAAAAGGAATACTTTGGGTGAGAGAAAAGAGTCTGATTTCTGCAGCTCAACCAAAACTGGTGCGAACAATCGAACTCGCTCGTTTCGGGCTCTGAAGAAGGCGAGCACGTCGAAACGTAGAACCGAACAACATGTCAATATCAATCTTGGTTGATCTGCAGAAATCCGGGCCCACATTCATGAACGGACGAACGGTCTCTGAAACCGCGGCGCAGCCAGAACCAGACGGTAGAGTCGGTGAGAGATTGCGTTCAACATAGGAAGTTTGGGATAAGCAGACAAAGATGCGCGCCGTTCGGGGTATATCTCGGGGTTTACCGGGGGTTTACCAATGATGAATTTGGGCCCAGGTCATTTTCAGTGACTACAAATGTGCCGAAATTCCTCGACAGCCAGACAGAAGGCTCTGAATTGCAATCGCCTACATCACTTCACAGTAGCGTAGGGATTGCGCTATCAAATTGACGCAAAACTTAAAAGAAGGCACTAGGATCTACCAGTTTTATTATTTCAAGATTTATGTGGCAACGAAAAAAACTGCACAGCTGTTATTGTTGACAAACCTTTTCGCCGCTGCTTTCAGCTACAGTCGATTTTGGCTCCTGCGAACAGAGGTACAACCATTGATCAGATAGCACCGCCCAACACTCCTCCCACATCCGTCGCTTTCCAGTTTTTCCCAACGCCAACTCCTGAAAACGTTATCTTCTTATTCATGAGAAAACGATCTGGTCGATGACTCAGTTCGAGTGCAGCGTGGTAAACATTACTTCAGAGATCACTGAGGAATTTCAAGAAATATGGTGCACTCATTTAAAGTAAAAGTACGAAGGTATCACGGAGAATAAGTGGTGGTCTCCAAATGTTATGAATAATTAAATGGTAAATGAATATTTTTCCGAAGAGCACTGACCTGATGTCGGAGCGAGCCCTGCCGGACGACTTTGCTCGCTCGCAGCACCGCATCCGGCAGTGGATTTCGGGAGATGGGCAGTGACGTTCGTGAGCGCTTCGCTCGCAGTTTCACTGGCGAATTCTGAACGGAACACAATTTTGAAAAACACCTGAGAAAAACACCCATGAAAGAAAAAGAAAAGAACACCCATGAAGAAGATTCGGAATAGTACGTAAAAATCATAGTACTAAACAGTGGCTAAAGTGATTCTTAATGAACCGCCTAAATGTATGGAGTTTCAAAACCAGTTGTCGACTTTGTCTTAAAGATTAATAAAACTCATACATAATTGTAAAGGAAAAACACTGGCTGTTGAGAAACCAAAGTACAGTACCGGACATTTCTTTTGATCACTTCTCGAGAAAGACGCTTTGGAGCGTACCAAAGCGGCTTTTTTGAATAACTTTGTTGCAACTCAATTATTTGTAGAAATTTACATACATTTGACTTCGAGCTGCTGAGCTCAAACATATGTATGTATATTTTCACAAATAATTGAGTTTCAACAGAGTTATTAAAAAAAGCCGCCTTGGAACGCTCATAAGCGGCATTTCCGGGAAGTGATTAAAAACATGTCCGGTACTGTAATCACCAGAAGCGGTAATTCAATGAAAGGACGGTACCTGATGGCTGAACAGAGCGATAAACTTCTGAATTCGGTGCCCATGATGTCCGTGGGCGTGATGGTGCGGATGAGCTGATCGGGACGATCGGTCGATAGACGACAGCGATCCGAGCGATGAAAGCTCTCTGGAATGGGGTGATCAGCCAGCTATAAAATGGCCCCGGAGGGGGAGGGGAATCTAGGGGGACGAACCTGCTGTCGTCCTGACTGAACGACATCGGGTGCTCCGTTTCGGGAAGGCTGGTCGACGTGGCCAGCACGTAGGATTTCGGACGAGCTCGTCTCATTCTCGGCTGTTGCCCTGAGACTGAAAACATTCGCCATATTATCGGATATAGTGCAACATGACATAATAGAACATGCCGTAGCCCGGCAAGGAAAAAAGGCAATTTACAACCGAGCAATGTAGGAAAACGGATTATTCTAGACCTATTATTCAGAACTCAGAAAATTCGAAGAAACCTAGAAATTTCGAAAATGATGCATTCCATTTGATGTGAGAACGAATTTCTAAGTTTGATTATAATTAGCAAAACTGTTTGTTCAGGAACATCTAAAACTAGAAAATTTCAGATACGCAACAATCTGTTTGTTTTTATCACGAATTTACAAGTTTATTTATTTACAGCAGAGCCGATTGTTCGGATACTCATTTGGAAGTTTTGAAAATTTTTCACCACGAAGCATTCGATTTCTTCCTACCACGAATATCTATTGAACAAAACAAAACATGAAAGCAAGAAATATTTCAAAACAATCCGTTCCGTCTCAAAACTATAGACGATCCATTTCGAACACGTAGATGATCCATTCAAAACTAGGTGAACAAAAAAAATTGAAAATTACGAATTTGAAGCATATGTTCTTATCTCGAAGTTTTTTTAGTTATTATATAAACACGCCCCGTCCTTAACAGGAAAGTAGAACCAAAGGACTCAAATGAATGTGAAATGGAGAATCGTAACGAAACTTTTGTGAAAATGCATTAGAATGACTAGTTCAATTCAGAATTAGCTCCTCTAATCATTGAATTCGGATTCACATAGCAGCGTGTCATGTTCAAAAGAATAGTTCATACAAACCTTTACGAATGCTCAATTACTTTGCTCTGAACCAGATTTGAATACAAAACGTAAGAAATTCGCTTAAAATAAAGCTAAATTGTTTAATTTGGCTACATTTACTTAAGCTGAAGGTAAGAATTCTTCTACTAATCAGTTTTGGCTCCCGATAGCGAAATCGTCGAGGATTTGCTTGTTGTGTATTTGTTTGTTATCTTACACCTTCAAAATACGTATCTCAGGGCAACGTCCACAAAACAAATCTGAGCAATCCGTTCCTCTATTTGACTCATAAATAGAAGAAACTAACAAATCCGAATGCGCGACGTTTAGTTAAAGAGCTGCAGTTACCCTGCCCGCTACCAAGAAGGAAAACATAGAATCTCATGGGAAGTTCAGTGAAGCCACGAGAAATGAATTTCAATCTATCCATATACTAGGATAAACCCCAAACAAAGTCTTTGTTCCTGAAGTTTCATCCAGGGTAGAAATGCGGACGAACTCAGAATTTTAGCAGGATGTACAGAGTGGGGAAGCATCAAAACTGTCAACAACAAGGGTTCCGCAAAGTAGCTTGTTATAGTATGACAACCGGAGTAATGTTGAAGTGAGGTGGCGCCAGCACCGTATGCAGCTAATCGGATTACTGTATGACGATCGATATGATTAGCTTTATATATCAGTCTTGCATGATGCTGGTCACGTCCGATTCGTAAAGATGAACGCGAGTACTTGGAGCAGAGATCAGGGCAAGGGTCAGTGACTCATCTCACAGATTCATCAGTTGAAAAAAATTGAAGAGTTTGGACTTGAGGTGGCCTCGCTGGTTTTGTAGTCTCCTTTTTCTACGATCAATAATCTCCTTACTTTGCTTCCAGTTCAATTTTCTAACTGACCAGCTTTTGATGTTGCTTTTTTTCTCATTCAATAGACCCAAAATCTGATGCCACTACTTCTATCACTGTTTTCCTTTAATTTCCTAGACTCGGCGCACTTTGGTGCACTTTAAATGAGTAAATAAATGAACTGAAGAAAGAAGAAGTGTAGAGCTTCTTTCTCTGTGCTAAGAAGAGCGAACATAGTAAGCGATGAATGTTATCATGTAGAGAGTGATTATTGTTCATTTTATTCTCTTTCCATCACGCATCATTTCTCATTTGGCTACCGGGAGTAGATAGTGGCTTGTACCACCATTTTTTGCGAGAAGCTGAGCACAATTCAGACCCAAAAATGTGCTTTACTACGGTAGCCACGGTGTGAAACTAACATCACCGGAAAACAAGACGAATAAGAACGTTACGAAAAATTTGGTTTCCCATCCAACAGTCTATATAACTAAAAAATATCTCATAATAGTTTGAACGCGGAGAACATCTAGACAGACAAGAACCACTGATACCCATGAAGGGCGGTAGACCTTCACCTGCCATAGAAATTCCAATCGTCTCATGGACAACAGCCACTTGATCAAGGTTAGGTACACCGAGGGCGAACGCTCTCAACCCACATACTCATTGTGTCCTCATTAAACCACAAAAGTGGAGAAAGGCAAAGGAATTATCGAATGGAGAATTTCAGATGGAGCGGGAGGATGATCAAAGGATCAGATCAAAGTTCCACGAGGAGTTGTTGGAGGCAAGAATGTTTTACCACAACACGAATGCCAGTTGTTCAAGCGCCTAAGAAATCGATCAGATCTTTCGGAGCATCTAAAATCATACAGATCTAAAGAAGATCGATTCCTTAGACAGGAGCTTACAGCTTCCGATATTATTCATTAGCACCCCCTCATTTGAAGATATAATGATCAACAACTATAAGCAAAAATTCAGTACATAATGAGAAATAAATAAGGCAGCTTTAATGTTCATTCGTTCCTCGGCAAAAACCATTTTGGCGAGCTCAAAAGTAGGTCCTAACTGTTGTAACTCCTGATCATTTTTCTTACACTTTTACATTGATTCACTCGTTTCTTTCGTAGCAAATTCCAATCAATTTGAGTCGGTGAGAGACATTTGTCTCAGCATGAATCTTCGTCTCGAAAAAACAGTTCGAGGTGGAGCCGTTCAAAAATCACTCGGGTCACTCAGCGAAAACACCGCTCTCTTCGATTCCTCACATCATATAAATATCGATGAAAACACAACGCTACAGTAGCAAATGTATTAATGGTTGTCACGGAACCGAAGCAATGGAATTTGTTGTTCAAGCGCCTAAGAAAACAACTAAACAATTTCCATGTCAAACGCTGCGTACGGAGACGGATTTGGCTGAGTGCGGTGTGAAAACGGGGGCCAAATTTCAGGAGGTGTCGTACTCGCAAGCCCCGTGTCCTCATAGTGGATCGTGTGAAGAAATTCAACACCGCTCAACCATACACACTCAAACAAACGCGCCCAGCCAGTCGCTTAGTACCGGGTCGAACGAAAGCTTAGCGGCGTGGACATTAGTTAGTTCGAGTAGAAGGCAGTTTGAGCTATGCTTCTGGACCATCAGCACGAACCCACTGCAATCATCTGGATCTTTAGATGCCGAAACCTTGATGACCAGAGTGATGTTCAAGCATCGTGCTACATGGGTCTGAACTGGGATGGACCAACGACACCACCATTAGCTTGCCAATTTCAAAAAGTCGATAAACAAAAGTCGTTCCGTTGAAAACCCAGAAACGAAGAAATGATTCGGAATTTGTGGAAAAAAGGAAAGAAAAGAATTCACGTTATCGGTAGCTCTAGCGTAGTAAGAACTGATTCCAATGAAACTACGCACGTTGCCGATCAGCGATAAATAATGATAAATAGATGAATAAATTTAGGACAGTTCTGAACACTAATGATAATTAGACATGGTTCATCAAAATGGGCATTTCTAAGTGGCCAAGTTTTTCATAAAATAAGACGTGCCAATGATACTGTTCATTTCAAACAACACGACATTAACGTATTGCCTTGCTTATGCCGATATAAAATATAAAAAAGGCATTGATATCATTGCCAAAATTAAGGCGCGTTGTATAAAAGGTTTTTGGCTATTCTGTTTGAGTTCTGTTGAATGAATAATCGTGAATGAATGAAATAAATGGACACAAAGATGAGAGAAATTGGGTGATAGCTAAACGACACACCAACACGTAATGCACCATTGTTTGAGGGTGTAACAACTGTGGAGGCAGATCGTTGTCTTGGAGATGAGAGTGAGTCGTCTTCTTCCGTTTGATTATCCCCTGTTTTCAGGCCTTTTCTCCCGTCACCCTAATCCTCTCGTTGAAATGCTGCGGCCTTTGACATGCCTATACCGCAATCCCTTAACAAAAGCAGTAAAATACCACGTGGAATGAGCCTCTTCTTTTCCACAAATGGCATGGGAACACTTGGCGAACCTTCCCATCCAGAAAGTATGTAATGTGCTTCTAAATGACAAATTGCGATGGAAAAAGAACGGCAAACTTATGATAAACCACGAAAACGATGAAACGCTTTGATAAATAGTCAGGATGGCGCTATGACCAGGACGTTTACTTGGAATGGCTGGTGTATTTAATAGCGTGCAGGTGAACGTTCGTAGTCATGCTAGTGTTCGTTTCTTAGAATTCATTTCTTCACCGGACTATGTAGCTATGAATGTATTCGAAGAAAACTCGTTTATGGATGAAAAAACCAGAATCGCTTATCTCCACGAATCGCTTTACGAAAGGAGGCATGACCGGTAACAACAATACTAGAGTTTTTCTAGGTAGACCATTTAATTCGGGTGCTTGATCACCTCCAGCCAAAAAAATGAGGCAGCTCAAACAATCGGTGTGGGGAAGGAACAAAGGTGAGCGGAGAAAGTAGCGAATCGTTAACTGATTAATTGATGCGATTCCTCGTAAAAGAGAGCGAGAGAACACCATTCGAGGAAGGTCGCCGCTGCATTTTGGCGCAAACTTCAGCAGGAAATTGTCAAAAACAGACTCCATTCGGCTTGCTCCAGTACGTAATCAACTTAGTGGAGTAATATTTTTCACAAAAAAAACTCATCTGCTAACCGAAAAACTGCGTGGATGTTGTCCACGAAGAGAAAGCTACAACCAAGCAGAAGCAGTCAATTATTCAGGAGGAAATTTTATGCTTTTTTTTATTTATTTATGTCTTTATTTTTATTTCTGGTTTCACCGAAGTTCCAAGAATATCGTCATATAGTGAAACAGAATTCTACTCTAAGAAAACGTACAGGAACACCGATATGGATCAAATCAGATTTAGAGTTGAGGTAAATCTGAGTTCCGAAAAATTGATTCCAGACTTTCCGAATTTTCGAGGAGAACTATGGAAGCCCGAAAAATCAGTAAAAGAGTCAGACAACATACCAAGATTCAAAAACGCCTCTACGGAGAAGAAACGTAAAGTAAACTAGACATGATAGAGAAACGAAATTTTATCGCAAAATAGTATTATTTGTGTTATCACTTGGGCTTCATTTGTATCTGATAAGCTGTATTTGAATGGCTTCTGCTCTTTAATTTCCTGACGTGTTAGTGTATTATCTTATTGTCAAATTATAATTTTCAGATGTTCCATTTTCTCTCACTTGCTTAACACCCGCTTATCATAATTTTAACACAGAAAATTGAAGCTGCAATTAGTTATCGTTTTATAAAAGTCATACTGACACGAATCCAAATAAATTAAAGAATTCATGTTAGTCCAACAGAGAAGGAGATGCATGAAGCCAAAAACTCGTTCAAGGGGAGAGCATTAAGGAGGGATATTCGCAAGCCTTTGTGAACCAAAGCATCACGACATTTTACTCGGTTACTTGCCTTTGCTTTCACTGCAATACCCTAGATGTGGTTCTCCCTCTTCGTTTTCTGATCCCTCTACTCCTCCCACGTTTTCCTTTCCCTCGCACTCATTTGCCTCCATCTCATTCCTCTTTGCTAGTTGCCAGCGCTGGCCAGACTCAGTACTTGAGAAAACCTGAGTGGGAGGTCGACCAACGTCGCAAAAGGTGGGCAAAAAAAACCTCAGCGTCCGTGGCTCAAGTCCGTTTACGCGCGAAGCACAAATACGGGAGAAAAACTGGACGAGAGGCTACCACAAGGTCACGCAACGAGTGCTCGAAATGTTCGCGTGAAAAAACGTGTGGCAACGAAAAAATGGAAATTCTGAGTCGTCACAATGACAAATGAGTTTTCCCGTAAAAACAGCACATAGAAAAAAGGAAATCGAAATTTGAAAAGAAAGGGGTAAAAGAAAGGGAGAATCAAAGAAGGAAAGAAAGAAAGAAAGAAAGAAAGAAAGAAAGAAAGAAAGAAAGAAAGAAAGAAAGAAAGAAAGAAAGAAAGAAAGAAAGAAAGAAAGAATTTTTTATACTCTAAAGTCAAGGTTCGTGACACTTTGCGTCTACACGTTTGGTGATACTACGTACATACTTATAGGGCGCGCGTGGTGCAATGGTAAGAGGCGCTACTGTTACCCGTACGGTGGAGCGGTCGATCCCTTTTCGAGCTCTACAAACCTTCTGAGTTCCACCCTTCCGAGTTCTGGTAAACTGGTGCGAAACTTGTTCTGGAAAATGAAGATACTGATGTGGTATAGCTGCTGGCACACGCAAGTCATTGCCAAATGCGCATTCAACATACCTCTACGATTTAGAATGAATGACGGATGAGTGGCGCGTCTTTGGAAGGCTGATCAGCACCGACTATTCTACCATTACCTACATGTTGATTTTACTCGTCACTTTCTGCTCCCTTTTTTTGTAGAACTAAAATTAAACGAAACTCAATCGGATTAGGACGGGATAAATAGGTCGTCACAAATATGGCGATCGATAGACATCCTACGGATCTTCAATTTCAGGAAATCCTTTGAAAAAGCGACCAAACCTGAAGGTCTCAGCGCCTGAGGTCAAGTCAGAAATCAGTCGACGTAGCGACACCTTTGTGGACGACGTTAGTCACCTTGATGTGAGCGCCGATTCGCTTGAATGCGTTTAAGCTCATTTATGAGATGCTTCACTGAACGCTAACCTCACCGCTGAGCAAATTCATTAGACCACGAGACCGAAAGCCATTCGATTACGCACTTTATACCAAGGTGCACGAAAAGAAAAAGATTCATAGAAAAGGAAAGGATAAGAGAAAGAAAAGTCACAAGGAATTGAACATCACAGCATCGCATGCTCCCCAAAACGGCACCATTTGGGAACCGGAAAGAATTTTGATAGCGTTCCACAAATTATAGCGCGCGTGTGGTACAGTTTTAAGAGCGCCTCTGACACCCGGACGCTCGAGTGATCCATCCCCGCACCAAGCCTTCCATCCCTCAGGGGTCGGGTAAATTGGTACCACACTTGTAGGAGAAGGTGAAGCTGCTGGCCCCGGAAGTCATTGTATTGACAAAATACGCATTCAAAACGCCTCTACGATTTTGAATTAACCCGAGTAGGGTGCGTTTTTAGGGAACTGAGACATCTTTACCTTTACCTACTACATTCAGATATTATAACTGATACGCAACAGAATGGCTGCCGGATAGAATGGCTACCGAACAATTAGAAGCCATAAAAGTTGTGCACAGCGAAGGGAAAAATAAACTAAAAGTAAAATAAAAGAATATAATAAAAACAAAAAGTAATAAATGAATAATAGTGCTAACCAAGGAAATGAGAGTAAGAATGCTTGACTTAGCGCAAATATGCTGAAAGCTACGTCTGATACGCATTCACCATGCCTCCACGATTCTGAATGAATGACGAGTAAGTGGCGCGTATTTGGAACGCTATTCAGTACCGACTGCTTTACCATTTTCTTCACGGAAACAAATAAAATAAACAAATAAGGAGGTCAAAAACGTTGAGCACCTGTTCAGGTGTATAGAACACCATTACAAGTCGACTATGGCAACAAGGGCAAGCCGTGCAAATACCAGCTGCCACACCTGAACGCCACCAAACGCCAGTCGATTGGACGTCCAGTTAAAACTGTTCAAACGTGGAACGAGCAGTGCAACAGTGGATGGGCAATTTATAACTTAAACCTGCTACAGCAGAACAAAAACTTTTTGAGAGTTTGCAAGATGTGGCGATCAAGTGTCACAGAAAATATATCACCTGCAAAATTCGGCGATGGAAACAACCCAACAACTGCAAAAGATAGCTGTCAACTGCCGAAAACGCTCTTGACTGAGGGAGGACAACTATGGTAGCCGATGAGCTATAGAGCCGGGGTTTCGCTAGGTGATTAGATATCGATTCAGTGGGTAGACGGCAAAAGTAGGACGATCTTCATATGTAGTTAGCACAGTACCAAAGTAATGACGAGCGCGAATTCATGAAAGATGTACCCTCCCGTGAGCCCCGTGATTCATCAACGAGGACGGCGAGGTTTACTGAGGATTTATACGAGGTCTAATACATGTCGCTGGCGTTACCAGCATTCAGAGACCTCGAATGTGATGCTAACTATGATTCGCCAACACGCCCTGGGGTTTATTCGGGGTCTATTTATCCACTATACCATATTGCCGCGGAGACCTAGAAGTAGAAACGGCATAGGAAACAGAAATCAACGTGATTGTGTTCTGCATAAACCAAACTACGCGTTCATAAATCACGGTTTGCTCACTGATTTCGGATCATACACAATTTGGGGTATACAGCGAGTATGTTATACTTGAATTTGTGTCCAGGATCCGGAAAAGCCTCCTGAATTTAGGCCTAATGAACTGTGATACCAACCTCAACCAAGATCAAGAGAAAAAGGGAGGTTTCTCCGGAAAGAAAACGATAAAAACTCAAAAAATAACAAATAAAAAAAGGTAAAAACGGAAAGAAGAATACTCTTGTGCGAAAACCGGACAGAATGGCTACCGAATAGTTCGAAGCAAAAAAGTTGTGCACAGTGAAGAGAAACTCGAGCTAAAGGTAAAATAAAAGGATATAATAAAAACAAAAAGTAATACATGAATAAAAGCGCTAACAAAGGAAATGAGAATAAGAATACTTGACGTAGCGCAAATATGCTGAAAGCTACGTCAAGCGACTATGCAGTGGAGAGTAACGGGAAATATGAGAGCTGTTCTTTTGTCAGGCATGCTTTGACGCTTAGCAGCAGCAGCAGCGGCAGCAGCTCGATAAAGTCATTTCCTTCTCCCAGCAACACGTCAATTATGTAATATGCAATCATGGCGCGCTCATACACCTACACGTGCAACTGACATCGAAGCGCTGTAGAACAACAACAATTGCAGGAAGATGGATAAAGCATTTTCACAGTGATAATTGATCTTGGCTTCGAATTTATTTTACTTATGTGTTCATGCCCGCTTCTTGAATTAGTAAACAAATAAATAAAAACAACGGAACCAGAATACGTAACATTTCAAGTGACATCCAAAACTGCGTGTTTAAGGGTCTTTGATGGCTTAGCCAAGAGTAAACCCGAAGTTTATCGCTGTTAACTTGACCTGTTGCGGTATTTTGAGGTGTTCTGGCTCCACGTATATTAATTATTTTATTTATGTATTAATAATTGCGCGCAACGAAAGTAAGACCACCCACAAAAATCCTATTTTTTTGGCTGAAACACACCGTAAAAATGAATTAAAATGAAAAAGAAGGAAAACTTATGCTACACCTTCGTCTATTCATGAGGAGAGCGATTCGGTCTATGGAGGGTTTGGTTGAATGGGGTGAAATGGATGAAGCTCATGTTTATGTGGAATGGTTAGAAACGGCTCCGGCTAGATAAGAAGGTCAAAGAAGAAAGAGGGGGACAACCTCAACTGTTAGGAGCAAACGAATTCAGAGAAGATGAGAAGTAGGGATGGTAACGGGAGAAGGGCGACCACCGACCATATAAAGGCGAATAAAGGATTTCTCGGTTCACAGGGATGATCGTTGTGTAGAAGTGCAATACAAGTGCAACAAATATTTCCTGCATAAGTTCCAACAAATCATTTTATACAAAAAATATAAAATGGTCAGAGCTCTGGTGTTGGCAGCCGGCCCCGAGCCCGCCAGCAGGGTACGGTGAGCGACGGAGCTGGACGCCATATGGCATGGTTGTGTGTGTGGATATAAGAGCTGCGAGGTAACCAATCAATATAAGGTCATTAAGTCATCTGCATGTGAGCTGGAGCACATCGCCCAGTGGCCGATCTGACCCGCCTTATCCAATATCTCATGAGATTTTCAGAAGAAGCAAGAAAGAGGGCGACTGTAACGGATAGCGGTCACCTGGGAGCAAAAGATCTCGGGGGAAAAAGAGAAAGAACGCAGAAAACTCGATTCCATTAAACCAGGAAATTCAGAGAAAAAACAGGTTGTTTTGAACAACGAGATTTTTTTACTCTTTCAAGATGAAACTATTCACGTGTTGTCGACCCGATATTCTACAAAAAAAGGAAAACCACACACGGGAATGTTTGTTCGATGAACGGAAACGATTGCGAGACCCTCTGCCAAAGCGGTCACCGGGGTGATTTCCACAATTGTTCGAGACACGGAGGGGCGTCGATGATAGGGTGAACGATGTCATCAAAAGGACCGCAAATGTCGGAGCAGACCCTCAAGACGTCCTAGATGCAAGCAATTAGTGGCCACTGACGAGACTAGAGGCCCATCAACAAAGACGAAATGTCAAAGAGGAAAAGAAAGCAGAAGAAATCTGATGATAAATGTATATGAGGTAATTGAGAGAAAGCAATGTCGATTTCGATCGATTCAAAACTGGGCTGACTAGAGGTCCATTCATACTCGGCGGTAAAGCAGTACAGTAATGGTCAAGAATTGGGAAAGGATGCAGAAAAGACTGTGTAGAAGTGGCGTCACAGATATTTTGGACATACTACATTAGGTAAAGGTAAAAGTGTTGAGGTTGATCAGTCTCCTAAGAATGCGCCGCCGCATTCGTGTTTCATTCAGAATCGAAGAGGTACGCTAAATGCGTATTTGGTCTATACAATGACCTGCAGGGAACAGCCATCATAGCAAGTCAGTGTGTTTACCTTCCCACAGAGGACTGCTACCAATTTACCAGACCCCCAGAAATGGAAGGCTTGGTTAGGGATCGATCACTCGACCGTGTGGGTGTCAGTAGCACCTCTTACCGCTGAACCACGCGAGCCCTTTTACATCCTGCAACGGTACAATAATTGGCAACGCCACAACAAGGAAATAGGTGATGCGGTGATTGTTGAGGGTGCCATGGACAAAGCGTGAAGTACAGACTAGAGGAAATCGTGGCGGCCGCTCAACTGCACAGTTGCCTTGCCGACGAATAAGAATGGGCCTAAGGAATAACTATTTACAGGGATTGTATTGATTTAATCGATCGAAATTACCGATCAGTAAAAATAAGGTGCAAAAAACGACGAACAAAATTGGCAGAAACAACATAAATTAAGGCTAAGGAGGAAGAGAAAGAAGAAACAGAATAGCGATAAATGTACACATAAGAACACTGAATACAGTATTCATATCAGCCATGGTTGAGCTGCTGAAATCAAACTCTTCCCACTGACTACGATTATGCCAAGGTTCATTGAGCGGAGGACGAGGAATGTGCTACAACATAAAATTGTCAAAGAGTTAGCCATCACCACTGGAGACATATCACAACTGAGAAAGGGTGACCTTCGTCATAAAACCGTTGTCGCCGTTAGCGCGGCGCTAATTAAAACCCTCGTCTAGCCCCGCTAATGAACAAATTACTAATTTACAACGCTTCACTGAGCTCAGCTGACCATGGAAAGCACGGCAAATGTTACCGCTCAGATGGTAACAATCACCCACTCTACCGTATCTCAGCAATTAGCCGACTCACTCAAAGGCGTAGATAGGATACCTTATTACTGATGGTGAACAGTGAACGCATGCGAGTGGAATAGGAACAGCTGATGGAAGGAACCCTTGCGAAGCGGCCTCCTGGGTCATGGGCCGCAAAACAAAAAAAAATTATCTGTTTCCTAGTGACGGGACCAATCCCTCTAGCTACGCCACTGTGCAGCCGACCACCGGCTGTGGTGAGCTGATGGAGTCGGATTTCCCCGGAAAACCCGCACAGGTGGTCCGACTAGGGTTGGTGACCTCAGACGAGAGCCGCATGGGACAAAACGAGCCCTGGAGTGTGAACACCTGCCCGATCGGGCCTGATCCTTCAACCTGCCACCAACGGTAATTATTGCAAACAGGCCACAAGGTCAGCTCAGGGCAAGCACTGTCTGGGATCCGGTACCATCGCCACGTGAAAAACGTAAACAATAAGAAATAAAAACAGACTGTAAAGACTGAAAATTGACGTAGGAAATAATATGCGGCAAGTATTGTCAATTTCCTCCATATTCTAAGATAATATGAGGAACAAGCTTTGGTTAGGTTTCCAAGGGGTCATGGTCGAGGGAAATTACATGGAGACAACTGCTGTAAACGATCTCGTAAAAGTAGTACAATTCTACCGAACAGAAACATGGGTACAATACTCTCAGATACAGTACTTCAGAGCCGTTCATCAGAGCCCATTATTAGTGACATAGTCTGACCGCAGCAAGGAACAAAATATTCTAGTTTTTTACTAAATTCTGAACACCATTTCATAGCCACGATTCATGGTATAGTCGGGGATACATATACCTCGAATGGGTTTCGAATCTGCGGGAGTTCCTGATTCATTCGAAGTCAAATACACTCAATTGGAACAACAAGAATTCGTAGGTCCGAATGGCGCACAGACCGTGATTCGTCAATGGGCTGCGAGGTTTCCGCAAGGCTTATTCAGGGTTAGGGTACATGGTTATAACACACTTTATTGCAAGGGTTCGGAAGTCTCGATTAAGTAACGGCATATGGATTATGAACAAAGCCGGGATAAACACTGAATAAATCCCAGAGCGGGCTGACGAATCTGGTTTTGAATGATATTGAGGGTATAACCACACCCTTCGGTTCAAGGTTTGCGCGCCATTCTGGGAAGGTTCCGGGGTTTATGGGGTATAAAAGTGAAAGCTAGCTGGGTCGGTTTATCAGACCCCTAAAGACGCGCCATCGCATTTCTGTTCTATTCAGAATCGCAGAGGCATGGTGAATGCGTTTTTCACCCACACAGTGACTTGCATCGGTCAGCTTCTATACCAAGTCAGTGTTTTCAGCTTCCCAGAGAAGGCACCAATTGACCCGACCCCGGAGGGATCGAGAACTGTGTTAGCCCGATCTATGAATCTGAATCCAGACATTCAGTCGCGCTTTTGCAGAGCTTTTCCGACCGTTCGCGAAGAGGTGAAAGCAAACGCTCATCGCATCTAACGAACTTCACTTCTTGAGCGAATGCCGTTGTTTTCCATGGAACTGGCAGTCGTAGAGCATGCCGCTCGCTGCGACTGACATCTCGCTTCAAATGCTCCTCTTCAACTTCCTGAATGAGCGTCACCGAAACACGGCTCTTTTTGCCGCTTCTCCTTCGAAATACGATAACAGCTCCGATCTGATGAAGCCATGCCGTCAGAAGCCTCAGCGGCCTCGTGACGCGTAATCCGCGGCTTCTCATCCGATCCGTCTGGCTTCAAAGGTTACGCTTCTATGGCAACAGTAAGCATTAGCCAACAATTAGCCGTTGAAAGCCAACAACGAGGCGTAGGTGACGACGATGACAAATGATGGACTTTCACAACAGATTCGGTGCTGCTTCAAAGCGCTAGAGACGGAGCCGGTCACTGTGCGAAGTCATTGTTCTAGACGTGGTTGGTGCAGTGGCAAGAAGCGCTGCTTTACCCAGCGTGGTCAAGCAATCCATTCTCTCCTGGGGTAATCAAGCCATTCATCAATAAGGGTCGCGTAAATGGCTCTCGGGCTTGTCTTTGGAGATGAAGGCAGTAACTCGAACAGCGGCTGCCCTTGAAAGTCATTGTTCGATGCGAGATACAAAAAAATACCTCTACTATTCTGAAAGAGAGATAAATGCATGGTGCGTGCTTGGAGGACTGATCACCGCCGACTATTTTTCCTCTACATTTATCCAAAAAATTGAAGCACACGTCCTCTTGTAATATATGGAAAGCCGAACAAAGGAACGGGCTAAATGTTAGCTGAAAAGTGACCTCATTAGTCAAAGGCGGAGTCAACTGGGAAGCTCTTTTGAAAATGTAAAATCATAAAAAGGAATAATGAGTTCTACTTCACGCCATTAATCTCCCAGGCGCTCGGAATTATAGAACAGCGAAACTGACAAAGAGGAACCGGAACTACAGCGAGCACATAACTACTAAGACGAATTTGTAGCCAAACTGACCACACATTTTGAAGACATAGGTGGTCCTCGCCCGAAATCCGAGATACAAATGGCAGAATCGAAACAACATGCAAAATAACTATCCTAGACGAAGCTTTAGGAAATCGATGATCCTACCCAGACCAACCTGCTAGCTGCAAGCGATATGGGCGGTCGGATTTGTGATCAGCACTCCATAAAACCCCAATGTTCGATGTTTGAGTCAAATTGAAAAGAAGAAATTTCCTTCGACAACTGGAGTGCAATTAAGGAATAGTGCATAAATCTCGAACAGTTCCCGCCGCGTCTTGATGGATCACACCACTCAAGGCATGCCTCGAGGTTTACGGTGGATATGCCATTCTTTCGTTTGAGCCCCGGATTCTTCATCAACTTGGGGTGGGGAGGGTTAGGTTGATAACCTAACACAGAATGAAAATGGGTTTGATAGAGGAAAGGTCAGACCAGCAGATAAGAAAGACAGCTCCAGCTCAGAATGTCGCAGACTTTTCAACCCTGGCAAATGGGCTGCCTGTGTTTAAGAACTTAATTTTCCAACTTCCATCATCAATATTTCAAAGCCGATGAAAAGATGTTTCAGAGCTGTTTTCTCGTCCAAAATTGGAGTGAAACAGCGGATAAGGAGCGAGACTTTTATTTGCTAGAGACAAAATGAGTATGCAATTTCCATGGGAAAAATACTTGAAAAAGTCAGCTCAAATCATTGACAACGTCGAACCGGGCAGCCTAGAAACCGAATTTTAACCGCCACAAAATGTGAATACATTCTTCTCCTAGAAATGGCGAAAGGAAATGGAACAGCGGCGAGCAGATATCGTCGCTCTGTGAAACTGCACTCCTCCCATGAGCCGAGCAAATGAAAAAGGAAGGCCTCAATGAATTACCATGCACAGCTAAGCTGAAAATGAATCACATGAATCGGATTCCTCTCGCGTTTGCTCATAATCCTCTGTTTCTTTTAGAATTTAATCATGTAGAAGGAAAATCCGTGTGGGCGACTCGTTTTCGAATGGTTCTTCGTTTTTAACTAACCACAAAAAAGCGTTACTCTAACGAATGCACTTTATCAGTCTTTTTTCAACAGCTCTACGAAGATCTGAACAACTGTTCCATTAGCTCGCTTCTCCACAGCGCAGCTTTGAACCCTGTATAGAAGAGAAGATAGAACCTCTAGAAGATATAGAACCTTTCACTTAGCCGTGTTGTCTATTTCATAATTAGGACTAAAATATTGAAAAAAAAACCTAAAAACTGTAGCCAGACTGACCACACATTTTGCTCAGACCACAACTAAACCTAAAAACAATCTATGGTCATGCCGTCCATTCGTCAGAATATAGTGGGAACTAACGCAACAAATATTAGCGAAAGCTTCTTCATAATCTGTCGAAAAGTAAAATGAATTGATCAGCGCTGATCGGTCTTTTAAGGACGCGCCACGCATTCGCTTTAATTTCAGAATCGTATGGTCATTCATCGTGAATGCTATTTGACCTATACAATGCCTTAAGATTACCCACTGACATTCAAGACAGTGGCTTCACCTTTCCAGACAGGTATGGTACCAATTTACACCACCCCAGAGGGATGGTAGGTTTGGCTAAGCCAGCCGAGGTTCGATCGCGGGACAGTACAAGTAGAAGTAGCGCCTATAACCGCTACAGTTCTTACCGTCGGTCTTACAATCCTTCAAAAAACATAAATCATGAACTCTCAAATGAGGCTAAATCTTAACAACCTTTGGTGAGCTTTATTAGGTTTTATTCGGAAACGGTGATTATCCAACTCAGACACCAATGAATCTCGGCATTATAATGTGCGTAACTTGACGTTGGTTTGGTTATCGCAGATCATTGGAACAACACCTTTACGAGGCCTACGTTCCGTAGCATTTCGACTCCATTTTTTCGATTCAATTCAATTTATCACGATCATAAGGCTGGCGCGGTACATTGGTGAGAGGCGCTACTGACACCCATATGGTCAAACGATCGATCCTCGCTCGGGCTAACCAAGCATTCCAACTCCCCTAAGGAGGGTAAGTTGGCACCAGATTTGTCTGGGAAGGTGAAGACAGCGCCTGGCTCCCACAAGTCACTGCATATGCCAAATACGCACTTAATATGCGTACACGATTCTGAATGGAACAAGAATGTGGCGGTGTCCTTAGAGGACTGATGAAAAACGGCACCTTTTCCGTTACCTTTATTATCACCATGAAAGACAGTCGTTGGGCAACAACGCAGTAAATAAACTCTATAAAACACAGGAATCAGAGCTTTGATATACACAATACTTGAGATGAGTGTCCTTGGCAAAGCGCTTAATAGATCAAAGAGCTCCAGGAGAGGGGCTGATGTTACTTTTTAACGCCAGGTACGCCAAGTGACCGTGAACGAATGCATCCTGAATCGGTCTTGGATACCTATCATTTAGTGAGGTATTTCTCTATTTCTTGAGGGAACCAACTCATCCCTTTTACCTTCTTCAGAGTCTGATTGCGATGATTGCGGAGTGACATAAATCCCGAATAGTGTTCGCTGAGATGAATTCGTTTCCATAGACCAGCACTCCCGAGAAGTGAAATGTCACCCGTCGAACGACGCTCATAAATCATCGCTCGGGCGCGCTCCCCCAGCCAAACTCGTCCCACGGGCCTTCAGATGCCACCACGAACGCCGCGACACCATTATATGAAATATTGATGAGGATGAGATGGTCTGAACTCGGGAATAACTGGCTCGTAGAAGGTCGTGGGAAGGACGCCATGGCCGCGATGGAGGACGAGCTCGATCGACAGGTACTCGGCAGTTCGGCAGGTGAGATATAAAACTTTAGCAATACGCTACATTAACAAAGCCATTGAGCTGTAACACATTTTCAAGATTATTAAGAAATGTAAGAGGCGCTACTGACATCCGCACAATCGAACGAGCGATACTCGTCCTGACTGATAAAGCCTTCCATCTTCTCTAGGGTCGGGTAAATTCCTCTGGGGAGGTTAAGACACTGACTTGGTAGAGCGGCTGCCCCTGCAGGTCATTGAATAGGCCAAATTCGCACTCACCATGCCTCTACGATTCTGAATTGGACACGAATGCGTGGCGCGTCCTCATGGAAGTGACCAACACCGACACATTTACCTTTACCTACTACCAAAAAAGTTTCAAAAAAGCACTCGAGACGAGCGCGGTCAGACTGTTACGATTACAGCTACGTTTCTGTCCAAAATCATTTGCCTGCAGGGAAACTCCGTCTCTAAACTGGAGCCCCTTCTAGTGAGCCAACGCTTCGAGTACGATCAATTTGACATTCGTAGAGAACGTTTTTGACAGAAATTAGTAATCCTCAAGAAGTAGACCCTTTGGTTGGAATTCCCGCTACGACGCATATCTTTCAGCCTTCCAAGTCTGTTATTCTCATAAGTTCTATGAACTTTATACGTTGTCAACTAAAGACCATCGAATCTGTGTAGTTCTTCCTAGAACTGAAAACAACCTTGTGACTCATTATGTCCGTCAGCTGTTAGGCCATCAAAATCTACTATAGCTTGAAGTGTAGAAAAGAGAAAGGACTTGAGGGTAAGTATCACTCGATGCTCTTTCGTCTGGGCAATTTGGAGAGAAAAACCAGGAGTTGAACAACCACCTTGCGAAATTAAAAACGACTCGAATACAGCCTTACTTTCAAATTAAAATAAAAATTTCAAAAAACCCTCATGGACGTATGGCTATGAAGAATGTGAAGTGTGAATAATGAATAATGACGGGCAAAAAATTGAAATAAAGTGAAACTGCAGGTAAATCAAGCACTTTGCTGGAGATTGTTTAGATTAAGAAGATCTTGAAATTGATCTCGAAGGGGATAAGTGGATTGCAAGGGAAAGTGCGGAGAAGATAGCGGCCTTCTGAGACAATCTGAAGCGATCTCAATGGCGGTTGAACAAGGAGGACTCAACGATCATCGGCTGGTGACGAATCTGCACTAATAATCGCCAAACAAAGACCTCTCGAAACTCTTCGCAGTCCAGAGGGGCGGAACGCGGTGATATTATTGATGCAGCAAACTTTTGAACTTCTTAATGATGAGTTTCTGAAGAGCTAATGGCCTCACTGAAATAAATCTTTTAGTGAAAATTCCGAAGATAAAAAGTGAGCCAAGAGGCACAAACTTGAAGGAAGTTTGCAGTAAAGCGAATAGGATTGCGTCATTTGCGCAGCAAGCCTCCAGAATGGGTCGCTAAGAGCGTCCACTCCAGCAGTTTAAAGTTTAAGCTTTCTAAGTGGCGGCAAATAAGACTGTTACAAAACAGTGCCCTGAATCAGTTCAAAAATGTGGCTTCTAATCATGCCTCAGCCGCAAAGATGAATTATTTCTATATTTAACACAAACCTCCATACTTTCTCTGTCAATTTCCGACTAGAAATACAAAGAGAAATGCAGCGATCCACCTGATCGAAGTGGAACGCACGCGAGGAGCAGGAATGATTCGATTTTTTTCTACGGCGGTTAAAATGACACTTGATGTGAACATCCATAAATTAGTTCTTGAGAGCCTCTGTTCTCAGGACGTCGACACCAGTCCTCTTTGAACGAATGAGAAATGATTATAATAAAAGAAAAAAAGAAGAAAAATTCGACGACGAAAATCTTCAACGAGGAAACGACCACACCCACCGTTGTGATTCAGATCGCGTTGTGACTCATCCCGAGTGTGCTTTGAGAAAATGTGGTCGCCTGAAATCACACAAGTGACTTTAAATTTATACTTTTACAGCCAAAGAGACGACTCGAGAACTTGAATAATCGCGTAATGGGCCTAGTTCGCCACTGTTTTCATAAATAAAAGATTATTGTCTTCAAGTGAGAGTTTACGCGCACTTAAACGCCGAAGATTATTTTAAGAAAGTTTGATTCAACGCCGAATTGAATGGAACAAGGAGGCGGAATGATTATGGATTCCACGAAAAGTCATTCAAATCTATTGCTCCATGTACAAGTTTCGATGAATCTCGGCATAACAATTAGCGGTGAGATATGTCAGCTTGGAGCTAACAATCAGAAGACTGATACTGTATTTTTCACACACACTGACGCTTTATTTATCTATTTATTTATTTTTGATTAATTTATCTATTCGAGACGTCGGCTGAAGCAACACGTGTGTTGCAACATATAGCTCTCAAGAATCACTAAAAGTGGGAAAGAACACGCTAGGTACGTTAACGAAATGAAAAAAAAAATCATAGTGCAGACACTAGTTGATTATAAAAACCACCCAGGTTAGGACCTAAGACTTCCTGATTTGACTTAAAAATACGATAATATACGTTTCGGGAAATATGACCTTTTTCAGAGCCTCAAAAGATGTAATCAGTTTGGCCCTGAGCTCAAAACTGATATATACCACCAGTGATTCGAATCGTCAGAAAATAGAGAGGATTTGGTGGTCGTTCGCCAAACGACATGCTGAACTCAGCCGGCCGCGTTTGTGGGGTCGAACGACGGTCGAAAAACTCTGGACGAAGGCCACCCGAAACCTCGTCGCTAATGAGAAGGTCGGCAATGGAGCGGAAAAGTGGACGATCCGTCAATTTTCCCCTTTTTTCGTGGACGGTCGTACGACCAGAAGGTGGAAAACTCGATTTGGCTTTTGTCAGATTTTAGCTATTTATTTATTACTCGCGTCGAACTACCACAAGTCAACCACCAAATGATATCAAAGATATTTGACTTTTCTATTTCATGTTATTCAGTGTCTTCGTGTTTATAGGTCTACGGTTGGCGTGCCTACACGCGTATCAAATAAATAATAAATACAAGATATCAGGCGAACATAAACACGATAAGCTCCAGAAAAGAGACTCCAAGTATTCAGTGAAATTCCAACGACATGAGCCTTTGATTTCAGAAGAGGAGGGTTTAGACGTTGAAATGAGAGACGTATGTACTTCGATAGACAATACAGAAAATAGTGGCATGTTATAGCATAAAACTTGGCCCTCTAAAATGAAATACCTGAGGAAACCGAATTTGCCAAACTAAATATTCGAAGTGATTTTAGTGGTAGCTGATAGAACGACTGTAGCCAAATAGCCAAGATGATACAAGTTTATTTCGGCTGACGTTTCGGCGAGTCCGCCTTCTTCAGAGCCTCAAACTTGGGTAATTCAATCACAGAGATTTCAGTGAGTTCTCCCCGACACTAACTGCGCTTCAAAAGTAAAACGATAGAGTAAAAGAGACGCGATCAAAATCGAAAAATTTGCGGTTTCCCTTCGAAAATCTCCAGCCATTCGAGATTGTTAGTTGGAATGCAAAACACTGAAAAATGACTGTTTTCCTCAAGTCTTAGTTTCAGAAAGGAGAGTCTTGGAAATAAGAAAATAGTAATACATTAGTTGCAGAAGGATTTGAGAGCTCCCATTTCTTCGTTCTAAGTTCAGCTGAAAGACTTAGCTCATGGGCGTGCTACTTAACATAGCTCGTAGAGATACTGAACAGAAACAAAACAGAAACGCGTGATACGAAAATGAAGAAAAGGAACATAAGGGACGGACGATCAGTCAAAGAACTCGAAGTGATTTTAAAGGATTAAAGAACCCACACCGTTGGCACCCGTCTGTCAGACGCAGAATATAGCAGATTTTCCATGTTAAGGAAGATTTGCTGCCGAGAAATCCCTTTGAAATGTTACAATTCAGCTGTACAAGAAAAGGAAGTTGCAGAAGACACGGAATGAGAAGATTTCAATCACATAGAAAATCGAGAATAAATATAAAACTGAATAGCCCGAGGGGGATTCTCGTTCGGTTTCCATATGGTCGATGAATGCTTCGTTTCAATATGTACTTATGGGGGCGGGTGAACGCAGAGAGGTACACACGCCTACATGCAATATCGCTGTTGTCCAGTGCAGTGACGAACGGAGCCTCTGGGGGACATCGCAGTGCCTGAGATACTCGTCCCTTCCCAGCCAGAACTTCCCGCCCTTCCAGCAGATTGAGAGCAAACGAATGGCTTGATCACTGCCGGGGATTACATGAAAATACCTAACTGCCGTAAGAAAGTAGTGCAATTTATTCTTTACTGGAGTTTTAATTTTTTTCTATCGAAATTACTGTTGAAATACTCGAGGCTAAGCAATGGCGGAAATCACAAGAATTCCGTGGCAATTACCTTCGTCAGTCATCGATACAAGCAACTGCCACATTCCGATGGTTTCAAAGCAGCAATCAACCCATTCTCGAAGTAAATATTATGTTGCTCAGGAAATTCCTAGCGTTTCAATTTCCTTTTGTTTTTCATGTGCCACTTTTTGAAAATTATGCTCAATGATTCTCGTACAGAACTACTCTCATGCAGAAGAGCAGGCGACTGCCAATAAAGACGAATCCCGTAACTGATCGGAATACAGCACATTGGGAATTCTTGTACAGAACTGCCCAAATTCTGACCCCCCCCCTACAAGACATGAATAAATAAAATCCTCGAGAAGGAAAACATTTTTCAACGGCATAGATGACGTGACAAATAAACCGTGGATAGCTTTCATGAAATTAATTTTTAAAGGCTACAAATGTTTTGGCCAAGGTGGCTACCAAAGAATAAAAATTCTGAGAGAAGAAGAAAGGAAAAGCTACAAATAAAGTATGAAACATATTTGAGCGATAAAAAATCTTCTACTTGACATGGCGACATTAGCGAGGTGTTCTCCTGACTTCTAGGCTCCGACAACGGCAAGTAGGCCGAAACATCAGCCTAATATAACTATAATGTTCTGGCTAATTCGAGCAATCCAAAATAAACAGATCTGGGCAAGCGAAGGAGAGATCAACGAAAAAGGGAAATACGATTGAGAAATGAAAGAAAGTAGTGAAAGGGTCACGAAATTCTCCCCGGACACGTTCGGCGGCGGAGGCGGTGGCGGCGTTCTCAGTGAACGTCGTGCAATCAGTCAGTCAGTCGGAGGAGAGAACACGAAACTTGTCGCTCTTCTCGTCATACAGTGTAATGGAAACCGCTATCGCAGCAGCTTGCTGGTGCTGTTCACAACGTCAACGAACGCAGACAAATCGATAATATTCCCGTCAATCCATAATCGATTCGTCGGATTCCGCAAGATAAACCTCTTTGAGCTACTACACCCAGGTACAGAGCACACATGCATAATACAGAACAACTTAGCTCTTGCGAATGGTACAGTTCTGAAGATCAGATCAAGCGAAAAAATTAATCTTTCAGATGCTCGAAAAGCGTACGGTGAGAAGTGAATTATTTGCTTATACCGTTGTCTACAAGGTATCGGAAGCCGACATCTTATAGCAAAGGAATTACATTTGGGGAACTCAGTTGCTCTACAAAAAGATGCGAGCCTCCGCTTCTCGTGACTCTGTAAATTCACCTTCCTTCTTAGATGGTAAAGGGTGAAGGGGTCGGCGTTCAGGGGTCAGTTTGCCAGGGACGTGCCTTGCAGTCGATTCCCATTCAGAATCGACTAGGCATGGTGAACGGGTATTTGATCCATACGATGAAAATGTGCCCGAAGAACATAACGTCAAACTTTCCACCGCTAGAATAAGGGATCGTTGATCAATTCTCTAAGGATGTGCCACACATTCGTCCTCCATTCAAAATCGTAGAGGCACGGTGAATGCGTACTTGGTCGCAATAACTTGCGGGACCCAGCCGCTTTAAGTCAGTGTCTTCATCTTTCCAGACAAGCTTGGTACCAATCTGCCGAACCCCGAAGAGTTGGAGTCTTGGTCAACCGGGGCGAGGATCGATCGCTCGACCGTGGAGTGTCAGTAACGCCTCTTACCACTGAACCGCCTCTGCTTTTTTGGCTTCCCGGTGAACCGTAAAAATATCAGGTAACGTAGGCATGCTCGACCAGTCAAAGTTCGATTCTCTCCTTGACTTCTGTTACCAACGTTATAGGACAAAGCAGAAAAGGAAAAACAACGCGGATGAAAGCTTAAATGTAGCTACAAAGATAAGCAGGTAAAAATATATTCAATAAGGTATTCTGTATTAGACGTGAGCACATAGTCACGCAACATCAACCTAAGTGTGTCGTCAAGGTTTCATTACTTGAAATAGTGGAAGATAAAAGGCCAGATAGCAAATTACGTCGGAACTTTCTCCATGATTCTAGTCTACAAGTATCGAATCGACTAAGTGCTCAGGTGCATTTGTGGAAAATGGGTAGCAGGAATTCGGCCAAAAGTACAAGCAACGTGCAAAATTCAGGCGAGAAAGCACGTATTTACTAGAAACAGCAGGACAGATGAAACAGCAAAAGCTAGCTGAATAATTCGAAGCAAATTTTTCTGTCGGTGAAATCTCGCACGTTCCTCTTGAGACTTCAGGAAGCAATATCCTGAGGCGCTGCGCACGACTTTTAATGGGTTATGAAAAATAACAGTAGAGCATTGTAACAGAACAACGGAAAAGCTTCAGATAATGAGGGTATTTAAAATCTTTTAAAGAATTTTATAGAAGTTCGAGATTGTACCAAATAAGCACTGATGTGAAACAGAGGTGGGTAAAGGAAAACGGAAGGAAGAAGGAAAAATAAAATCAGCAATCAAAGCTAGAGAGGTTGTACAAGTGGTACTTGAAGAACAGGTCCAAGACACCAACTCACACCTAGCAAAATCGCGATCGAAACCGATCGATAATTGCTGATCGATGGCAATGTGTTCGAGTGAGGTTGAGGAGGAACGGTTCGTCGTGTTCTCGCGTCAACCACCACCGGAAAACAATCCACCTTTCGAGTGACAGATGACGCCGCGACGCGACGTCGCCTGGATCAGGTGGATCGATCCCCCGGGGTGCTGACGGTTGGCTGACCTAGTCCGAACGGGAATCGTTCAAGGTTCACAATCACGACAGAAATCAGTGGCTTCGGATGCCTTGAAGTCACCAAACACCGATTCTTGCCGGGTTCTTACTGTGGTTTCTGATTCATGGACATTGCAATGGGGAATCTTTCCACAGGAACTTCAAAGGTTTCACGATATTGTACACCTTATTACCACTATTACCTCTGTAAGGCGCGCATGGTGCAGTAGTGAGAGGCGATACTAACGCGGTCGAGTGATCGATCCCCGCCCGGGCTTACTAAGCCTTCCTCTCCTCTGACTATGAGGTCGGATAAATTGGTAGCCGACTGCTCTGAGAAGGTGGAGACACTAACTTGGTATAGCGACTAGCCCGCACAAGTCATTGTAGTGACCAATTACGCGTCCACCATGCCTCTACGATTTTGAATGGAGGACGAATGTGTGGCACATTTTTAGAGAACTGATCAACGTTTACTTTTATCACTTCCCTCATTGCCTTTGACACTGAGGAATCTGGGCCCAGGCCTTGGGCTGTCGAGGGAGGTAGGGAGACGACATACTTGTAAGTCTGCAAAAAGCCTAACCAGCCAATGACTCATTGGGCCGGGCGCACAGCAACGGCCCGAACACCATAACATCCTTGTGCGACGTCCATTGGTGGGACCCACGTAGGGACCCGTTCAGGAAATGAACCAGTTCAATTAGTCGAGTGCCTCAAATCGCCAACCTATCTTTCCAAACGAAAGTTCCTCAACTGAGAATGCGGCAGAGCTATGAAGACCGATAAGGACAAAGGTCGTCGGCATTCAGAGCGAATGGAGCTTCGTCCGTTGATCTGACCGTCGGCTTATGAATTTCTAAGCTTTTCCCGAGAAGGCAGCACGAACATTCCCCTTCATGAGGACATCCGCCCACTCTTTGAGGAACAACACATTCGAAGGCGAAGATAGAATCCACAGCGATAAATAACGTCACATAATGGCTTCGATAACTGTGGTGGGATGGGGAGGTGCGGAGTGTAACCAGGAAGTGAAAAGCATCACGCCGAACACTCGACCGGACACGGTTTGCGGCAAATCGCAGTGGAATTAGGTCAGAAGTGAGAAAACAATCAGAAGCAAGTTCTTGACAGCTTGGCAAAACTCAAAGCATTTTTCTCGGATACCTGAACCCGTCGCACTAGCGTTCTCTGAACTATCGACTTTTAACTTCTAAGAACATTTAAAAAACAATAAAATCAATGAACATTCAAAAAAACATTAAAACGATAGTACGAAATTTACTTCTATCCATTAGTATGCTAATAGTATGCTAAACAGATCACTCAATTCGATCTTTTGAGTGTATGTGTGCTGTTGATAATACATTGCCGTATTACACTCCTTCCCTAATGAACGGTTTCGGTAAGTGTTCCTTCTCTTGATTACCTGCGTAAAGTTCTATGGACGAAACAGACTCGTTCTACCTTCTTCTTCTTATAGAACATAATCTTCTGTTTTCTTATCTTCCACATTTACTTCTTATATTATACCGACCACCTATTCGTTTTAGCATTCGATCAATATCTTTAGGTGGACGCGACCTTGCAGTATATGTTTACAAAAAAATCAAATCAATGAAAAATCAATCAAATACTGATACGAACTATTATATTTGCTAGGGAATGCTGATGAAGGGGTATATGGTCAGGTCTTCAACGCCGAATTCCAAGGAGAATTTTAGTGGAGCGGAATTCGGTCTACCTATTGGATGATAGAGATGAAGAGCGGTAGTGAGGAACCAGAAGATAAACGAAAAAGTGAAAAGTGGAACAAAATGGAATAGAACGGAGGAAAGCGAGAGCGAGGCAGTCGAGCAGCAGAAGGAATGAACGGGAGGATGAAGCCACGCATCTACACGTAGCGCCAGCTGGCGGAATTTCGTGGCTCAGAGGATTAGCGCTGGCCTGCCGTATAGGAAAACACGGAGATCTTCTTGGTCTGGACCGTCGCCTCCGAAGGACCTTTCTTTTAAATAGTCAGAATTTCACTACCCTTCGCCTATGGTGGGATAGATCTCGCCTTTCTGATTTCCGTCATCTCATATCTAGTCAATAAAAACAATGTTGGAGAGACTATTCTGCTATTTGCCGCTTTTTGTTTAGCGGTTTATTGACGAGAACTAGTTGAATCACTTATATATTTAGAGATGCTAGGTTATTCGGACGTCCGAAGTTAGTGTTTTGCGAATAACCTAGCATCTCCAAATATATAAATTTGAATGTTGGAGAGAGTTACGACAGGGAAATGGCAAAAAAGATGTTTATTTCGCGTTTTCACGTTTTTTATAGACAGTACTGCGAAGACGAACGAAAGTAAAAATATTCTGATGTTACTATGCCTCTACGACGCTCATGGTAAAGTAGTAAGAGGCGTTACTGACATGCGCACGGTCCAGTAACCGTTCCCTGCATAGGCTTGGCTAACCAAGCCTTCCATTCCTCCGTGGTCGGGTAAATTGGCACCAGACTGGCCCAGGAAGGTAAGTGCACTGACTTGGTATAGCGACTGGCTCCCACAAGTCATTGTATATGCCAACTATGCGTCCACACTGCCTCTACGATTCTGTTTAGAACAGGAATGCAATGGCGCGTTCTTAGGGAACCGATCAACCCCGACAATTTTATCTTTACCTCAACTATGCCTTCGCCGAGCTTGTTACGTGGGATCTTTGATGACGCCTATTTCGTGTTCGAATTTGAGTGAATAATCTGTCGGAAATGCTATAGTGGATGCAGCTTCCGACGGGGTAACCCGACGGATCACTAATCACGACTATGTTCAGGCCTCTGAAGATGCGAGCAGATCGACACCTCAGCCGGTCAAGAAGGATTCGCCCGAACGATTTTAGCAACGGCGCAATAAAGGTAAAAGGTAAAGATGCCGGCGTTGATCAGTCCCCTGAGGACGCGCCGCCGCATTCGTGTTCCATTCAGAATCGTAGAGGCTTGGTGAATGCGTATTTGGCCTATACAATGACCTGCGGGGGCCAGCGGCTATACCAAGTCAGTGTCTTTACCTGCCCAGACAAGTCTAGTACCAATTTACCCGACCCCGGAGGTATGGAAGGCTTGGTTAGCCCGGGCCGGGATCGATCGCTCGACCGTGCGGGTGTCAGCAGCGCCTCTTGCCACTGTACCACGCGGGCCCCAACGGCACAATATCATAGAATATTTACAATGTAAAAGTTCAAAGAACGGAGAACTTGGGAGTTATGAACGAATGTTCTCTCTTGACGAGGAAATGCGTTCAGCAGTCTTTTTCTACGCGACTATGACGCAGATGTTTCTTCTGGGAAACCTCCCACGAGCACATATCATTGGGAGCGACCACCAGCAGCCATATGCCTCAAACTTTATTTTTCCGGGAAAAAGTAAAGAAAAAGAAAAGAACAACGAGCACAGCGTCGATTCCGAAGCAGATGGCAAAGGCGGCGGAAACAGGAGGTGGAGCGAGTGGATCGGTAGTGATCTCCTCTCAGTCCACTCCATAGATTCTCGAGGAAAGTACAAAGGAAGGAAGCAGGGCGAGCTTTTCCGATAACTACTTCGAGCTGTTTCGAGAACACAATGTCTGCAATGATCGACCGGGGGAGAATGAGATCCGTCCAGCTACCGGGTGTACTTTAACGTTTCCAGAAAGGAAGGCAGAGGACGCGCCACTCAGCGGGGGACAAAGAGCGAGCGGTTTGAAACCGACCGGAGAGAATCGTCAAAACGCCGCCAGATAGAGAGCCTTCGTCGAATAATCTCCAAACTCTCACTTATTTGAACCTTGGCATTGTATACGCAATCGCTCAACCCGTCAGCCTCTCGGGATTGTTGGGACTCGTAAAATGTTCCACCTCATCCGCGAAACGGAAAAATGAATTTGAACGAGCCTCTGTAGGAAAGATTTCATCGAGAAAGTCTCTTTTGGAATTCAGAGACGGAAAAGCGCGGTTTCTTGCATGGGCGTGTCCTGCGGCACTGTTCCGTCATCTTCAAACTAAGAATCCCTTCACCATCCGGTTACCATGAAGCGCGTGATGCTTTGGTAAGAGGCTTTAATAAGCTTTACCAACACCAGCAAGTAGAAAATACAACTGAATACAGGTGAAATACAACTGGACAAAAATACTGTAAGCTGAGCCTCTCCAAATCAAGAGCTCCTAATATTCAGGAGTAGTATTAGAGTAATTCGTTTAATACTCTCGGCGCCTCCTATGCGCGTTTTCATATAGGATCTGCCTAATGTTTTGCATTCAGAACCTTTACTGAAACGTACTATACAGGCCTTTCACCGATTTGAACTAAGTAATGGATAGAACACTGGAAGAAAATGTCATCTTAGGAAAAATCATGCCCATACCGGCTGGTACGCTTCTCTGACAGCATGAGAAAGAGTGGATCAAGCGATGGCGACGACTGGTGGCTGCTTGTTGAAATGAAGCCATCGCGGCTGCGAAGAAAACCGGCGACAGCAGGATCGGCCATCTGGCAGCCACCGGGAAAAACGCCCAACCTCCAGTGGTCTTTACAAAAGAATGCCCATGATGTCGCTCGCAGCATGGACTGTCGTATAAATCAGCCTGTGCGATGGCTAAGAGAGGAGGAGGAAATGAGAACGGGAGGATGAAGGAAAGTGGCGGATGATTTGAAATCTGTATGTTAGTGAGATTCCTGCGACAGAAGTCACTTTCCATCACAGAAGAACACACCATACCGCCAATTACTTTCGTCCCAAAGAGTGTTTAGAACGCTCCAGAATGCTTTTTTGCATTTTCTTCTACAGGTTCTATTTGAAAATCTGAGCACCTCAGAGGACTTGTTTGTTCATTTCCCGCAGATATACTGAGGACATTGCAACGACGAGTTCTACCAGATAGATATGCTCGTTCTCGTTTGAGAGTGAGGAAAAAATGAGGAAATCAGAAAAAAAGAAGGTTCAGAAAACCTTCTTTGCATGAAAAAAAAACTGAATTTACTTTGCGAGTAATTGAATTTCGTGCACTCAAAAACCTGTACAAGAGGTTTTGTGAGTAACTGGCATAGCTGCTGGACAGGAAAATGACTAAATAGCGATGGGAAAGAGGTCAGACAATGCGTCCATGTCCAGTCGAATAGGTAAGCGCGATCTCTGAGATGAGATGCAATCGCCCACGAATATGCATGACCACGATACCATCGCTGTTTCGACGGCGGAGAGGCCGACGACGAGCGTTGGTCTGAGAATTCCTGGGGCGGCATTTTCAGCAAAGGGTTCAGAATGGAAAGACTGAGATTTGGTCCAATAATCTGCAAGCTCTCATCTTTCAACCTCAGCATCGTTGGTGACGACTGATGAAAGCAGAAGAAAACGTTTTGAAATCATTCTCAGAAATGCTGGGATGATGAAGAGGTCTTTCGAGCGCCAGTCTGGTACGTCAATAACTTCGAACTGTGTTCAGGGTTCCAAAAACGACGGGAAGGCCGAAATGTGAAGTCATAACCAGTAATGACGTCGTAAGGCCACCAATAGAGGGTGGTTCAGAATAGTCCTCTGAAAAATATGAAAAGGGCGAGACGTTGGTCCAGCATAATAATATTTTACATAGGAAGCTCAAAAGATAGAAAGAAATCATGGAGATCACTTCTCTGTTCAACTAACCATCGACCGGAGTGACAAATGAGCTAAAGATGAGTCGAGTAAAAATTTTCACAAGCAAGTTATTGAATGAGCTCAACCTTAGACGTTTTCGCAGGCGAATGAAAAGGGAGGATCTTCGATCTCATTTTCTATGCGCTAGCTGAACAACATCGAACTTTTCTCGACTAATTAGGCGTATAGTAGGGTAAAAAGCTATAAATTGGACACACATCAAAGACGATCCGATGCACAGTAGTTCATGCTGGACGGCGATGACCGATGGATGATACCGCCATCGTCGATAGCGATGAACAGCTCAGCAAACATCACAACGCATAGGGCGTGAGGTGTGGGGCGGTCACGATTATGAAGGATCGTCGTTCATGCGAGAAATCGTCAATGAAACCATGATTCACTTCGAGACGTCCACTCACGACCAACGAACCAACAGCATAGGGAATTTAAGAGACAGGGGCTCCGAAAAGGTATTTATTTAAATATTTGTTTATTTGTTTATTAGACCCGCTCAAATGTATAGGATAGAACAAATATGGACATCCATGTAACAGCTAAAAAGCAAAAATCATTAAGAATGCATTGGTCTCCACTGGTTACCCATTGGTCTCTATTGGTGGATCTTCGACAATCTATTGGTATCTATTTATTCACAGAAAAGCGACGGAGGTCAGAATAATGGGCCCATCAACTGATCTTAAGATGAATGGTACATACTATATCTACATATAGCAAGAACAGAAAAGATATTTGAATGCGCTTTATCTGTAGTTCTAATTTGATTCGGTTTAATATTTGAATCGATGACGGAAGTTTTGGTGCTTTCCTTCCCTTCTTTTTTAATGTCTTTCATTGTGGACGCTTTTGAACGAGATGACAAAAGGTCTGTCTTCGATGGATCTTGTCAACCCTTCATTTTTTATGGAGGCCTTTGAGTATACAGATGGTCCCCCTCCTCTAATCTGCCCCCAAAACGATTTTTTTTACTTAACTGGTTGTGCGACTCCATTGGACGCTTAACAGTCTCGACTGCAAATTCCGAAAACATCGAGCATCATTGCAATTCCAGAAAGTGGAGCCTTAATTCATCGCTAACAACATAGTAAATAACGTTAAAAGTTGTCATTGTTAACATAATAACTGAAAATATCAGACTAAGTTTGGAGAGTTTGCGGTGACCGCATACCACCGCTTTTGCTTTCAATTGGCACATATTGTCTTCGACTCCTCCTGACGCCTAACAGTTTCAGCTTCCAACTTCAAACGAAAATTATGGAGCTACCCAATTGCAAATGCAGGAAATCTGGTCTAGATTCTTTCTAAACAACGCAGCAGGTAACCCCAAAAGTTAGCACTGTTAACCCAATAACCGGGACCTCAGTCAAAAGCGGGTAAACAAGTAGCGGTCTTCTGGCGGTGCAATTCGATGCCCTCTAGCTTAGAGGTGGCAAAGAACGACCAGCTCCGAATCTGAGTGTGGCGGAAAGTTAAACCAGGACAATATGTAAAGTCGGCGGCAACCGATCTCATGATTGGACAGAGGCAGTAAAGCGCCGAGCCGAGAAGTGCTGGTTTTTAGCAGTTCGTCGCCCGACGTCATGAAGGCCGACAGAGGACGACGAAAACCATGCGCAGCACATGCAACGACGATCCCTCTCCCGGCTTCAATGGCGCTGTAAAATGGCGCCAAAGCGATAACGAGCCGACCTAAGCACTGCGTTTTTTCCCAGCCAACGGACGGGCCGCCGACTCGTGGAGGACTCGTACGAACAACAGTTAAAAGCGTAAAAGGTTAGGGTAAAATCACTCCTCTTAGGACGCGCCGCCTCATTCGTGTTCCACACAGAAAAGGCATGGTTGATATGTAATTGGTCAATACAATGACCTCTGGGGGCTAGTCGCTTTACTAAGTCAGTGTCTCTACCTTCCCAGACCAGTCGGCTACCAATTTACCCGACCTCGGAGGAATGGAACGCTTAGTAAACCCGGACAAGGATCGATCGCTAGACTGTTCGGGTGTCAGTAGCGCCTTTTATCGTACTGCGCGTGCTCACTCATCAATCAGTCTGGAAGAAACAAAAAGGAGAATCAGCTCTATTAAAAGAGCATGGTCTCATAGAGCCTCCGATTGAATCTAGGCCCTGGAGACATCGTATAGGCCAAGAAAGCCCACCTCCACCAGGTGGACATCGATCGATATCGATCGAGCATATCCGATTTCAATTTCGGCGGTGCTATTTCTGTTCGTTTCAGCGCAGTGGCAGCTGTTCGTCGGCTGCCGACCAAATGTTCCGCTGATATATAAACAGCAGCTATGATGAGAAAAATGCTAAACACATAGACATCTAGCAGAGCTTCGAAGCTTATCGATTGATCGATGGATCAATCTTTGAAGGATCATGCACATCTTGAAGAGAAGATGGGAATCTTTCTAAGAGGAGATGCTTTCCAGTGATTTGGCTCAACATCATCAGTTTTTTGTATGACTAACAAAGAGTTTAGCTTCGTCGCTTCAGAGACAAGGGACCACAAGTATATCGACAGGAGCATGAGGGTTATGAAAGCAAAAGTGAAGTGGTCCAATCAGAACAGTCGAGGCATGGTGAATTCGACTCTGGGTGTCTTTGCCTGTGTCTTTACCTTCCCAGACAACTCGGGTACCATTTTGCGGGCACTGGTGGAATGAAGAAATGAAGATGAAGAAAAAGTTCGTGCGACAGGTGCTCGGCAGGTCGGAGGAACAGGTTAGGGTAAAAGAGAAAGGGAAATGTGTCCGGGTTGATAAGTCCTTTAAGGAAGCGCCGCCGCAATCGTCTTCAGTTCGTAGTCATGGTGAGTGCATATTTGGCCCATACAACGACTTGCAGTTCTAGCTACAGGTAAAAATTAAGCTTCAGACAAACGTTAACTTGAAGAAATAGAAGAAATAGCAGGAACATACGAAAGATAAAGAGGTAAAAGGTGGAACCTTAAATGGAAGTTCTCAAAGAAAAAGTTCCTTTCATTTTGTCGCAGTTCTGTCATAAGAACAAGTGATATACATGGAAAAGTAAATGAGCCGCGAAGGACCCCATAGTAGCAGCACGTTGTCGACTGCAGTATGAAATTAGCTCAACGGTGAGATCCGGATTAAGGCCCAGTGGAGATGAAGGATGGAGATAAATGAAGTTCCACGAACTGTGCAGAAGAAATAGCAGTTGCGGTGCTGAGGACAGAGAACGAGGCTCGATTAAGCGACGGGAGAAAATAAGCGATGGATGCGTAGCGCAGTGATGGATTGCTAAAAAATCTTCAATTGAGAGCTAATACTTTCGCAGCAGAGTGAAGCTAAAGCCCTTAATTTAGCACAAAGAAGAGTTTTTTTAGAGAGCTAGAAAATGTTAATTCTTGTTAATGTCTATTACACAGGTGGTCACACATCTGTTTGAAATAAGAACCAACAAAAATAACAAAAACGATAAATTGGGATAAGCCCACAACCACATGACATGAGTTACTCGAAATATAGATAAAGCTCTCTTCAATGATCAGAGGAGGTAAGAAGACACAATAAGAACATAATGAGTATGTCCACAACATTGCAACAGGTAAGTAGAACAGGTGAAATACGTTGTGAATAAGCTTTTTAAATGCATCAGAGCATAAGCTGAAAAAGCTCGGCTTCTGATAGTGTTTTCAAAAATAGGCGCAACTCAGTGGACAAGTTGTGACGGTCTGAAGGCCTCAGGGAGTCTGGTACTGCCGCCCCTGGTGATTGCAGCTCTCGTAGATACCTATCAAGCTTTCTAGACCGCAGAATGTGCTTAACGGTGATTCTTAAGAACTATTCTGGTCCCGTATGGGTAGAATACGGTAGACAAGATTGTCAACTCTGAGGCAGAGGAATTGGGCCTGGTGAAGGAAGAAGAGAACTTTGTCCGAAGCGAGTCGAGCGCATTGGCAACTTATCGCATCGCCGCTCTGCTCTCGCACATCTCATAAATTCGGTCCGGCAATCTCCCGAGGGCTCTTCGACTCGGCTGGCCGCCAGCCTCTTCGTTGGACTAGTTGGGCAGACGGCACGAACTCCTGTCCCCGAAGGCCCGTTCCGGACTGAATTTCGTTCAATTTGAAAGCGTTTTTCTATCAATGGGACTCTTCCACGCCACTGGTGCCTAGTGCAATTCGACAAAGAACGGTCAGCCTCAGTTGAGTGCACTTGAAAATGTTCGAGTCAGAATTGGATAGCGGGCACCACGAACAGTTGCAGTTCAACACTTTAGCAGAAACTTCACTTCGAAAAGAACCCTGAGGTTTCTGAAGTAGTCAGCTGAGGGCAGGTGTCTAAAAGAGTTCCAATGGTTCCTAAATGGGGCATTTCCCCAATGTCTTCTAGGGACAGCGACTACTATCAAAACCTTCTTGGAAATTTCCCATCGGAACGAATTTTTGAGATTTGGGAAAGCACTTTTGCTCGCATTGAATTTTTGAGGAATCATGCGGTTACAATCGCATTAGAACATCTCTGCTGAAAATAGACCAAAGGCAAAACGACCAGAGGATAACGATTCGACCTATGTAGTCCTAACAAAAAATTACGTCAGTCATTCAGTTACCCGATAATGTTGACCCCAAAAGAAAGCTTAATATGGACGAAAATGTCTCCAATGACACTGGGGAACAAGATTTCTCAAACGAGGTGGTATCTCAAACCGTGATTCACCAACGGGCGGCATGGTTTATTCGATGGACATTCGGGGGTCTAACATATCCCTAAGTGATTTGCGAGGTATCGGAGACCTCGTTGATCGTCAATCAGAGACAAGTTCGTGGTAAGAAAGAGATTTACAAAGCTCGACGCCTCATACATAGACATTGTCCTTCTTGACGAGAAATACTTCCTATTTAATAAGGATGTTATTATACAAAGCGAGCTCAACCAACATCGTGCAGGGTAAAGTATTTAGAAAATTAGAAGGATTAGAGTCAGCATCAGTATCTATCTGTTCAAAAGAATCCAACATCACGGTACTTCACAACAATCAACCCTACCTGTCCAACTCTCACAAGTAGCCCACGATTTGGTCATTAGCGATCCCTAAATTGACCAGAAAGAACATTCCACTGTTGTCGAGTTCCGGAAATTCTGGGAGTTTTTTCTTATGACCGAGAAATGCCAAGATATTAATGGTTCCTTCTCCGAGGAATAATTCGTCACCGGGTGGAGTCGAAGCAGCTAGCCTCTCTTGGAGCAAAAACTGTTAAATTATAATCCGTTGGATTCGAGAAGACGGCGAAATAATGAGAAAATAAAGGGAAATGATTAAAGAGAAGGCTACCTCTTCCACGAAAAGTTATGAAGCCAATAGAAAATATCGACACCATTTTCTCCTACCAACATGCATATCTTGGCAGAATGTCTGTTTATCCCAATGACAACTTCTCCTGTAAGATGACTGAAAAGAAGTAGTAGCACTTCTCCCAAGGAAGCCCTCAAAGTCTGAAAGTAAAAGGTAAGGGTAAAGGTGCCAGCGTTGATCAGTCTCCTGAGGACGCGCTGCCGCAATACCAAGTCAGTGTCTATACCTTCCCAGACACGTCTGGTATTAATTTACCCGACCCCGGAGGAATAAAAGGCTTGATTAGCCCGAGCGGGATCAATCGCTCGACTGTGCGGTGTCAGTCACGCCTCCTACCACTGCATCACGCGCGCCCAGCCAAAGTCCAACACCTCAGATTATATTATTATCAGATCGACAAATACTGTCCAACTTGTGCGGGGCGATATGGTCCAAGACTACCTTCGCCGAAGGTAGTCTTGGCCCATATGATTGCCTAGAGGAAAAGACCGCAGGCCTGTCGAGCATCTCTTGTATACTGATTGCAGACACTGCTCGCATATTAACTAATAGAGCTAAAAAAAGCAAAAATATTGAATGTGAAAAAAGTTACAGGATGAATTGAGGGCGCAAATATTTATCGGCGACCCATTATTCAGATTTTGAACGAGCAAGCTTTCCAATGGATCACTCAGTCAGAAAGAGCAGAGGGTTTTTGCTACAAAACAACATCAGACAGGCGGACGGGTATTCGTGGAGAGGAGCCGAAATGAATCCGTCGCTCTCCGTCCGCCCACTTTCCTCGCTGCCAAAGTTCCAGACCAGCCGACGGCTATCAATCACTAGTGCGGTTGTGTGTCACTGTGCTAGAAAACCAGCGAACTAGCCCAGTAGCTCGTCGATGCGGTGGTTTTTGCCGGCAGATGCCTGGTCAGACATCTCAAACCTTATCGAATGGTCTTAGCGGCAATTAATGGTGCTAGGATCACCGCAAAAGTTTGATATCGCGATGTCCCGCAAGGCTCGAGAATTAATTGACGGTGGAAAGCTAGACACATTGATGACCGGAAATAAAGATCAGAAAAGGTGCAGAATGCAGTAGAAGGCGGGACCCTCAAGGGCTTTCAGCTGTCATTGCTATTCAGACGGAGGGAGACACAGACACGAAACTCTAAATCACAATAACCCGATAATACCTATTTAACTCATAAACATACTCAATCGAAACGGACTATATCGAACTTATAGAATAAGGTGTCGAGGATTTGGAGAAGCCACCAAGGACGCACAAGCTCAGAACTTGTCTGCCTCGAAGTAAAATAGACAGTCTCTGCGAAGACGACCGGACATGATTGAGAGAGACATGTGGCTTCTTAGAAAGTATCAAAGCTGGGAAGATGAACTCACGCAAACTAGTAGACATCTAGATGTCTATTAGTATAGCCCCTTATTAGAGAACCTTTAAAGATCTAAAGGTGAAAAAAAGGACTATTCTATCTTGCAGTTTACTTGAATGGTATTCAAATTAGTATAATTGTCGATAGTAAAGAATCATATGAGAAAACCTCATGTCGACACTATTCATGGAATTTTGTTTCTAGGGAACATTATAATTGAATTAGATGGAATTAATCGAATGGAATGATCTGTATGTACGTGTATCAATACTGAAGTCGAAACTGACGTTATTTTCTTGTTTCAGTTAAAAATGATCCAGTTACAGGCCAGTTTCTCTCGAGTAGCGCTAACTCGCGCTAATTGGTTTACGACCCTCCGAATACTGCCATTGGAGTCTCCTCAGGAGATACTGTCACCACGGAACAAAAAATTCCGGAATCATAAGTTACTCTAAATGAATTTGAATTCAGCTTCCCACCACCATTCTTTTGGTACCTAATATGCGTTTGATTCGTAATTTCAGAAAAGTTTCGTGTTTTGGCAAAAAATAAAAAGTTTTTGATTAAAACCACTTCTTTCCGCGGGTTACTGATGAGCAGGTATGGAAGTATTCAGTTTTTCTCATTCAGCATGAAAAACAGTGTAGAAGCTCGTAAAAAATCAAATCAAATGTGGAACATTTCGAGAGATGTTGGGAGTCAGAAACCACTACGCGCAACATTGTTGCTCATATTCTGTAGTTTTGTCCAACTTTGTCAGGTTGTAGCACGGCGGAGATGGCAGTGTAGGCTATATTTTTCCGCCAATCGAGAGAGTATCTTCTATTCTATGGCGCTGGTGTTATCTATCAACCTTAAATGTCTTCGTTTTCGTGTTATGAAGACCTATTCCGGAGCAAAATTTTCGAGAAAAATTTTTGCAGGTGTTTTTCTCCTCTTAGAGAGATGTAGTGAGAAATTGCTTTTACAGCGCTGAACTGCTTCTTCTCAGCTACCTAGCAATATAAAATTACCATCCGTTAAATTCATTTTTCAATGTCATACCGTGTGAAGGAAAACTCAAGTTGTTACGCTGTGCCTAGCCTTCTTCATCCGCAAGGGCTGAGGGGTGACACCGCTCGAATATCCTGTGGAGGTTATTAGCGCCCAACGTGACTGCTCAGTCTCGTTTATGGTTCCCAGAGGTGTTTGATATTTCAAACTAGCCATCATAAAATCTCGACCATATGTAAGGCGGTACTCAAATCTTTTCATTATCCAAAATTCAAAACGAGAAAAAGGAAAGATTCAAAAGTTTTAAACTTCATACATGTCATGAGTTATTTCGCATTTCACATCGAATGTTTCTTTTGTATCTTATTCGATACAAACACCTGATGATATGTGGACCATGTAAAATCAAGTATGAAATCATTTGAACGAAGCAAAGTTTCCGAGCCCTTTATTATGCGAAAACAAAGGCATTTCAGTTTGCTCTGAAACATGACCGTCTCAAAGTAAAGAATCCTCTTCCGCCCGCGCGAAAAGCTGTGGTCTTTGCTGCCACCTCAGCTTCGTTATTGCCCGACAAAGTTGGACAAAATTATACGTTACGACAAAGTTGCTGCGTGTGTTGAACTTTGCACTCCAGATTCTCAAAATTTTTTCATCCACAATTGGGGTATCGGTAAAATGCGCTAGCGTCCTTCATACCGAGTGCGAGAAACCGGACGATTTTACACATTCTCATCAGCTTTCCCATAAAAAAAGTGGTTTAAATCGAGAATTTTTTATTTTTGGCTGAAACACGAAATTTTTTTGAAATTAAGAATAAAACGCATACTAGGTACCAAAAGAATGGTAATGGAAAGCTGAGTTCAAATTCAATTAGAGTAACTTATGATTCCGGAATTTTTCGTTCCGTGATGACAGTATCTCCTGAGGAGACTCCAATGGCAATATTCGGAGGGCCGTAAACCGATTAGCGACAGTTAGCGCCCCTCGAGAGAGAATGGCCTGTAACTGGGTCATTTTTGACTGAAACAAGAAAATAACGTCAGTTTTGAATTCAGTATTGATAGACGAACCGACTGATATGTTCAAATTATTAATTCACCCACTAGGAAAGAAAGAACGCTTTAGAGCGTTCCGGAGCGTTCAGAACGTTTTTTGGGACAGAACTTATGAGCGGTATTGTACTGTTTGACCGCTGCAAACGTCCAGAGACGCCACTTAGATGGATGAATATACCATTGTGGGACAGGAGTTGAAGGGAGGTCCGGAGATCCACTGGCCAATCCCCCAATAAGAGGAGGAGTAAACGAAAACCAATGTCGAGCAAAAGTAGAAAAAAAAGGCAAAAGGAAATCAACGCCAGTTACCAAAGCAACAACTGTTAGTTACCTGTGAAAATACTTAGAAACAGGGAACAATGTCTTGCTCAGCTCTTTTCAGACTGTTTTCACCTTTACGCGTTTATTGTTCGTACATGAGCTGTCGAATCAATTTTGAAATTCGCTATTGGTCGGCTGATTTCTTGGATTTTAATCAACTCTCCCATGTACTGACGAAGGCAGTTGCCCCAGAGCGTTGACCATAATGAATAAGTAACGTATATTAAACCTCACCTTGTCAGCTTCATTATTTCAGCACACAATTACCGCTCAAAAATTAGACAGTTTGCGACTGGTATAAAACAAGGCAGGCAGGCATGATGCAGTGGTAAGAGACATTCGTTGCACACGAACGGTCGAGCGATCGATCCCATCTCAAGCTATCCCTCTGGGGTCGGGTAAAGTTGTCTGGGAGGAGACACTGGGTGAGCTCGCAAGTTATCATTGCAATTCATCAAGATATCATCGCGTAATAAGAATTCAGAATTTCTCTACGATTCTAAAAAAAATCGAAAGCACGGCGCGTTCTAAACAAACTGACCACTTCACCTCTTATGTTTTAATTTTTTATGAACTGTTCTCATCGTATAAGCATCTGCAAATATAGCTAGCACGAGATAGCAGAGATGGCGGGAGATGGACCGAATGGATTGTTCAGGTTCGTCGAACGCCGCTCAAGACCCAGAGCTTCATGTGAAGATGAAACTTAGCCCCAGTTGAAGATTTCAACTTTGAAATTCATGAAAAAATTTCTTCTCCGGCAAGCATCTCCCTTTTGCTTTTGAAGAGCGTTCTGCAGCAGCGAAGGGTAGTCACAACAGGACCTAGACAACTAGACAAGGGTATGCAACCACCGAGGATGCAACGAAGACCCGAGCAGAACTACAAAAAGGGCAATTACTGGGAACAAGCACGAAACATCCTTAACTTAATGGCCACGACAATGGTGGTGGTACCAGTGAGCGTCGCGCGGGCAACAGTCATTCTCAGGAAAGTGCGTTGAAAACAGATTCCAGTTCTGAACGCCAAAGACACATTTCTTTACCAAACAGACACACAGAGAAATCGTAATTAGATCCGACACCAAAAGGCGCGGAGAAATTACCGAGTGGAACCATCTGCACCCGAAAATTTCAACTGTCACTGAGTCTGAACTCGTAAGAAGTGATATGAGATTTTGCGTTAACATTTCTAAATTTCGCTCCAATTCGAGGAATGTTATGTCGGCTGCGGAGGGACACCCCAGTCCATTTAGTGGAAAGAAGATGTTAAAACTGAAAAATAACAAATGACTGAAGAAGGGACGTGGAAAGAGAAAGATATTGATCTGCCATTAGGCACACCAAAAATGAAAAGCTCAACTCTATGGAGGAATACCACAGCATGTTTCATAGTTACCCCTGTTGTGATAGTTATCATTTCGCTGAGATGCAGCTTTGGCCCATGGCTAACTTTCCTCATCATGGACAATAACCATGAAATACATTTTTGGGCTACATATATCCTTTTTACGATAACTGTTCGGTTTTTTGGCTACTTGTGAGCGGAGCTTTGCACCAAATATGTCTTCCTGTTCTAGGATTCCCATAACGAATAAATGAACTGATATCGTTACAGCGTTTTATGTGAAGTTAGTGAGTTTTGGGAAAGCAAAGCGTCGCAGAAAACTACGGATATTAAAAAGTCGATGTGATAAACTCAACAATACCTCAACAACTTATGTATTCCAGAAAGGGTATTCCATGATTATTCTTCGAGCTGATGAGAATGGATGAAAGGGGAACTTCGCAAGAAACCCATGAAGACAGAAGTTAGAAGAATTTTTCTGTCAAGAACCAGAAAAGTGTCTTCGAGGAGATCAACGTCGCAAATCACTTAGTTCTTCCTTGCCTTGCTGATCAGAGAACTCAGAGTGGCTCGAACTCTAGAGACGAGAACAAAATAAGCTTCATCTCCACTCAGACCAACAGAGGAGGAGTTAGAGGAGGAATGATGGGTGATAAGTGGTTGGAGACGATCATGAAAAGGGAAAAGTATCCAACCACCAGATGTCGACACCAAACCATCAGTCCAGGCTGACATTTCCGAAACACTGAACGCTTTCTCATTTACGACCACGATGGTAAAATCAAGTGACGTTCCAACCCAAACGCTTAGTGCTCATCCTCTTAATCAAGTGTTCAGAATTTTTCAGATATTTCACAAGTAATTATGACCAACACTCGATGAACAGTGCGTAATTTTATATAACCCGAAACTATTCTGCTATTTGCCGCTTTTGTTTAGCGGTTCATAGACGAGAACTAAATGATTGACTCATATATTTGGAGATGCTAGGTTATTCGCAAAACACTGACATCGAACGGGAATTGAACCCGCGTCTTTCTGTTTCCGGCAGACTGCACTAACCACTGTGCTACCGATGTATGTCAATCAACTAGTTCTTGTCTATAAACCGCTAAACAAAAGCGGCAAATAGCAGAATAGTTTCGTATAATATATCAAAAATGCTATCAGCTTAACTGGTAACTGCCGATATCGGCCTATCGGCTCATTCCCGTGATTACGGGTGAGTGCTTATAGCAACAGCCCGACCGGGCTTAAGAATGAGATGCTAGGAGATTCGCAACGAAGTGCATCGGTAGCACAATGGTTAGTGCAGTCTGCCGGAAACAGAAAGACGCGGGTTCAATTCCCGTCCGATGTCAGTGTTTTGCGAATAACCTAGCATCTCCAAATATATAGGTGCGTAATTTGTTTTCTCTAGTGTGTGCTTGTAATATTTTTTGTTTGTTGTTGTTTGTTTGTTTGTATTCAGATTGATTATGCTCATTGAAGTTTGGATCTAGCTGTGGAAGACAGACACTGCCCCATCAATCAATACTAGAAGACATTATCGAAGATGGACGTGGAATATACGATATTAAAATTCATATTTCTATACACACTCTAAACTCTATGCACATGGAAGCCTTCCTAGGAATTCATTCGACTGGGTTTGACTAGAGATCGACGCAACTGTCCTTGCAATTCTAGGTAGGTTAATACTTCCCATTTGAAATGCTATCATAGTCCCATAGCAGAGATATGGAGGAAGGGAACATAAAATGAGAAAATAGAAACATTCACGGCAGCTAAAAAGGACCAAAATGAAAGGAAAACACTCAGAGCAACAACTGGCCACACCCGCAAAATGATTCTCGAAATTTCCATGCCGAGAGTAGACTAAATGCCAGGATTCAGACGGCTGCCCATCTCAATCCAGATTAATAGCCGAAATGGTTGTAGGGAACACCTGATCACTACAGATGATCAAAATTGGAAACGGACAAACAAAACTAGATTTACGTCAGAGTAACAAGAATCAGAATATCAGAACAATCCCAAAAGGTATAGATGGCTACAACCCGAACCCGTAAAACTGAAAAGAAACAGGGGCCGTACGTACGATGCCAGAGAACAGTGAGAGGGAACGTTTTCATCATGTTCATGCAGTGCTGTACTGTGAGTTACAGTAAGACACTGCAACAGAGCTAGAAAGGTTAGAGAAAGTTTACCATGCAATATACTCGCAGATGTTCACAAAAATATGTTGCTGGGACCAATGATAAATGAAACCATTCACCTAACGTCCGGCTGTGAAAGATGTGATAAGAAACGGTTCACCGAGAAAATGCCTCCGGTCAAATTTTAGAAGACTCGTGGCCATTTTACCTAATGGAAAACGATAGAGCGAACTCACCACGTCTCGTAAACCATGACATGGGCCAGTGCAGCTGCAGCAGTATGCTGCTGCCGGATCCAAGGCCAACCATAATGACAGCTGACTGGTCGACCGCCCGACGGCCCGTCGAGAAGAAGTCGGATGAACGGACGCGTCAAAAAAGTCGCGGTGCTCTGCGAAATTCGAGACCGCAGGCGGACAACTGCCACAAAAAGCAAAGTCGCAGAAAACGCGCCCCATCAATCACTGGCCCTACGTCGTCTTCGCTCCTTCGCAGTACGTAGCTGCACATCGACTTTTCAGATCGCACTGTGCAGTTCGAGGAACTGTTAAACCGGCACTCAAACCGCATTCGGTGTTTCAGTACACGAGATGCGACCTCTCTCCCATAATAGTTTGAACTGACGGAGAAGGAAAAAGGAAGGAGAGAAGAAGACATGGTGATAGCCGAACGAGAGGATATGAGAGCAAAAAGTCTGTTTGAGAACGAGAGCGAGCGGCTCTGTGCTGTAGCATCATGACGTTCATCGATGGTCCCAAGACATGGGTTCGAAACCGGCCCTAGTCGCCACTTTTGCGATGAGTCTGGCACTATCACAACCATGTGAACCTTATGTTTTATGCTCAAAACTAGGTAAGAAATTAGGTAGGATATCACGGTGATGAAGAAAAAACATTCAAACAATGAGGAGATACGAAGAAAAAAGGCAATGACACATAACTCGGCCCTGTATGGTAATACCAGAAGCTCAGAAGCATTGTTAGATGAATATTGTTTCTCTTTTCATCTTACTAATGTTGCGCATCAAGAAACTGCCCCTGTGGTCAGAATATATGTACGCTCTCTCCCGTGGTGTTTATTTTTTTTTGGAAAATTTCGATCCATATGATTTGTCTACCGTAGCAGAAGCCCTTAAAGAAGACGTCTGTTAATTATGTGCTTCTCTAAGGACTACAGGCTCAACAGTTTAATCAACTCACACTTTTCTACATGTCTCGGTGATTTCGTACCATGAAGTGGAAGCGCCGTTCCAAATCTCAGACCGAAATGTCATCCATTACAATCAGCTTAATGAATGGTAAAGGGAAAGGGTAAAGTGACCGTCGTGATGACTTGATGAGGCCTGCCGCTATATCAAGTCAGTGTCTTTACTTTCTCAGACAAGGCTGGGACCAATTAAAACGTTACCAGAGAGATCGAGGGCTTCGTTAGCCCGGCCCGGGACCGATAGCTTGACAGTGCAGCTGTCAGTAGCGCAACTTGCCGCTGTAATACGCATGCCCAACTATCATCGTCACATTTTGAATCAAAGCAAGAATGTGGTGCTAGTGCATTTGTGAAAACAACGCGGCTCCTTTTATCAAATATAAGACCATCACCGCTCAATGTTCACTAACTATCACGCAAGAGAGGAGAGGGGCCATCATTTTTTAGAGACAGTGACGCAATGACCCGGGCGCACTGACGACGGCGATAGTCAGCCCAAAGGCATAATTAATATTTGGACAGCTGCCTGCCATCAGAATAAATGACAAAGAGTCGTCTTTCCAGCAAAAACTAGTACGGCCCAAGGAAGCATTCTCACGCATCGAATCGATAACTGTCGATTTTGAATGCCCTCAGGCGAGAGACGAAACAAGCCGTTGTTGGCTTACAGCTGCAGACGACGCGAAGAGGGATGACAGCCGGTCATCTGGGTGACTGGGCCTAAATGCAGGTTCAACGGACCCACGGTAAAACCTTTCATTATCCTGACGGATTGTTAGATCACCCGATATGAATGCGGGGGCGTTTTTTGGTGAAGCCGATGCGCAGGTTCTCATTGGTGATGTTTTTGTGGGGCCGAATAACCTTCATGTTACCCATGAATTAAAGACTAGGTTTTGGTTTTTCCAGGGAGACAAGTAGGGATATCGGACGGCTACCGGAGGAAAAACATTCTCCTTGTAGAATTTCGGGCAGACCAGGTCAGCACCACCTCGCGGTTACCTTGCCACTTTAGGAAGTTTTTACTGGCTCTCTTTCATTCCTTCTACTCAGTATACACCTACATAGCTTCACTCACTCATAATATTCTCTTGATCTTTTTCCTCGAATTGGTAACTAAACTTTTTCATCAATTACTTCGCTACTTTATTTTGTCGCATCAAAAGCGCATTATCATTGCGTTGTGATCACACATGATGAAAACTTCGATTGATCACGCTCGATCGTTAATGTGTTAAAATCGCATTCCGTAAAAAAGGCGTCATAGACCGATTATTTATGGGAGACTTTGAGAGTGGCAGCGTTTGATTTGCACCATTATTTTTACTGACATTAAACCACTAGCGTGCAATAAGTATGAAAAGGTAAAGGTAAAGGTAAAGGTGTTGATCAGTTCCCTAAGGACGCGCCGCCGCATTCGTGTTCTATTTAGAATCGTAGAGGCAGGGTGAATGCGTGTTTGGTCAATACAATGGGGCTAGCCAATATACCAGTTACCTTCAATGACAAGTATGGTACCAATTTACCCGACCCCGGAGGGATGGAAGGCTAGGTTAGCCCGGGCCGCGATCGATCGCTCGACCGTGCGGGTGTCAGTAGTGCCTGTTACCACTGCACCACGCGGGCCCGCCTGCAATAAATATAAAAATATAAAGCTTTTCCGTCGAAGAATGCTTACACTATCATAGGTCAGTCTACGAAATCGCGTCCTCTCTGCTCGAATTAACATCTGCCTTTCTTATACTCCCAAAGCAGGCTTCATCGTCAGCGTTCAACACCTACACCACGACGTTAATTGTTTCTGGATCCAGATTCATAATTGACAAACCAGCTATTAACCTTCGGATATCACACCCCGCTGACACGGATTCCTCAAGGGTAAATTCGGGGTTATCTCGAGTTACAACGAAGGGTATCCAGCTTGCGTCTGTCCCGAAGCATCGAATACTCCTATCATCATCAATGTAAACTCCTGGTCAACGTCCTGACCTCTGCGCCAACAGCAAACCCCTTCTTTATAGTGGGTGAGTGGATCCGATGCTGCCCCTCCGGCGATCCATCAGCTAGAAGGTGCGAAGAGTGCCTATTTTCGATGGGTCAGCCAACAAAAGCACTTCGGGGGATCGTATTGCTGAGGTCGTCTGCCATTAAGACTGCGCTTTTCATCACGTGCCATAGGAATAACATAGCGCAACAAAGGCAAACATACGCTTGGTCATCGAAACATGACCCTTTCGCGGGTGGTCGCACCCTTCGCCCACCCCCGTAAAAGCAGTACTTCTACGAAATCACGAAAAATATTATAAATAGAATCGTATTCCAAATTCTTGGTTATTCATTGTGGTTTAGCACTTCCTCGACTTCTACTTTTTGTTTGTTTCACACTAGTTAGGCTAAAACTGGCTAAGACGTCACCACATCAGATACTTCAATTAGGTAGTCCATCTGATAATTTAAAAGTAAAGGTCTCGTTGAGGATAAGTCCCCTGAGGACAAGCCGCCGTGCTCGTGTTCCATTCAAATCGCGGTGGATAAGTACTCAACCTATACAATGACTTGCGGGGGCCACCCGCTGTTCAAGCCGGTGACTTCAACTTCTCCGACAAGTCTGGTATCAATTTACATCACCCGAAGGTATGTAAGGCTCGATTAGTCTGGGCAGGGATCAATCGCTTGACCGTGGAGGTGTCAGTAGCACCTCTTACCACTGCACCACCAAATAAATGAAGAAATAAATAATTATCAAAGAGCTAATAACTCTACCAACGCAAGGCCAAAGATTGGACGATATGTTGACACCTAGCTTACTATCTAGCAGTAGGGATGCTTATCAAAGTAGAAAAAACATCTGAAACTTCGAATCCAATGAAGTGACACTGTTTGGGCTCGTGTAGACGCCCCGCGACGAAAATGCAAAATCGAAGCGCAATCAACAATTAACGTCATTGATCGATTTGCTCCTTCGCGTTAGTGGCGCAGTCCGGTGGCGCCGCGTCTAAGGAAAAAATTGGGCATTTAATCACATAGAAAAGAAATTGAACGAAAAAAGTGAATTTCGTCAAAATGTCCTTTAATAAGGAATAGCAGCCTTCTAAAAAATCCGAACGACCAGTAGATTTGGCTATATGTATGAGGCGCCACCGGACCGCGTCACTAATGCAAAGAAGCAAATTCGATCAAGGACGTTATATTATTGATTGAGCTTCAATTTTGCATTTTCGCCGAGCGGCGTTCAAACGAGCCCTTACGTTGATCGCTCGCTAGAGAATCCTGCTATCTGGACATCGTTCGTAAGAGACGCTGACCGCAACATAAAAAGCAGTCATTAGCGAAAGTCACGACGACGCTCCCGGTTGTTGAATCGGTCGGTCGTTGACATTGTTCACGCTAACGCGCCAGCACTCGTTCGGTCGGCTACCGGTTCACTCAGTCAAATGCGGTCGTCCTTGCGCATTTAACGCTGTTGCGTAGCGTAGTGGCGTAGTTCAATAAACAAATTTGGGACAGCCGTAACGTGACGAGACCACCCCGCTAATTTACTCTCAGGTAGTCTTGACACGCCATAACAGCACTTTCGGCACAAGGAGGTAGGAGAGAGAGAGAGAGAGAGAGAGAGAGAGCAGGAGAAGAGCTCTAAGCCAGCAACACCTACTCATACTCGGCAGCAAAAAATGTTATTACCTACATGAGAGCGTGGCCTTTTTGAATAGAGTTCAACATTCCACTGGCAGCTATTTTATTGAGGTCTTGCCAAATATCACGTTTGCCCGGAGAAACGCTTCGAATCCTCAGATATGGCGTCTACTGCTATGCCGCCTCGTCCGGGTCCCTGTCCTTTGCTCCGCTATGACCGCACTACTTTGCCGCCGAGTCTGAATCGTCCTTGAGCCCCGACCAGAGCACAATTTTCCAATGCTCGGTTCACGCATCGAGTGTCAAATGTCGAATATTTTTCGAGACATATTCATTTTTTAGAAATGTTACCAGTGCCAGTGTTACCAACAAAAAAATTTCTGGCGTTTCTGGTATAATAAGTAGGAGCTTCGATGAGTCACCCAAAGGGCAAAGAAGAATGTTATCCAGAAGATGAATGCGACTGCTCAAAATGTGAACATGTTTTGTTTTTGTTGTTTTTTGATATTGTCACGGTATCGTGGTCACCTCAGAGGGCCACGCCCCTCTCCGACCTCTGATGGAGGTAGTCTCCCTTACTGTACTGGTATCTGACGGTTGTGTCCTTTGCTTGTAAAATAGATTATAATAAATTATATCGAAACTCCTACTCCTGTCGGGACTAGCATGTCTGACGGTTGTGTCCTTTGCTTGTAAAATAGATTATAATAAATTATATCGAAACTCTTACTCCTGTCGGGACTAGCATGACAATATCAAAAACAACATCTTTCCTAATTTCCCTCCGGTAACAATGAATGCACCGGTTAATTCTAGACTTCTTCACGACTAAACTAATAGCACAACTGCACGTGATTGAACTTGCACTGAAACTGCTCAAAAATTGATGAATTTCGAAGAAAAACAGTCGCGTGATATCGCAATTAGGCATGAAGGAAACATCAATCAAATCATGGCAATCAAGGCAATAAACAGAGAAAGCTTTTTTTCATGAAAATTAAAATTATATTAAAGAAAAAATTCAAAAAAGTTCCCCTCGAAATCGTATGAATTGGAGGAACTGGTCTGCCGGGTAAATATGAAACGCTGAACTAACGAACTTATCGTTCAACTAGTAAGAAAAATTTTATTTCTGACTAGGGAGGTTGCTCAGCGTGCTCCGAAGATTCACAACGAGACCCATATTGTTTTGTAGAGCATCGAATGAAGATTACAACGGTATGGTTTGTTTTTGCTAAATGCAAATGGATGGCCCGAAAAGGCAAAAAAAACCTTGAAAACTAACCAGTGGCAAATGGGATTCTAGATCGCAACCGATAGAGATACCACCAGAATCGAGCCAAATTGAAAAACAAATGTCAGATTCGTGATCAGCGCCCCGAATGACCCCCTTAGGCAAAGTTTGAGCTTAATCGGTGATTTTGACCTAATCAGTCTTACGAGTGTTAAGTAGTTGTACGAAGGTCCACTAACCGAGAATATCTTTATTCCGATTGTTCCACTTTCTGGACTCTAATCAACACAGAGACTCCAATTTGAATGAGTTTCTTTGATTTTTCATCAAGATAGATCACTTGGGTAGCTGACAAATCCACAATTCACAAATCTAACGTCAACTTTTCCCATTGTGTCTGACACGCGCATACTATGGTCCGTTCTAACAAAGAATGGTGATTGGGTCAAAATCACCGATTTAGCCCCAACTTTGTCTGCGGGGGTTATTCAGGGCGCTGATCACGAATCTGACATTTGTTTCTGAATTTGGGGTCGATTTGACAATAAGGGAACAACATCTTTCCTAATTTCCCTCCGGTAACAATGAATGCACCGGTTAATTCTAGACTTCTTCACGACTAAACTAGCACAACTGCACGTGATTGAACTTGCACTGAAACTGCTCAAAAATTGATGAATTTCAAAGAAAAACAGTCGCGTGATATCGCAATTAGGCATGAAGGAAACATCAATCAAATCACGGCAATCAAGGCAATAAACAAAGAAAGCTTTTTTCATGAAAATGAAAATTATATTAAAGAAAAAACTCAAAAAAGTTCCCTTCGGAATCGTATGAATTGGAGGAACTGGTCTGCCGGGTAAATATGAAACGCTGAACTAACGTACTTATCGTTCAACTAGTAAGGAGAATGCTATTTTTGATTCTGATCAGCGCTCTAGAGAGATCGTCTTTTACGAGCCTAAAGAGGAATAAACCGAAAAGCGATCACCCAAGAGCCCCTTATATTCACCTCCTTCTCCTTCATCGGACTCTGTAGAAGAGCACCAACCCTCTGGAGGTTGATTCCTGAGTTTCTGAGTGCAGAACCATTATGATCAAACCGACCAATAACCCTGTAAGGTATCCCGCCTTGGTTAACTGCAACTCATCAACAGACAAATTCAGGATAAGTTCGTGGATCTTACAGAGGCTTTTGGTATTGACGACACTACTCATAATTAACCTCCAAAGGTGAGAAAGTGAGTTCAGTTTGTGGTAACCAAAATTGTCATGAGTCCAGCTGTTAAAATAGTCGAAATATCAGGTGAAAACAAATATTGATCTTGTTATCTTATCCTATTACTCTTGTTCGGTAACGAAGCGTAACACATGTTCAAAAAAGGTGCGTTCTAATAATCTAATTAAGACGTACCGTAGACGGTGGTGCGACGGTTTTGCTTCTGCGTCTGGCGAGCTGCCACGGCATTGTTGGTCGCGCTGCGACGCGACGGTCGCGGGGTGGACTGTGCTGCGATGCAGCAGCGCATCTCCGCTGAAATCGACCCACATAGTTACGAGGTAATAGTTTGTAACTTTTTTGACAGAGAAAAGCGGTGAGAGGAAAAAAGTCGAGTCGATGCGCTGACAATCGCCGGCGCACAGCTGATCGACGACGATGAAAAGCGCGGCGCAACCATTGACGGGGAACCCGTTTGACTACACATGCGGCGGCTAGTAATTCCCTTACGAGACGCCATTTACCAAGAATCGAGCACGGATTATTTTTCTTGTTGCTGGAGGTAGAACCGCGACCGCGAATTACTCAAGGACGTACGAACGCCAACCTTCAACAAAAACAACGCCATACGCTCACTGTGCACGCTAAAACGAACAGCGAATCGGAGTGAAAAAATCGAAGTGGAAAGGAGATCGATAGATCACTCACGTGGGATACTACTTTCATTAGCGCATCTATCGTATTTAAAGTTGATAATATAAGCCCTTTAGTACATCTCTTCGATCCTTGAAGTGCCCGGCTAATCGGGTTTACCTCAATTTCATTGGTATCTTTTACTTTTTTCCCTCCCTGTGTTTTGAAGATTCTGCGTTTCCTTGGTGCCAACTAATGTTTGACTTCGCCCTAAGTGAAACTCGCAGTGGTTACCTAAAAATTCGTGGTGCTGTTGCTAAAAGCAATGCAAGAACATATTTTTTTGTCACAGAGTGTTCCAAAAACATAGAAATGTGATTACGAAAAGTATTTTATCACTTTCTTCGAGTTCGTTCAGGTCTCTCTTGAATGAGTAACGGTGTCTCCTTTGGAAATGAGTTCTCGATATTTATTTGTCCCACAAGCTATGCTAATTATACGAGTTTTTCCTTCGCCTGTCGCTGTCGTTTCTGTTTTCTTTTAACATTCATTGTCACTTGTGTTCGATTGGGGAATTCCTGGATTATTTTCACGCGACTTTGGTTATGGCTTAACAGTTCCTTGGTGTATGCCCATGTCGAATAAAACTAATAATAAAAAATAATAATAAGAATAAAATAAAACATGAACGTCTCCCTTTCATTGTCACAATGAAATCTATATTGAACTGACCTCAAAGAAAAAAATGAAAGAGGAAAGAAGCAAGAATGCTCATAGAGGAGGGCGAAAGCCCTACAGAAACAGGAGGAGGAAGGAATGGTTACTGATATGTATGGTAGAATGAGATAGAATGGTGTACTGATGGTCCTAGGCGACGAACACTGTGGCTCGGACAGGATTGGAACCCGCGTCCACTAGTGAGACCTACATGTTCATGGCAGTAACGAACAAAATCTGAGAATGAAAGTGAAATATCGCGTTCTTTCATCCACCTTTTCGCTAAGTGAGGGCTCATGTGAAGCTGTTGAATGTCCTGCCTTGATCTAAATGCTCTCTGCCTGTTTTCAGCCGCTTTTTGCTCTGCGAACAGTTTTTTCTCAAGTGGTTCAATGCCTTTTCTCTCAGTCTTCTTCATTTATGGAGAATGATGCATTTTGGTCCGATTACATTTGATACGTAATTGTCCACGACTGATACACAAGTAAATTAATGTAAATAAGTAAACAAATAGGTGAGTAAATAAACAAATAAACAAAATAAATAATAAACTAATGATGGCGGATGACCAGCTAAGTTGAGCGAACCTAATGCATAGAGTCTTCGAATGGGTGGTCTGGGTAGTGGCCTAACATCACGGTGTGACGGATAATTTCTCATCTCGCCGCAATCGGGATTTTCGCAATGAGCCTAACATCTTCGGGACAATACCAACTGCTATCATGCTTCAGTATTAACAACCCAACGAGACGCGGTAACAAAAATATTAAAAACAAATGTATAAACACAGGTGATGAGTGTTACTGTTTGGATGACTAACTGATCTCAAGTATCCGAAAGATCATTGAACAAAAACCTAAAGCGAACTACAGCAGATATCTCAGCTACAGCAGCTCCGAAGAGATCAACTGTATTTTTATCTCACGTCCAAACAATCTAAGTCATTCTCTGCGTGGTTTCAAAAAATCGCTATCGGAAAAGGACAAGAATAGTATGAATAAGGGCAAAGATTTCACAGAATAGTAGAAAAACCCTACATGAACAGAAAAGTGAAGGTAACCCTATAGAAATGAAAAAGGTCCCTACGGAGAATGGAAGACGCAACTAAGCAAACCCTGTAGAACAGGGAAAATGAAGGAAAGAAAATAAAGTACTTCATTGAACTACAAGAGAAGATCAGCACAGCTGATTGGCTCAGGTGAATGTAAGATAAAGATCCAGATTTTTTGCTTTTCTATACGATTAGTGCTATCTCACGACTGTCTTTTATTCTCTTAGTGAACTACTTTTCAAACGTAAACTACCCTTATTTCCACATTCTCTCGTCCTTGAACCACGGCAGCGATGTGATTAATTCACATCATCAACTTCTGCATCACAAGTTTATAAGGTGGAAATCCTTTATTTAACGACCTTAGTTGGATTAACTTCGTACTGTGTTTAGGCTTCCGATGACGATGGGAAGGTTGAAACGTTGGGTCTTCAAATGAGGAATTTCTTCTTGCTAACCTAGTGAATCGGAAAAGGTAACACTGTCCCTATTTTTGTAGAATGTTGATAGTGATACTAAAATTGTCCTTTTCATGCCTAATTCGTCGCATAGCCAAGGCGTTCATAGGGGCAAATAACTGGATGGTGGAGAGAGGGCAGGAAAAGGCCACCCACGAAGCGCACAGTTCAATTGAAACATGATGATGACGTAGAAAAGGGTAACGAAAGGATAAAGTGGTCGTCGTTGGCACCCCGAGGGGAGTGCTACTGAGCGAGGGCGGCGGTGATGTCAATCAGAATCTTCTCCACAAAGCGATGGAATGGCACATTGAGAGTCATGAGGGTTTTTCCAGCTGCCCCTCCCAGCTTTTCGATATGAATGGCAGCAGCTGGCGGACGGACGGAAATCAACGCGCAAGCGGCTGCTGCCGTCCTGGGACTCCCCTCGCTCCGAAAGAAGAAGCGATTCGCCCCGTAACTCTTCCGAAAATGACTGCCACCCTCACGCCCACCATCGTACTTCCTGTCCGTCGAAGCGCACGAATCATTTGGAAAAAGCTGTACGAGGTGGAAAGAAATAGACAAGAGTAAAAGGCGAAAGAGGTACTCCCACTCAGAATCATTCATTCGCATCCAGCACAAGCTGTTGCGCGGTTCCTATCGCTCATACCTTCAGAAAACACACCGCTCCATTGTAGTATTGAAGCACCAGGTGATAAGTATCATTTCCATTAGACACGTTATGATATGAATTATCAGAGCAGTGTCGACCCTGAGTGGGAGTACCGTCGTAGAAGTATTGTGAATGCGTACTTGGCCTATACAATGACTTCCGTGGGCCAGTCACTATACCAAGCCAAAGCCGTTGCCTTTCGAGACAAGTCTGGTACCTATTCACCCGACACGGAAAGATGCAAAACTTAGTTAGCCCGGGCGAGAACCGGTCGCTCAATTATGCCGGCGTCAGTACCGCCTCTTACCACTGCACCACACGCCTCCTATGTTAAAATGGTCCCAAAAACGAGCTAATTGCACTGACTGGAATAGAATTAGAGAGTGGAAAATTAACAAGCGACGGAGAAGGAAATCTCAAGCAAAAAGTATCGGCTGCTCCATGGGCAACCCATATGCGTTACGGTGTGTGTTCTACCTTCTCGAAAGAGGTAGCTTTTTTAATTATTTTTCATTTTTTCTTTTCGCACCTTGTAGACTTCGAACAGAACATGATTTGATCCGTAAATAGTTCTTTTTTTCAAACCGGCATATTGGACATTTAACACGGACTAAGATATGTCCAGTGCTAATCGCTCTATATAAACTAATACACCGAATTAGCTAAATCGTCGTTTATAGCGATTTTGCACCAATTTACGGGCTGCTTACTCATTGCTATACTACGGTATACGGTACAGTATGCGGTACAGACTACTAACAGTTGTAAATGTTTTCTCCCATGTCACAGAAAATCAAAATAATAAAAGACAAATTCCGAGTAGTTGGAAATTGACCTTAGTATCTACATAATAGACTTCTATGTAGACAAATAGAAAGTTGTGTTTCAATGTCGTTATATGAAAACGATGAAGAGGGTCACAGTGGCGATTTAGGTAGTTAAATTCGATCTTGAATTACCAGGTAGGTTTAGGTCATTAACAGTAGGGCTCCTTTTGCGAAAACAAGGCTCGCTAGTAGTTCCAAATTCCGCCAAAGTCGCAGTTGAAGACAATTTATCACTTGAATGAACGAGCTGGGTCGTAAAATGGTAGCGCATTTGGAGGCCCTAAATATTAGAGTAAAAATGTCTAGTACGTTCAAAGTGGAACACGATACCTGGCGAGGAATTAGAGTAGTTGTCAAAGTGTGGTTCCCTCGACATTGCTTGGAAGAAATTATTCATTTCTAATATTTCTGTTAATTCTAGAAAATCAAACGTCAAGCAAAAAATAGAGGGGACAGTTCAAATATGCTATTGTCACTATGCCTTACGAGGTTTTTGGGGAGATGATTTATTGACCGATAAAGGTTTCTTGAATGCACAGAGAAGCGTTAAGGTGTTGAAATCGAGAGAATCCTTGAATATAGTGGAATTTGAAATAAAAATCCATCTCGAAAAAAGGGCATCGATAAAATTTTCCAAATGGAAACATCGTAAGGCGTACTAAAAAAAAAGAATCTTCTCAAACTCTTCTCTTCTCTCAAAAATTCGATTTCTCAGAAGGATCAGTCTTCAGACTACGAAAAGCGGTCATGAAAATGAATGCATGAACAACTTCAACGTTAAAGACCAGGGATTCCGTTTAAAGAGAATAAATTTCTATGATTTTTCTCAAAATTCGTAAAATCCAGCAGTTAGACGGGAATCGAAGAGATTTTCTCGTCCAAACTCGACCGATGGTCGAAAACCGCAGCAATATAAGGCACTGAGTTTTTAGGTGATAAGATCAAATCCGGTTGATGCAACCCCCGTTCCTTTGCATATTTAAGTAAATCTTAATGACTATCCATTTTTATATTAGTGCAGTCTGCCGGAAACAGAAAGACGCAGGTTCAATTGCCATCCGATATCAGCACATTTAAGTAAATCTTTATGATTATGAAATTTGTTTATTTATCCAAACAAAAAGTCGCCGATGGAACTAGTTTCGAGATCAATTTTGTTTATTACGGCACTGGATGAACGAAGAACTAAAAAATGCAATATCACGGAAATTAAAAAGGAAAAACAAATAATATTATAATAAAGAGAAATCAAGAAGTGTAATGAGTATCAAAAAGAATGAAAATTGGAAAGATAAATGAGTTGTGTGAAACAAGCTCATCACTGTGAACGGACCACAACGTTTAGAGGTTTCAAAAAAAAAACGAGTTTTTGTTATAAAATCGATTATCCATCAACCTATTCGCAACTTCAATCTACTAATCTAGAAATTATTTTATATGACAGTGATTTCGAGGAGAACGACATTAATGCTAAGTCCAGAAAAAGCAGCGACTGAACAACGGAGTGTTTTCCTTGTGTTGAAGGTACTCAGGAAACCATTGGAGCGGCTAATTTGATGTTGAAAACCGATTTCTTCAGCCGGTTAGCCCTGGGGGTGGGGGATGGGCGCTCAATAGGAAGTAGTCAACAATGCGTAAAAGCGAAAACAGCAACCAATCAAATAAGGACATGAAGTAGAACTATAGGCTTCGTTCGTTGATATCGTTAGATGAGCATATAATACGGAAATACTTCACCAACACTGGCACTCTTCAGCAACGAGAGAATGAATTGAGCAACTGTAGTTATTAGTAACATTATGGAGTACAGATGATATATTAATAGAAGTTAAAAATGACGTTTATGTGAACGACGTGAAATTGAAAGAGCAGGCAGGAGAAGATCAATTTTCGTGCTCCTTTAGAGCAGAAGGCGTGGTAGTGAGATGATTGGAAGGAAAAGCAGCGCCAAAAGGCGGACTAAATACAGGGGCGATGGGGACCCTAGGGTGATTTAGAACAAGCTCGATGAAGAGCGTACGTCATCGGCATCCGGTTAAACATCAACCAGAGGAGCTCAGTTGTTGAGAACTAGGAAATCGAGAAGTAAAAGGTAAAGGTAAAGAGGTCAGCGATGGTCAGTTCTCTAAGAAAACGCCACTTGTTCGTGTTCAATTCAGAATCGTAGGAGCGCTGCAAGTGCAACTTATACCATCAGTGTTTTCACCTATCCAGACAAGTCTGGTACCAATTTACCCAACTCCGGAGGGAAGGAAAGCTTCGTTAGCCTGGGCCGAGATCGATCGCTCGACCGTGCGAGTGTCAGCAGCGCCTATTACCTTTGCACCAAACGCGAACGTTCAACGTATTGTAAAAGGTAAAGGTAAAGGTGTCGGCGTTGATCAGTCACCGAAAGACGTACCGCCTCATTCGTGTTCCATTCAGAATCGTAGAGGCATGATGAATGCGTGTTTGGCCTATACAATGACTTGCGGGGGCCAGCCCCTATACCATATCAGTGTTTTTACCTTCCCAGACAAGTCTGGTACCAATTCACCCGACCCCGGAGGGATGGAAGTCTTGATCAGTCCGTGCCAGGATCGATCGCTCGACCGTGCGGGTGTCAATAGCGCCTCTTACCACTGCACCACGCGGGCGGGCGGGTTTGTCAACGTATTGTATTCTGAGTAATCCCCTTTTTTCCTCTAAACAGGAGGTGGTCATTCAATCAAGGGAAGGCAAAGACCAAGTGGAACGGATACGATTCTGAAAGGTCATAAAGTCTGAGCGACTTTATCATTAACATGGAAGTCTAATTTTATCACCGCTTTTTTTGACGGATTACTGTACTGTAGGAGCAGGTGTTGTGGTGCTACGACCACTGCGAAAATTACGGCTCAGGCGGGATACGAACCTGCTCCTCGATCGTGTCCGGGAAACGTGATATTGGAGCACTACTACATATACCACTAAGCCGACGGCTCTTCTTCCCAACTAGACCGGTCGTCTGCTCCCCTTAGCACCTTCCTTGAACCAGAAGGCTTTCGCTACAAACCGATTCATCCTATCCTACTCTTTCTTACTCACATTGTCATTTTCTCCTGAATATCTCATTGCAGTAGCGATAGCCAGGTGCAAAAGGTCGAGCGCTATTAAACATTCAGCATTCGTCGAAGAAATCGCAGTTTCGAAATGATATCATTTCAAAGGAATTTGGAGGGAAAACCTCAAGAGAACTGGTTCCCTCTGAGTACGACATCAATTCATGCCACTCATATGCCTCTACGAGCTCTGCACCACTGTCGGCACGAGATCCGGACAGCCGAGACGGGGGTGCTGACGGGTTCACTTAAGGCTAAACGCCGCTTCCTCCACCCCCTCTGGAGAAATGACTGACACCCAATCCCAGTCCTAGCAAAGGACAACGAAATATAGACGGTGAAGAGGATATGCATAACAGTACCCCGAAAAACGCAGTAGTAAAAGTGAAACTTCCCGTAAATTATCGAAAAGGTTGATTGCAGGTTAAGTGGACAATGCCGAGTCTGCGTCGAATCATTCGAGAGAACAAAGCACTCGAAAGAGCGGCAACGTTTATATTAGGGCTGGCCACAGATTGCGAGTTTTGGAGAAGAATTCATCACTACGGACAAGAGCGCCATCAACCAAATATTTTATATTTAAAAAATACCACCAAAAAGAATTCCAAGTTCTTCAACATCAAACTGTTCGAAATTCTACGAAATATGGACTGTAACTTTGGCGAAATAACGCATGTAGCTATAGGCCTGGAGAAATAGTAATCTTGTGATACATCAAGAGGCATAAGGTTTCAAGGGCAAATAACAGATTCAGCTCAACCAAGCAATAATCAGATTCGAGCCGGGTGTCGGCTATAAATAAGATTAAAAAGTAGTTCATAACAAAATAAAAACAATGAATAAATGAATATATGATAACTGAAGTACAATTTACAGTTGTCCAGTTTTTTTCCGAGTTTGTATATTCATAAAAACCCAAGTAAAGTTCTAAAAGGTCAGGGAAACACGAGGTATATGGTTTTATAACTGTTCGGATAGAATTTCTCAAGTTCACTCTTCTTGAAAGCTCGGGATGATGTTGAACTTCTCAAACGTTCCTGTGCCGAGCGAGGATAGTGAGATGGATCAAACATTATTTAGCCTAGAAAAACCTTTCAACCCATTCCGTAGCCGTCGGAGGCCTAAAATGTGGTTCGAAATCCTTAGATCCTCGATATAAATAAAGTTCGATCCACGTTACTGAGCTCGTTCGGCGCAGCAGCATTGGGAGATGTTTGGAAAGAAAAAGTTGATATTGTTCTGATGCAGCTTGTCGGAAAAAATCAGGCAGAGTTGAGGAAAATAGCGTGCTGCTCAGAGATGTAGCGGTCTAGCACCGCAGTGCCTGATTGAGAAGCAAGTTCTGATCTCACTTGAGTCGCAGTTTCCGCGACGAACCTAGCTCTATCAGAACAAAATCTACCTCTACTATAAGTGTGGTAGCGACCCGCAAAATCGCAGGAATACCAGCAGAATAATAAGAATTCAAAAGAATCGCAATCCGACACGCGAGGGGAGGTTTTTATTCGAAGCTTTTAAGTCCACCTTCGCTTAGGCTTTCACCTCTTATCGTCTTAATGAGATTTCACAAAAAGACGCTATTCCTTAGATAGCAGTCTTTCCATTTATTCCTTCGCATTTTTTTCATCGAACCATCGACGATCGTATGCTGTAATGACTGAGAAAGTGCACGCACAAGAAATTACCGCCTGCCTCGTTGAGCAGGCGGACGTTGGACTTTTTCTTAACGACAATATTAATTGGACGGCCATAGTGCGTGAGAATTCTGGTTGCAGCGAATGTGACAAATTGTTGAAAGCTGAGCTGAGCTGCTGTCCCACTAGAGCACAGTAGTAAACGTCAGCCGAAATACGATATAAACTAAACAAATCATCTTGACCGCGTCGCTCTCTCTAGCATCATTTCTAATCACTAAAACACATGGTTGTAGTCAGTCCACTGATAGCTGGCAGCGCGGTTCACAGAGCTGTTTTCCAGGTTTTTGTTGTGATTTAGTCTCGAATAATTATAAAGGATAGTGTCAGCATAAAGGCGACGACTTCTGGTCTCCTAAAAACGAAGGAAATCAGAAAGATTAGAAGAATACCAGTGTAATTGTAACTCTCTTCTGTAATCTTACTGTAAATATAGAAGAATCAAAATATAGACCACCACGGTCCCGAGACATGAACGACGTACCCGAAATAAACCCCAAAATATATTTCGAATGGAGCGCAAACGGTGATTCATCGAAGTGTGCGGTGGAGTTTATCTGGGGTTTTATATGGGGTGTAACCCAACTTATTAATTCAACGAGATGTCCCATGTCCGAAACGGCGCGAAGAACCTAATTCATCAACCACTCCTTGTGTTCATTACGGGTTTAACCGTGGCTCGTTCGAGGTCTCTGAACCGTTGCTGAGTCGATGAGGTGTGATAGACTGCACCTGAGACTTGAGGAAATCCAAGAGTGTGTTGATGAATCAGGGTCTTGCTCAACTGGAGGAATATTTTAGGGTTCATTTCGGGTACACGGTTCATGAATCAGGGCACAGATCGAGAACAAAAGGGAATCAGCCTTTGTTCCATCTGTCCATCTTGCAGCCATGTTCTTTTATCAAATTTCAAGTGTTCTTTTGCTTATTTTTTGTATCAAAAAGAAAAGAAGAAAAATTAAAGAGTAGGCATTTCAGATGAGTGGAATACCGGTAAACTACGCGCACTTAGTTGATTTCTCTACCAGTATAATCCAATTGATAAGAGAATGGGCGGCAGATGGTAATGCGAATTAATTTCGATGCTGACAGAAGAGGATGTGACTGTCCTGACTACAAGTCAATGGAGCAACCCGAGTCGTCGCAACGAAGGGGTAAGGGTAACCTCTGTGTGGTGCTACTCGGGTTGCAGCCGGAGGAACTGCCTAAGAAAATGGCATCATGTTTCAAGAATAGCCGCCGCCACGCCCCCTCAGGGCGTAAAAAGCTCCGCCTTCGCATGAGGAACGTCGAGTGCTGTGAGGAACGCCGGCCACGCGCCCTCTGGGACCGGTTAACGGTCGTCGGATGGCAGCCGATGGCTGAAAAATCGCCGGCAGAGTTGAAAGTTCGAAGCGCCAGACCGCTCTTGGAGGCCTCGTTCGTCTTGAACTTTCAGACGGACTCTGTGACAGGTTCTAAATTAGGAGAGCAGCTTGCAGTCAGACAGTGAGCGTTAGTGGAGCGAGAAAATCCCCTCTGATAGATACCAAACTCCCCCAAGTCAACACAAGGGAGGAAGTTGGGAGGGCGAGTAAATTGGTAAACAAGACTCGAGTCAATGCATGGCCACTTGTTATCACAATGATCGAGGAGCGGCAATGATTTGGTTACGCAGCAGATAATTCGTCGAGGAGGAAAGGACGTAAGTTTTGATTTTATTAGGTTTTACCAGTACGGCATTTCTCGAGAAGAAGGACAAAGGGCTCCACACAAAGTGTCAGAGCAGAAGCCCACTTCCAGAATTTCGATGAAACATCTCAGGGAAGAAGGTACATTAGCTGATGAACTTCCAAAAAATATGTATTTAAGATCTAGCGGACCACGAAAAAAATCGGAAGGGCAGAAATCTTCGACAACTTAACTACTTCCAACTTTACTCCAACACACTATCATCTAGTCCAATCGTTGTCCAACAATTCTGAAAAGAAGGGGTGCAGCGATAGTCAACCACGAAAATATTACTATACCTGACCACGAGATATCAATGAGGTTAGTTCCATGAAATATGTTTCAATTATTTTGAACGAAATTCTGGGAGCTTTGTAAATTCAATATCCACAGACAATCTGATAGACGATCAGATGTTCTGGATGAAAGTGATCAATAGGCTCATTAGTTACTCAGTGTAATGAGAGAAAGAAAAATATTTGGAAAACGTGAAGTGACAGCGAACTCTGACGACTTGATCCAACACCAATTTGAAGATGAAAAGTTATACAAAACTGACCCGTCAGATTTCTAGACACTTGAAAGAAAGAAAAAAGCACAAAGAAAGAAAAAGAAAATCAGAACTGGCAACATGGCAATACACAATCGAAAACAATTGTTAGTATATGAATCGATTCAATTCTTTCTGGAATAGAAAAAGTGAAATTTTTTGAATCTTTTTTGAATTACAATTACAATTATAACCTATCGATACCGCATTGTCTTGACGAGGTATCGAATACCCTGCGGTGCTATCGAGAACACGAAAAAAAAACGGAAAAAAAAACTAGAACAAGTTCGCGGTGAGAAACAGGTTTCTTAACTTCTGGGTATATAAAACCCCTTGTTTCATTAGAGGTGAGAGAGTCTGTGGACGGATAGCCGTAAACATCCAATTCCCGACCAAATAAGGAAGAAGGAAGATTTGAAACACTTGAGAACAGGAATTGGTATTCTGCTGTGGTAGCCGCTCTTAGCTTAGTGAATTTGGGTGCTTAGTATCTGCTCAAAGTATGTATCGAGCCGAGAATATCCATCGTAAAATGTGAACCATCCCACTGATGTGTCGCAGGGCGACAAAAATAGGCAGCGATGCTGCGGCAGCGGACCATAAACGCTAGCAAAGTCCTAGAAGATGAGAATCTGGCTCACCTTCTTGCTGCTGCTGTTCTGCTTGTCGAGTCATCGCCGCCATGAAACTTGCCTGACGAGGGGTATTTCGGGCGGAAAAACAGCCGTTATCCACTGCTCCATCTCGCAAGGAGACCGTCGATGTGGCCATGTTGCAGAGCTGCTGAGCATCACCAGCCACCTAAACGTCCATTCGTGAAATGTTACACGAAAGGAAAATCCTAAAAGCGTGGAAAATTGTGAAAAAAGCTCTCTGGTATATGCATGTAGACCACGTTTCTCAGGGCATTCGGTTGAGTGTTGCGCGCGTGGTGCTGTAGTAAACGACTCTTACTCCCAACCGCATCGTCGAGCGATCGTTTCCCGTGCGGGTTAACCAGAACTTGAATCGCTCCGGTGTTGGGTAAATTGGTACCAAATTTGTCTGGGACGGTAAAGACACTGATTTTGTACAGCGGATGATCCTGGCAAGGCAGTGTACTATCCTGTATCCTGTATCCTGATGCCACTGTATACAACATGCACCAACAGGAAGGGAAAATTATCGTTTTTTCGATTCCAAAGCTTGTATGTAGTAGTTCTGTTCGCTTGGAAACTTTGGTTAGAAACTGTCCCCTCCTCAAATGGCGCAAGAAACAATTAACGTGACGACCTAATTCTGATGCCACTGAAATAACAGTTTTTTTGATTGTGGTAGTGGTCAAAAATGTTCTGCAATCGCACGATCTTACAGTGTTCTCATAGGATTCTTTTGGTGGGGCAGCAATCGGAAATTCTTTGAATCGACAGAGAAAATGCGAGAAACACTGGCAAAAAGTTTCTTTTGCTTATACTTACAGTTCAACCTTTTTGGAAGAGTATTGTAATAGTTTACGCACAAAAACTGAAGGAATAAACACTTGAAACCTATCCTTCAATATTTTCACGACCTCAACACTGAAGACAACGATTGATGCGTAGAGTTCGGGATAAGGTGTAATGGAAAGGACAATGAGCTCAAGTTACTTTGACCCTCGAACAACTGCTGACCTTCGAGCTGTTTATAAAGAGTAGCGATCTTGGAATACCGACAATTCCAAACAGAAACGGAGACCTCGAGTTCAGCCATAAGCCCAGCTCGTCTCAGTACGGACTAGGAAGTAAGAAAAACATTTGAGTCGGTCAAACATAGCAGCCAGAGGCCACAGGGGATGGAAAGATGCACAAGATAGATGGCTCGTTCGGATTTCGTCAAAAGCTCCAATTCTACACACCGTACTTCGATCGACCAAAAACAAACAGGAGAAAAAGAATTATTTGACAAGGATGTGCTGACCTATTTATGATCTGTAGAACAGTATCCGTTTGTAGAAGACTATAAAACATTTTTTCAGAATAGTCGACACTAAGGCAATAAATGCCTGAGCACGACTAAAGAATTGAAATTAACAGGAATAGATCAAGACATCCCGCATAAATCGATCTACTTTTGAACGAGGCACTTAAAACAGAAAACCAAACCTACAATTCGAATAGATTCTGATATTCATCATTTTTGAATATGTTGTGGGACTGCGGAAAAGAATTTACGAAAACAGATGGGTGGAAACAGTGAGCTAGATTATCTCCGATTGTGCACTTATAGCGTCTGCCTACGAAAAGAAAAGTAAACGGTCCCAATTCCAAAAGTTCCCGACGGCAAGTCCTCTATAGGGTGGGAAGCGGTATGTTTTACTTGTGGAAGAACAAAGAGCTCGGAAGCCGTCAAGCTGTTTCCCGTCCCTTCAATTTTTTTCATGGTCCGTCAGATCTTCAATGCTTCTTTGGAAATTCAACACTTCTTTTACTTCCTTCTTCCATGAGATGTTTTATCGAAATTTTGGAAGCAGGCTTCTGTTCCTCGTGAGGAGCGCTTTGCTCTTCCTTCCCAAAAAGAGGAGTTCAACTGCTGACTTGGTGGAGAGCACGTTTGCTCATGAAAGACAAAACTTAACATTCATTCCACATAATATCGGCGCAGCTCTGTGTTTTATTAAAACTTTTTCCATTCAATTTTTTTTCTTCTTTTCAACAGCCAAGGTTGTTTTTCGCCTCCGACACAGGCTTTAGATCAGACGATAGGAGAAGTTGAATGACAATTCTTACAATCGATTCTTGTTCCTATCCGTCAAAAGCAAAAATTCCATGCAAAATAGAGCTATGCCTTTGAAAAAAGAAAAAGCAGAGGAAATTTCGCATGCAACATTGCGTGCATTCGGTGCCATCCTTATCGTTTGGAAGCTATTATTCATTCCAAGACGGCCATGGTGACAAATAAAAATTAAGATCACAATAAAAACCAGGTTTTGCATTCGTTCACAAAATTTCAGCGTTTTCTGACCTTTCTGGGGAATAATTCACTTTTTTGGAAGCGCATCTATTAAGAAACCACAACGCTGAATATGAATGGGAGAATTATTCGCAATAGGCTAAAGTTCATTTTATATTTCTGAAACCGTTTATTAGGTCTATTCTAAAGGGAGGTCTGTACGTTCAAGTCCGCTTCAACGTAAACCTGAACATCACCTAACAAACCATTACCCGCACCTTTGTAACCCAGCGATTCACATACGCTTGTCGGTATAATTCTTGGATGACTGTTGGGTATATCACAATCACTAGCGCGTTTGTGTATCAAATACGTCGAAAAGTGATGGCACGCCACTGCTGCTATCTACCTGCTGTCCTGCGGTACCTACAGTAACTACAGTCTACCGTACAGTACCCCACAAATGGTCTGCGCACCACCGTGGTATCGCATACTTCGATCTTTATGAATTGGAGGTAGCGTAAAGTCTGCGTAACACTTTTTGAATTTCCCGCTTTTCCCATCCCCAACTGATATTCTCATTCCTCTACAAATTTAAGCACCCAGATTTTTTGCTATATGAGAAACCGAGTCAGCCTATTCATCCCTCCTAACATCGAGTAGGTTTAATTTCAATCTTCTAAGGTTTTTTCGAAGGAATGCTTAAATTTCATTTCAGTTCAAATTTCATAGAAATAGACCTTTACTGCGATGATCTCTACAGATCAGATAATTGCGATTCTGGCTCAACGTGACAAAATTTTAAAAAACGGTTAGGAATCTCAACCAACCTCAAAAGCTTCGTGGGCATCTTTACCAGCAGTTGCGATGGAAGCTGTCGAATAGCCGTCTCTTGAGGTTTTCTCAAACGGTGCTAAGCACGATTCCTAAACAGTTACATTATCGATAATGTTTCACTCTTTCTATTCGGTCTCTTGCGATTCCTCACGTTCCGAAACTAAATCTCACCGCTAGCGGTTTCGGTTGACCGGCCCACGTCGGACGAGTTCTGTACTTTGGCTCGTGGTCGACATTCCACGACGAGAGTGTGGGGCGTAGAACTACTCGACTGAAAATTTGCTTCGTGGCATTTCGTGGTGATTTTTTGTAATGAAAGGTAAAGAGTTCGGCATTTATCAGTCGCGCCATTCCCTAAAAACGCGCCATTCGTTTGACTTCCATTCAGAATCGTAGAGGTATGGTGATTGGTCCCATAAATGACATTCGGGGCCAGCTGCCATACCAATTCAGTGCCTTCACTCTCCCAGACAAGCCTGGTATCAATTTACCCGACCTCGTAGGGATAGGAGGAGTGGCCAATCCGGGCGAGGATCGATCACGCGATCGTGCCGGTGTCAGTAGCGCCTCTTACCACTGAACCACACCCGCTCTTCCAATCAATACGATTTTTGTAATACAACAAAGTAAATAAGGGTGTCGCTGAAGTCATTGATAGTCTTGTTCTTATTGGTTCTGTCTACGTATTCGTTCGAAATGAAAAAGCTACATTGAGTGAAGATGCCGGCGTTGCTCATTTCTTCAGGGACGCGCCATGCATTTGCGTTCCATTCAGAATCGTAGAGACACGGTGATTTGGATTACATACACAATGAATTGTGAGGATTAGTGCTGCACAATTCAGTCTTCACCTTCCCCACAAATTACTAATTTATCCGACCGGGAGTGATGGAAGGCATGGCTAGCCCTGGGTGATAATCGATCTCCAGACCGTCACGGTGAAAATGGCCCTCTTACTACTATTCCATCAAACCCGTACTACTGTGCCTAATATTCGTGAGATAATAGCGCTCATTACGTCAAATTAACGCTCGATTACCCTAAAGTTTTGGTGGACGTTGTTCAGGTCGTAATACAGTCCAGCTTTACCTTTGTTCAGTACCTCTCCCTATACCCAAAACCTTCTTGGCGGAGATTCATCATTCGTAAACCCCCGATAAACCCAGAACCCTCTTGTTAATCATTAAACTGTTAAACATCTCTCATCGAACACTGGTCAAGATTTGAATGTCAGTAACACTCAACCTTGGCGATGATTTGATGTCAGTCAGGGTTCCCCTTCGTCCCATTTTACATCAATTCTTTGCCCAGCAACACGATTTCAACCACCAGTTACTATGGTTACATAACTATCGAAAAAGTCAATTTTTGCAAGCAAAATAATCCAAAAGTACCACAGATGATGGGAGCAAAAGAATGGGAGAAACTGTAGAATTACTCACAAACTATTAAATTATGCTAGAACCCTGGTCTTTGATAAAACGGATTTTGCAACGGCTAAAATGACACGCACTTGTAAGGTGGCGGAGCGTGTTTTGGAGGGAAAATCACATCGTAGTTGGGCGGTGACGATGAGACATCGTCGTCCGAGATCCGCAGTGGACGAGTTCGCAGCGTTACCGGACGCATTTCGTCGAGTAGGGCTTCAATCCGTGCCTCCTGGAAACATGTCGTGAGAATTCTACACAGGTAAAGAAAGATAAAATGGTGAAGAAGCTTACGATGATCAGTCCGCTAAGGACGCGCCACGCATTTCTTATCCATTCAGAATTGTAGGAGCGTGGTTAATGGGTATTTGCCCTACACAATGACTTACTGGGGCCAGCCACCATACCGAGTCAGTGTCTCGACAATTCCAGAGGTGTCTGGTACCAATTTACCCCACCCCTCAGGAATAAAAGGTTTGGTTAGTTTGGGCGGGGATCGATCGTTCGTAGGTGCGAGCGACAGTAGCGCCATCTACAACTGTGCTATGCGGCCCGCAAGATTTTTTTGTTTTAAAGTTTTACATTTTGGGAGAGTTTCAGTGTAGCAATCGGAAAACGGGAGTTAGTTCAGGGTATGGTTGTTAATTTGAATGATAAGAAAAGGAAGAAGCTGTCATATAGTAAAATATAGAAGTTGATCGTGTTAATATTAGGTCGTCGGAAAGTCTTCTGGAGCTGGCTTCAGAGGATGGCCGGCGTAGTAGCCGTAATTTGATAGAGGAACTTGAGAGCCATATACCCTCTTGAGCTGTCCTTTTCCAGGCTTTAATAAGACAAGGAAATAGGGGACATAGTTGAGCATTCTTTAGAGGCCACCATCTACAGATGGTGACGGGTGCATGCACGACCATCTCAACTTTCCGAAGAAAGTTTCATTCGCCCGGCAATTTGGTTAGTGGCATGAAGGAGTGGGTAGCGCACACCAATCACACGCCAAATCTCCTGCAGTTCACTTGCAGCAAACCAGCGAAAATTTCAAAACCGCAACTCCACCCGAAATGGGAGATGATCGGTCTGCAGTCGAACTGCAAATGAGGCATTCGATAGGAGCTGCTACCTGCAGATGCTACTGTCACCAGCGATGTCCAACATCGCCACTTCGATAGCGACGGAGCAGCCGTTAGTGGAAAACATGGGAAAACCATCTTCAGTCACCATGACGCGCTAATATTTCTGAGAACTGGGGATGATGGGAAATACGGTAGCAACCTCTATACAACCTCTCTAGAACAAAAGAAACAAAGACTTCCACAGACATGATACACGGGAAAAACCGCATCGACACCTTCACGCTTCAATTTTGACTACCTTCACCCAAAACGCAAAAGAATTTTTACGAACGAGCATTTTGTGAATTTTCGAAGGAAAGAAGACGTGTTTGGTAAAATGGTATGAGCCGCTACTTCCAACAGCACGTTGGAGCGGTCGGCCCTCGTTCAGGCTGACCAAGCTCATCCCTTGGTAGTATTAAACTGGTTCTAGAAACATGGTTGCGCGGTAAGATGTGAAATTGACAGCCGCACGTTCTTGTCCTTATTAACCAAGATCCCTCAGGTAAACTGGTACCAGGTTCAAGTAAGTTGGTACCAAACTTGTTCGAGAAGGTGGAGACTTGATATAGACACTGACTTGATATAGCGGCTAGCCCCAGCAAGTCACTGTATAGGCCAAACACGTATTCACCATGCCTCTACGACTCTGAATGGAACACGAATGCATGGCGCGTCCTTAGAGGAATGATCAACACCTACGATTTAAATTTTTATACCACTAGAAATGCATAATTTCAGACCCGAACAGTTTGATTTATATTCACGAAAATCATAGACCACGGGGAAGAGATAGATGGGGCAAGGTTGGGAGAGAGGGCTTTGGAGGTATTTAGAAGTGAAGATGCCAGAAGCGCTTTCTCTCAAATTCCATTTCGGAGATCTCAGCGTGACTGATTCAGTGCCCGTCAGTCGAGCGGCTGAGATTAATTCAGCTGATATGGAGACCATCGCCCGCGAATCTTCGCCGACCGAACACCGCTTGAGCCAAGCCGATTCCCAGCGAAGATCTCCAGAGGGACGAGTCTAGGGCCACTTGGAACGACTGAACGTCGCAACGATAACCATGTACGCCAGGTAAGTTGATTACGTGATATTCCTTTTTATTACTATTTTTGCGAATTTTCATGCCCTTCGCACTGACACAAATTTTATACATCGATACCAAAGCTTGAAGATGAGAAAACTACCTATAGCGGACTGCTTCGAGCCGATCTTCTGATTTTGATACTACTACTAATCTCGCTCGTCTTAGTTGCATTTTTTAAGAAAGATACCATACTGAGGTCTCACGAAGAGAGAACTTGGACGATTCCTCATGTAGTATTGCACTGTTCTATAATGTTGTCTTGAATGGGTAAGGGATCGGCCTCGCAATGCTCTGCAGGCTAAACACCCACGTCCGAATCCCGACGGGCTCGTTTTTTTTTCGCAAGAGACCTGGAATTTTCAGACCAAGAACTCGGAACGAACTTCAAGTATTCCACGACGATGACTGAAGAGAGACAACTGCAACGGGATTCGCACAAACACTTGCAGGACTAGGGAAGAACCCGAAATTCTGACGAAACTTTTTTCTCTAGGCGGCATTACTAACCTCCTTCCTCACCACAGCACTAATTGCATGTAAATTAACCAAAAACTTCAAATATTATTCAGCTCTCAAACACAAGTCGCCGCCAAAACATAATTTTCTACTATAAAAAAACTCACAAAAGCAGGTCACCCTCAACGATTCGTAGAGCATACAGAAGGAGAAAAGTAGGGAGTATATAAAAAAGTAATGTAAAATAAAAGCAGAAAACAGAATATATGTGAATCAAGAACGATGGAAAAGTTGTGATGAACTACTATAAGGAACGAAAGGTTAGCGGTGTTCACCTGTACAAGAGCGTGGTCGCTTCTGGAGGAAAGTAATCGCTGAGTGGTACAGTATTCCATCTGCAATAAAGTAGCAGTTCTTGATGAATGAAAATCGATCAGTGATTGAAAGAAAATGAGTAATAGTGAGAATGGTGGAAAGCAACTACTATAACTCAGCGATGCTCTGAAAAATACCGAAATGTTTATATACTTGAGAAGTCAGCACGCGAAGTAATTAAACCGAAGGACTCCAAAACGAGTGCATATGGAATCAAAATACATACTTATTTATTACATGTGTACATTGCCTTATTTGTTATTGTAATTCATTTTTGTTGTTTGATTTCTTTTCTCCAACATACATTTACATATGTACGAATGCACGTAGATAAATGCAAAAAAGGATAGTAGGACAAAAGAATCTTTAGCTTCTTCCGCCATTTTTTTCAGTCAAACTCGATCGGTATTCGAATTTTTATTTTCTCTTTTCTTTTCTTTTCATTTTTTCCACTGATCGGGAACAAGCCAACTGATACTGCTTAGTAGGTGGATATGACTCCTTTCCCTTCCTTCTTTTCCTGCTTGCACCACGCTTTGCCTCTTTCATCGCTAAATTCTCGATCATCTACATTTTCTGCTGCACCTCCATTGGACCAAAAGCAGCCGATATCTGCGTAGAACATTGATAGGCAAAAAAGATCGAAAATAGAGACAAAAACCAAAATCAAATAAAGTTAGGGAGTGCATATACAAGCTGAGACGCTTCTGCTGTTAGCCAAAATTTATTTCTTTGTTTATTTATTGAAGTCTCCAGTGGCTGATATACATAATAATTGAGAAAAACCTAATCGCATTGACAGATAGACTCAAACAAGCAATATCACAGAAATTAAAAACGGAAAGCCAAATTATAATAAAGAACAATAAAGAAAGCAACAAAGTATGACGCCCTGAGAGGGGTTGAATGGCGATGCGTCCCTTTGCAGACAGAACATTGAGCTCATGGTGAAGGAAAAAGCAGTGATATTTTTTAAAATGAAATTTCAAAGGCATTGTGCGAAATTTGCTCCAAGATTGTCGACGAAGCCTGATCCAACGACAGGACGATTGCTTTGGGAGGTCTTTCGAGCTCCCAAGATTTTTTTTATGAAGAAGCGGTTGAAAATCCCTCCGTCACATACCCTTATAAAGCCCTAACTTCGCCGCTCGGTAATTAAACTTTGCCAAGAAAAGTAGGGCGCAGTTCCCGAGACGTCAATTTCATAAAAAAGTGCGCAGAAAAGGAGAGGAATCTGTCTCGAAGGGTTCATAGTGGCCGAAAAAGGTTTGACGTTGATGGAAGGCGACAATACGAACCGGCAAGGAGGTGAGTGAGGAGAATGCGCCGAAGGAAACTAGTAGCAAAGCCGATTAGCGCTAATATATTCCTCGAATTTTATTCCCACCCCGTCGACGGATAGGATTCCTAGCTCTAATACGATTTAAATCTGATACAAACAAAGAATAATTCTCAGCGAATCAAAAAAGTGTGTGGGCTGAACGTGAAGAGAAGAGCAATGGGCAGCTTCAGTTATTGTGACTCAAATTTTTAACCATGCCATTGAGCACACCACTCCTTATTTGTTTATTTTTACTTTCCATCCCTTAGGGAGCTCTTTAAAGCCGTCGCCTTTATCTTTTTACCTTTTATTTATTAACTTATTTATCAATATTGAAGGTGTACAAGATCGCTCTTAAACAACTTCTTCTTCATAACAGGATCATTTCAACGTGTTTGTGGCCAATCAGTCACTCAAAAAAACTCCAGTGATTATCATTCGTTGATCAGAGAGAAAAGCATGAAAAAAGCCAGTGCCGTGACGACTTGTTTTTGCAACTGTTTTTTAATTCTATCTACCCCGCTTCTCTTCACATGCAGTTATAGTTTCTTAAACAACTTCTTCTTCATAACAGGATCATTTCAACGTGTTTGTGGCCAATCAATTGTCGACTTGTTTTTACTGTCTTCACATGCAGTTATATCTTGTTGTTTCAATTGTCTAGTTTCTACCTTCTTATTTTAGAATGCTAAATATGTTGCACAGTTTCTGGTAAAGCCTTCCTTCGTCTAGATGATTTTAATGAATTATTTCATGTGGAATGTAAGAAAAACAAACAAAGAGTAGTACGATATGAAGATATGCACATGCGCATGGCAGAACACTGAAAACGTGTAAGTGAAAAGGGATTCTTGGTGAAACCAAAGACTATTTAAAACAAAATGGAACACGAAAAGCTACATAATTGAAATCAGAATGTGATACTGAACGAAATGCGCTTTTGCCGTTCAATCTCGAAACAAAAATTTTTGATTTATCCGAATAAGAACATGTTTTTTTTATTTTTTAGCTTTTTTTTAGCTTCCCTTCTCTTTGAACAGTGCTCTTTTTTGTTGAGTTGAATTCCATTTTCCTAACTAACTGGTTTTTAATGCAGAATTCATTTTTGTCACTGTAAAATCGATACACCTAATGTCTCAATTTCTACCAGTGTTTTCCTTGTGTTTTCAAGGTTGTGGGCACCTTGGCGCGTTTTGAAAAAACAAATAAATGAGACGGTAAATTCGAGCATTCCGTTCGTCTACGTAATCGGAATAAATTTGAGGAATATATTTTTTCACGTTCACTATACACGGCAGAAAGTGAAATAAACGTAGCGGTAGCTGAGACCAGGGCAAGAAAAAAAGTAGAGAACGAGTAGTCATCAAATGAAAGTCGTATGTGCCCGGCGCTTTCAACTGCAAAAAAGGAAACGAATAGAAACCTGAATGTCAAACTTTCAATAGTCTAGAGAACAGATGATGAGCATCTCAAGTGGAATGAGAATTTGTTTCTGTGGCTTGAAACGCGCCCAATTAGAAATTTTGTGAACAGTGGTTTTTCCTGTATTTATTATAGTTTCAAAATTGCCGTGTTTTTCAGGCCCTAAAGACGACACGCAGGTCGAAATGTGGCCAACAACAAAAAATCCTTCCCCCCTGAAAAGATGTAAGAACATAGAAAAAATAGCTCTTGCTTCAGTCATTAGAGTTATCTCGATTCGCAGGCGGTTTGATTTGTAAAACTGTAGAAATAGCAAAGCAGATTTTTTAAAAAGCTTCAAAAGCTCTTTCGTTGAGCGGAACCAAAATCAATATATCTTGAAAAGCATTGACAAAGTCGCGTACGAACGACGAAAAATAGAAAACGACGAAAATAAGTAAAATGCAAAGTGAACCCATTTCGATCCTCTTCTCAAATGGACTTGTATCAAACTGAAAATTTATTCATATTTTGAAAGCGCATCAGCTGGCTCTTCAACAACAATTATTTCACAACAGGATTATCGTATGGATCTTTTCGGCCAATCAATAAATAAATAAAAATTGTATGAGTATCAATTCATTGAAGAAAACCATGGACAAAACGATAGAGCCTTAACTGTTTGTGTTTGCAATTGCTTTTTTATAACGTGACAGCAACTCTATTCTTGCAAAGTCAAGAAAGAATAAACAAGACGAAGAAGAGGGAATAAGTAAGAATAAGAAGAATAAGAAAAGCAGTAAAACAGTAAATATAAAAGTAAAAGCAACAGTTCTTACCTTGACAGACGGTGGGAGCCGACAGCAGTTAATGTAGAGCTCTAAGTGAGTGTAGGTTATCGGGCGAAAGCCATTAGACGGTGAAAAGTAAACGCGAATGGGGCGAGTCTGAAACGACACGAATTCATCTCCACTACGACCAGTTTGGCGACGCCCCATGTGGTCGGACGCGGTCGCGAGAACGGAACGACACCCCCACCCCCCTCCTCCTCCCATAGCCTGGGGGGGGAACTGTGGAAAACGCCACCAAAACCACGAAATACTATCCGAAATGCACAAGGGTAGATGTGAAAGACAAAGAAAACAATACAAAAATATGCGGCTGCGACAGAAAATATTAATGCATCTAATACGATATACTGACAAGGTAAAGGTTGGATGACACCCGCGCGGTCGAGCGATTGCCTCCCGCTCGAACTAACCAAGCTTCCATTATTCCGGGATCGAGTAAATTGATAGCAGACCTGTCTGGTAAGGAGGGAACACTAGCTTGGTACAGCGACTGGCGCCCGCAAGTTTTTGTATAGCCCAAATACGTATTCATCATGCCTGAACGACTCTGAATGGAACACGGATGCGTGGTGCATAGGGGACTCCATAGGGGACTGATCAACGACGACTCTTTTGGTTTTCTTCGATGACATTCTGGTTACGATGACCTATGTACGTTCATAACATGAGTTCTAGGACAATCATGTGAGAGTAAGCAGTAGCCACTTGGATTACAAAATCAAAAAAACAGACTTGAACAAAGGAATCAACCACGTTCTCTAGAACAGATGAAACAGTAAAGCTGAAATGGAAACGAGAATAAGTCTGAAAATGAAAGGCATGATGAACGTGAGAACCATAAGAAAGTAGGGAAACAAGGTGGGGACACAACTCTAAAAGCTGTAGAAAGAAAAAGAAAGGAGCAAACATGTAAATATGGACTAAGCTAGTACCATTTATGTTATCACGGTTACGGTAGAGCATGCGGAACTGCATAAAATCGTCAAACGTAGTGCGAAAATACAAATGAAACAAGGATTTTGAATGACGATGAAACACTAAACTGCACAGCAACAGGATTTTATGAAAAATTTCCATGCATAGGCCGAGCTCTTCGAATGATAAAGCAAAACAAACGAACGGTTGAACAGACAACCATTGGCAAAGAGTAAGATGATCCAGGAACTCCTCAGTAAGAAAGGATTAAGTTAAGAGAATTCTTGGAAAAGGACTTGGATAATCGCATGTCTTCCCTAATAGCTATAATCCCAAACATCGGTAACTAAACCAAACCGTGGAAAGTCAAGAGTATGGCGCATCCCTTGTGCACTGGAACATAGGCGCCGGGCACTTTTATCATCTACATATATTCAGGTCAAGGGAAGGACTCCGAATCGCTAATAGGATTTTTTGAGTTTATGACCTGCTAAAACGCTTTTGTCAAACAGAATGGAACGAGGAACTCCGCTGACTAAACAGTTAACTAAAGGGAAGTACCAATTTACTTCACACAAACGAAGCCGCTATGTAGACAAACTGCCTCTCTTATGCTGTTTTCCGTTGCTACCGACGAAGGGAGAGATAACAGAAAAGAAGTAAAATGTAGAAATAAATAGAAAGACGGAAACGACGGAAGAGGTGTATTATGGTAGAATCAAATTGTTGTGCTAGCTAAATACACAGAGTTGTCCACTACATGATACTCTTCCGACAACTCCCGAAATGAATAGAGACGCCGTGAAATTGCTTGAACAATTTTCCGTTTAGATTTCTAAGTTATTAATTTATTTGCTTATTGCAAGTGCATTGATAAATACTATATAGAAAACGGCCAACTGAACGGTCGAATCACGAGGTGTCATTTGACAATAGGCAGGCAAACGGCACGTCCAGGGTAAGAACAAAGAACATCAGATTGATTACTAGAGCGCAGTCTCTTGAACACTACGGAAATTTCATACTTCGAATTCCATTTCCGTAAAACGGTACGTGAGGTACCCGAGGCATAATATTCAAATTTCTCAACCTGGAGACATTATTTTCACTGAACTGCTCTTTTTTTGATGCAGCACACCACTGAAGGTAAAACGTAAAAACATAAAGGTGAAGGTGTCGATGCTGATCAGTCCCCTGACGACGCGCCGGTGTTCCATTCAGAATCGTAGAGGCATAGTGGGTGCGTATTTGGCCTAAACAATGACTTGCGGGGGCCAGCCTTTACCTTCCCGGACAGATCTGGTAACAATTCATCGGAAAGATGAATTGGTACCAGAAGCCTTGGTCAGCTCGGCCCGGGAACAATCGCTCGATAGTACTGTTGTCAGTAGCGACTTTCACCACTGCACCACGCACGCCCAGGTAAAACATGACGTCGTAGAATGGAGCGGATTAAGTTAAACTTCCTTTCAGCAGTACTCCATAAATGTGGCCTTCACACTTTCGCAGGCAGATGGGAACACTTACGGTCGTCGACAAGCAGCTGCACCGTGTGACTGATTTTGTCGCTTCAAAAACCATCACCGGGGAGTGGATGTGACAAAGTCACCACATTGCTCTCAACTTTTGCAACAACCTCTCGTCACCCTTTACCCAAAAACCTCGTGACGGTTTCGCGATGTTGCTATTCCAGAGGTCAAGATGCCGAAACCTGCCCTCTGCCTTTGAGATGTCAACAGAAAGTAAGGGCGAAGTTAGTGATACATGTCCCACATGTGTATACAGCCCTACAGAACGCCGGAAGGTCCAGTCAGCTGAAAGCCTGAGGCACTTACTCTCCTGAGGCATTCCTACTGAAGCGATAGAATGATGGAGCATAGGATCCTTACTGTAGTTTACCACAACGCAGGATCCCTAGTTTACCACATATAGGTTTTCAGGAAAATAGATTCCAAGAAACTCGGCAGGTTTAAGAGTTGTAATTCATATTATTTTTCAAACTGTTCATCGCCAGCTTCGCTCGTAATCTCCGAAAATGAAGAACATTCTGATAGTCTTGATAGCGACCACGCACAGAGAAAACTTCGTGAAGGAAAACACACAGGAACATCAATTCGCCGAGTGCATCGCTTCGATACTTCACCTTAGGGAACAACAGTTTCCCTAGTCTGTAGATGATCTTCATGGGTGGAGCAGTCGGAGCTCAACTTCTTTTGGGATGACGGCGTACATATCAATATGGAGAAAAGGTTTGTCGATCTAGTTTTCCTGCTTCTCACGACTGTTCTAAGCCGCTCAAAAAGTAAACAAGAAAGGATGAAGAAATGCAGTTGAGTGTGAGGATTTATCAAGAACCTCGCTCCTTTTGTGACCAAGCTGCTCCGAAATGAATATTTAAAAAATTCGAACGAAGCTCATCAAGTGAGCTGAAAAGGAAACAAGTAGTAGAGAAAATGGATAATCTCAGAAAACCAGACAATCATAAAACAGAAACACGGATGACAATCATAGGCATAAGTTAAAATACTGACAATAATACATACAAGCAAAACAATGACAAGTGGAAGAACTACAGTACCGAACATACCACAGCGGTAAAACGGCGCCAGCGACACTTTCTTGCGCAGAACGCGCCATTTTCCTATATTTACTTTAAAATTGATTTATTCGTGAAAATAATTATGTCTTTGAACTCAACGGCTCGGCGTATACAAATTTTTCATCATCGCGGAACTTGTTAACCAGCAATTTTTTGACCTCTCCATTTTCGGTCCCATGCCCATTTGATTATCCGTCTGCTGACTTATCGCTCGAGTAGACTTCGCCTTCGGCTGGGCTACCACGCGGGGACCCCAAAACGGCATCTTACACCACAGAATAGCGCGCTGCCGCCGTTTTATCGTTGCGGCACGTCCGGTACGGTAGGTGTCTTTCCCTTTCCCTTGGGCGACGATAACAAAAAAACATTGTTGACCATCCCGGGACTGCCTAGCTAGGAAGGTTGGCTGAAGAAAGAAACGAATTGCTTGAACAGTTCCAAATTTTATTTTCTTTCTATTTATTCATGGACTACGCTCATAGCGAACAACAGAACATCGGCACACAAAGTAACACGAAACTGAAGAGCTTCCAAAAAATATAACTTTTGAAATGCAGCAACGCGAAAAAGTGAACTACCCAGGTGCAGTATCTTAAAAACGCACAGCCACAACAGCTATCGAAAGTGACGATCGTTTCAACGTTGATCGTCGGGTAAAAACGGCGATTTGCGATTCAAGTTTTCTCATTAGGTGGTTTTGGCGGTGCAAAGAAAAGCGTGCAAACGCGCTGCAATCTCCGGTTAATTCGGATGCCTTCACATCGATGTGACCGCAGTTGCTCTCCTAACCGTCTGACCTTGCCGCAGAGACACCGGCATGTGAAAACCCTGTTAGATTTTGCTTCTTAATAAAATAAACGTCGTCAAAAAAAAAAAGAAAACATGGGATGAATGGCACATGAAGTGTAGCAAAACATCTCCGCAAGTTCTTCCACCCAAAAAGCGATTCTGCTTCTGGAGAAAGCGTATAATTCTTGGAACGATTCAACTTGTTGGCTAAAAAACGTCGTTGATGCAAAAGCGAAAGCTGCCATAATTTAGGACAAGGCTGTTAGACAATGAGCAATAACGGGTGAATGGAGAAGTTCATCGTTGTGAACGATGATGGACGTCCCATTCTCTCACCACTTGCTCATTTATGGGATCTGTCTTAGCCTACAGGATACACTTTTTTGTTTTGTGCCTCTTTATTCTTTATTCAAAACATCGGTAACGTAGCTAGCGCCAGTAGAGCAAAAATGAAAAAACGCTACCGATAAAAACCTGTAGAAAAACCAGTAAAAACAGCACCGATAAAAGGAGGTTTAGTACAATAGCAAACGCTCTTAATGAAGACAAAGGTGCTCAGGTTCCATCCCAGGTGCCTCAAAAAAATAAAAAATACTTCATTCGCACCTAAAGGAGGATGGAGTGAAGACAGTTTCGTAGGACAAGTGTGACGCTAAACTTGGAGAAACCGAGAAAGGGAATACAGTGAGTGGTGGTGCCGATCTAAAACTAGGACTGATGAGAAGAACAAACAATCCCTGAACAAAACATTTGAACATTTGGTTACAGTACTCATTATCTCTCCTTTCCCGGGTGAAGTTGCGGATTTTGGAATTTTACGCTGGTTTGCTGCGAGTGAGCAGCAAGAGATTTAGCGCGTGATTGGTGAACTGCCCACTACTTGACGACACTAAACAAATCGCCGGGTGAATGAAAACTCTTTCGGAATGTTGGGATGGTCGTGCATGCACCCGACTCCATCTGTGGCTGGTGGCTGCTGTAGCATGCCGCACTCGTGTGCCTATCTCCTTGTCTTTCTAAAGCCTCGGAGACGGGCACCATGTGTATATGGCTCTCGAGTTCCTTTATCAACTCACGGGCACTACTATGGGTAAGCTCCCAAGCCAGCTTCAGAAGACCCACTTAATCCACAACAAGTGCGCTCCACGAGTACCGTTGTTCCTCGAAGCCGAAGTGTGCCTTTTTGAACATATGAAATCAAACTTCCGCTGTGTCTGGAAGAAAATGGGAGGACCTATCCTAACGCATATGCCGTGAACTGAGCTTCCTTGAACGCGTTGACTTATCAACTCGTAAAGAAAAAGCCGTTCAAAGTATCTGCAATCAATATCGATTTTCTCTGCAATACCTGTAGTGCGGAACCATGACAACTGTGGTATATGTAGTCCATAAATCAACCTAAATGACTATTATGGGAGTGAGATCCCGGAACTCGTTTTAAAATTGTGGTGAACGGCCAAACTGAATGGCGGGAAACTTTTTCTGCAAACTAATAGAACCAAGTGGGCCACTCACAAATACCTGAAGATTGAAGAATTGAAAGAAATGAGCGCAGATCCGTCCACTAGTATAACGACGGCGCACGAACAGGCAAAACATGCTTTACAACCAAGTAGCTCTATCACAGATCTTTTGTCCTACTTTTGAGTGGTATAGCGCTATAAAATGAAATTGTAAAAGTGGAAATCATCTGATAGACTTGAGCAAATAGTGAAAAAGCATGTTTGTAAGAATTCGAGAACACACTCCATGTAGAACAGTTTCGCCAAGAAGATGTTTTCCTGCAGAAGAGCGAAGTTTTGAGAAGAAATAGAAAGGCAGACATCATATACGAGGTCATTTTGTAATTTGTAAAGGATAGATGGAGCAATATTACTACATGCAGTATTTGTGTGGGGCAAAATAGGCAAAACGACAAAAATGAGATTCAGATCAATTTTCCTCTGTTTCCTACTAATTCTTCAAATGAAAGAGGACGACCGATTTCAAATGAATAAGGCGAAACTATAGCAGGAGAAAGCAGGGCACTGAGATACAAAAGTAACCCGTGATACGAACAACAGGAGGAATACGAAATTCAACAAAAATGGATGAAAACCGATGAAAATGAAAAAGGAAAATGAAAAACAGAAAAGGTCAAGAGACGTTAAAAGATATATACAATGAAGCCATGACAGGATGACAATCCAGGTGACACTTCTCTCAACCTCAGCATCGTTGGTAGAGTTCGCAATTTTAATCTGCCTCACGTGGTTGTTAGGTTGAAATACTTTATTTAATACCCCAACGTTTCGACCTTCCCGTCGTGTTCGGAGGCCTCGGCCTTCCAGCTTTGAGCTTCCAATGTTGCTCAAATAAAGGTGCCGGATAAGATGATAAGGGGTCCCCCGAAGGACGCGCCGCATTGCCGGAAACAGAAAGACGCGGTATTTGTGTTTAATTCAGAATCGTAGGGGCTTGGTGAATGCGTAGAAAGACTGCGGGTTTAAGCCGCTGTTAGTCAGCGTCTTTAGTAATCCAAAATAAATAGTTACGCGCTAAACAAAAAGCAGTAGCACAAGTTTCGTGTTATATAACAAATAAATAGTTAGCAGCAGTAACAACCTCGTGAGGCAAAAGGACTCAATTTTGAGAAGTTTGGAGGATTATTTACCAGGAGAGAGTTCGTATACTATGTATCTGAGGATGTAGCAACGAGATTCTTCAGGAATTGAAGAGTTGTTGAGTTGTGATGAGACATTTCAAGCGATGATCCCGTCAACCGACTGATCACGAGGGCTAGTGTCACCGGAAAACAAGGTCAACGACATCACAAACGCCAAAGGAATTCAACGAATAAATAAAAACACATCACTGATAGATCGTGTATCAAATTAGACTTGTACGGCGATTATTAGACTGTTTTTTGATAACGTTGAAGTCCCAGCGATCGGCCCTACCCAATCGTTTACAAATCGGAAACGAATAAGCAGTCTGTCACTGGAGGAACAAATACAATAATTTGGGTGGTTTTGGTTGAAGGGGCAGCCAACGAAAAAATTCCCTAGGCCATATTTTTAAACAGAAACTTGTTCAAACTGATGGCAAATCTGAAAACATTCACTTGATATAGATTTCGTCTTTCCAAAAATTCTAATAAGTACGGCAAAAACAGCACCTCCACTGGCTCCTCCCCAACCTACTGCTCACCTTCCGGAGCTTCAGTGGAGGCTGTACCTGAGAGCAGTAAGACGGCCGGTAGCAAGGTGTGATCTTGTGGTGTCACTCCAACACCGACGAAGCTCAGCCCACCCCCAACCCAGCCGTCCCAAAAAGGAACCGGTCGGATTAGTGACAGATCCGATTGCAATAACACCAACACCAACGCACGCCAATCGACTGTCGAAGCATCGTAAAATACAAGCCACAACACGTCGCCACTCACACAGAAGAAGATTTCGCCAGACCGACAACTGCTCATGCCGACGGAAACGCCCCCTCAGGACCAAAAGAGCGGACTGATAGCTGTTATCACGAACAATGGACAGCTTGAGCACCGCACACGACTGTGGTGACTGAACTGTGCCGTGAGGTGAGCCACACATTCGACATCACGTGGTTGGCCGAAAATTATAGGACAATCCAATTGACCCAAGATTAATATGTTAAAATATTCAAAACAACGTTCGAGTCACGATTTCTGCGGAAATACTGCCGAAATAGGCAAGGTGTGCATTTAAAAAAATTCCAACGAAGTTCATATGCGGTTTCAAGCAAAAATATACCAACATTCGCTGAGTTCCCGCGCAATCCAAGGTCATGTTATGATAGAGCGTGACTAGCGTTTTGAAATAGGCTACAGATTTGCGATTAAACCCGTCGATTAACTATAATTTTTTGAGAACAGTTTTTGATGGTCAAAAATTTGTGAGATTTCGGGACCAAGTATCAAATAAAACATTCTGTTTTTGTTCCGCACGAGCAAAAATGCTGTGTGGTGTTGAAAAAGATAACGAAAAGATACGTGGACTCTAAGAATAGAATCTGCTCGACCAGTCAAGAGGGAATGGTGCTTGCCTACCTCGGAACTAGTCACTCCTTACACCACTATGGAGCCGAACTGATTTCGAAGCGGCAGTTCAGCACGATCATAAAATAAATATCCTCTGCATCAATTTCTTCTGCCTCACGTGATTGTTAAGTGGGAATACTTTATTTAACGGCTTAGCGTTTCGATTTTACCGTCGTCCTTGGAGGATTCGGTCTTTTAGGCATAAGCAGTGTTCAATGTTAGTAATAGTGAATAACAATGATCCAAAATCAGCTTGATTTGAGAAATAAATCTGTTTTGCACTAGCAATCTAATTGCTATCACATTCCTTGTACGCGATTACGCCACTCTGGTAGATCTGACTAGCTCAAAATGAAGTCGTGGCAAGAGGCGCTACTTTCACCCGCACGGCCAAGTGAACGACTTTCTCCCGGGCTAACCAAGCCTTCCATCCCTACGGGGCCGGCTGTATTAAAGCAGGACTTGTCTGGGAAGGTGAAGACACTGGCCTGGTATAGTGACTAGCTCCCCTGGTCTTTGTATAATCCAAATGAAGACTAACATAGCCACTTCGATTTTGGATGGAAGACAAATAACTGGTCCCTAAAGGGACTGATCAACGCCGACCACATCACCTCCACCTTTTACCAGCCGAATAAGCAACCTCGTTTAGTGTTACAAAGAACAACAACTTGGGATCCACCTATCACTACTACTCAATTACTATTACGTTTACTATATTATTGTTGCTGTGGTCGTTGGAATCACCCGGATCTCTGTAACGTTTGCGGTCTTATATTTTACAACACGGTGGTAAAAAGGTGAAAGGCCTAACTGTGATCGTCCATCTTTCGCACGAAAAAATGTTGGAACAGATTTCCCAGGACGAAAAAGACCAGATTAAGGAACAGAAGTTTAAAAGCGGAAGCGTTTTGTAGAGCTGAATCTTCCAGTAAGAACAGGTGATCGATGAGAGAATGGGACACGACTTATCGAGCTGGTCTTATCAGGCTGAAGTGGGCCGGTTTTACGAAAGCGAATCCGCCGTGTGCGCGGACAGCGCAAACCACAAATCAACACATCCGAATCGGGTAATATCCAAACGCTGAGAGAGAAAAAACAAGCAAATAAAAGGTAGAGTGCAGGAGAAAAGAGGACATCGTGAAAAAGGAGATAAACTTGTTCGAAGTTTGTTCTGCAAATAAATCAAGGCTGATTAATTACTCAATTTGTGGTTACGAAAAGCAAACAACGAAGCATTTACGTCGTGGTAGAAGCGTTGACAAATGCACCCGCTTTTCAACGGCCTTCTGTGAGGGGAAAGCGAAATGTACCGATAAAACGGAAAACTCCCGCATTATACATCCTTGTGTTGTTTTGGGATGCCGTTGCCTAAAAAGAATTTGATTCCCTCCATGTACTTATTTATGTCACCGAAATATCAGAGAGAAGTAATCAGAATGACACTTTCGATGCAGCTATAGTTTGGGAAATATAAAAATGAAACCAGTCAAAAGTCCCATTTCCAACTTTCCAACCAAATAAGTAGCAAAGAACTGATAGGAGTAATAGCATCAACAAAAAGAACCAGCGAACCAGAAGAAGTTAAAAGTGAGAGGTAGATTTTAGAACAAGTAACGACAGCAGACAGATGGACTGTAAGCTTTTAAGATGGCGCAAAACACCACTTCGTAACAAGAAGCTGCCCTCGGGGCATACTTTTCAGTGCTTCTGAAGGATTGAACAATAAATCATAAAACAAAACATAAAAAACACGTCATGCAATGCGCAAATGAATGATAAAAGGTTGATGAAGATCTCCATCAATTCAGCAAATCACTTCGAAGAAAATCAGAAAGAACGCCATAGAGTTGGCCGGAGAAAATGGGTGAAATGAATGAAAACAAAAAAATGAGAGCATTTCGACACCATTGCAAGAGCACCGAGAGAGAGAGAAAGAAGGAGAAAAAGAAAGAAAGGGGGAGAGTGCAGACGGAAGAATTCCATCAGGATCATCACTGAGAAGGTAGTGGTAATACCGAGGAGGAAGAATGAGCAAATAGTCGAACGACCCAGCTCTTCCCTGCTTCCAGTCGTAGTTGGCGAGATTTACCGAGATGAAGAAGAACAACAAATGACGAGCAGCGGACTCGAGCCGTCTCTCCGCGCAGATCAACGTGTTCAATCGACCAGATCGAACTGATCGATATGCCATCAGCGACTGCAATCAACGCTTATAAAAGGAACATTGTCGATTTTGCTCCGATGCATCGTGTGAGGTCTCGGAGGCGTGAACTGTCAACGAACCTCTGAAGACGGATAAGCCTGTGGTCAAACACTCGGAACACCGAGATGGAACCAATCCGACCAGTTTTCGAAGCTATTCTCATCGATTGATTGAATAGTTTCCAAATGTTTCAGAAAACATCGTCAGATGTGTTCCGGTAACACACCCATGAAGCTACTGCCGTGGCCATTTCTTCACGAATTTCGGCTCCAAATGTTCAGGGATGGCAAAGAGTCCTCAAGAGTCCTCCTCTCGAAAAGAATCCTCATTGGCCACTGCTACTTTCCATCAGGATTTTGAGTTCCTGTTTGAAGCTTTTTGATGTATTTTAATCGGCAATAACTTGCATAGAGAAAATCTAAGGTCAAAATGGGAAGCTGTTGTGGAAAGCGTTCTTTCAACAGAAGAAATTAGTAGAGATCTATGAAAAGGAATCGATGTTGATAAAATCCGCCTAACAGAATTGAAAATTTGTCGCAATGGTCAATGAATTTATCATTCGCAGTGGAATGTGGTGAGAAGTGGAGCTGAGAATAGCTATCAGAAAATGAGTGATACGAACATGAGACAACTGATAGGTACACGTAGAATATCAGTAAGAGGGGGTACCGACACCCGTACGGTCGAGCCATCGAGCGTCGCTCACGATTGCCAGACCTTCCATCCTGCCGTGGTCGGGTAAATTTGTACCAGGTGTGTCTGAAAAGGTAAAGGCACTGACTCGGTACAATGGCAGGCCCCTACAAGTCACTGTTTAGACGGAGTACGCATCCACCATGCTTCTACGATTTTGAATGGAACACGAAGGCATGGCGCGTGTTTAAGAAACTGATACACGCCTACCCATTACTGTTATAGGAAAATTAGACTTAGTTCTCGACGGAATCCCCTGCAATGGCAGCTGAACGAACCTGCGATAACGTCAACAAAGCATGTAACTTTAAGGAACGGTTGAACTGCTTGGGCAGATTATGCAGGCTTTGGAAGTTTCAGTTTTTTCTAGTTTAATACATACTATATTCCCAACTGTAACCACTGATGTACTACGAGAATGACTCCACGAGATTCTTGGAGATTAATCCGACGATTCTGTTGAGGAGAGTTACCTTGTTCCAAGGTTACAACCCCAAAGGGTACAGAGAATATAAAAAGAATCCTCGGTGTCAAAGAAGAAGACTGGGATTCTGTAATTTTTGAAAAACTAGAAAAAATGAGGGATTCTGGAATTTTTTGCTATAAAAGAATTATTAACACTTTCCAACAAAACGAATTTTACCGATTTTTCTTCTCGGAAATCTTGGAATTTCAGTGTTAGAACAACGAGTAGATTTGGAGGACTGTTGAACTGCTGGCGCAGATTGTACGGTCTTGAAATGTTCTAGTTAAATACAACCAAACTCTTCAATATATCGTCTATTGTATAATACTTTGAGAATGACTCCATGAGACTCAGAGGGCTTGGTCCATCTATTTTATTAAGGACACAACTGTTGAACTGAAACGAATCCAGCATAATAATAATACGCTGTAGTATTGAGTTCTGGATCGTTGCGAAAGTCGATCCAATGAGTTATTATAGCTCGAAAACCCGTTCCATCAGGAGACGAGGTGATGAGTGTATAAACGAAGAAATGTAATACATCGCTCGTCATCACATCGATGGCAAGAAGAGCTCGAAATAATTACCCATCACGAGCAATTATCATCGAGCAAAAAATGAACCAGATTCCAACGAAAGTGGAACAGTTGCGATGATCATCGCCGGATAATGATTGGATGGCGCAGTCGCTCTCAGGACAACTTTCACAAAAAGCAGCGCTCGATCACAACGATTCCTGTCGAGCACAGACAACGATAATTATAGTTATCCAGGGAATCGATGGAGGTGGTGCAATATAGTAAAAGAGAACTAAAGGGGAACTTCCACCAAATTGAGAAATATAAGGTGATAAGAAAGTCTTGAGCCATTTCGCACCTACTTTTTCGTCCCTCTTATTCTTCTTACTCAGCACCCAATTTCGTTCTACGACATGAACACCATCGTAATCCAGAACAACGTCGATGGTCTAGTCAGCCATACTTTTCTCGGAAAACTGAGCAGGGTGGAAGTCAAATAAGTAACTAACCGCTCCATCGACAGGCTCGACTTTCATAATTTTTCTCAGGTAAAAGCCGCATGGGAGAAAAGTAATTGGCAATTGCAGGGACAATAAAGGATAATAAGATAACCAAGGAATCATATGCCAACTCATTTCTTTAGCCCTCTGCTGGAAGAAATTTCGACGGGACATCAACGGGTTCAGTATTCCGCAATCTGTTGACTTGATGTATCTGACGTATTGTACTCTCAACTATTCGGCGTTCTATTTGATACTCATTCTTTTATGTCACTATTGTCTTAAACATCGTAACAAAAAAAAACGTGAAGACGGGACTGTCACCACTTCCCGCTTCGAATCAATTACAGAGGTTTTACACCAATCTTTTCCGTTCTACTCAATCTGTACCAGACCCCGATATCCTCGCCGGTGAAACACCGCCAAAGATTCTACCATCTGAGGTACGAGTCGCGATTAAGGGTATGAAGAGCGGCACGGCTCCAGGGCCAGACAAGATCTCTGCCCATCTTCTTCGTGGAGGAAACCATACTCTGCACTTCCCTCGCACATGACATCCTATCCATGGAAGGATCGAATCCCGGATCTGTCGAGGAATTCGCGCGCAGTCACCTTGCACACAAGAGGTGACAGGGATGATCTTCGCAACTACCGCCCGATTAGCGTGTTGAGCGTGCTTTACAAGCTTTTCACGAAGATCATCCTGACGCGGATATCGCGTACATTGGATGAAGCACAACCGCCTGAGCAAGCTGGGTTCCGTCAGGAATTCAGCTGCGTCGACCACATCCAAAGTGTCGCGATGGTCATCGAGGTCTGTCGGGAGTACCATCTGCCCCTCGTCTTAACCTTCGTCAACTACGAAAGAGCCTTCGACAGCGTCGAGACGAACGCTATCCTGTCTGCGTTAGTAGACCAAGAACGGTCTAGTCCTACATAAGAACTCTGGCCGACTGCTACCGCCACTGTTCTACGACAGTGCAGCTTTTCCGGCATCCAGTCAACATCCCAGTCGAGAAGGGCGTCAGGCAAGGCGATACTATTTCGCCCGAGCTGTTTACTGCCGCATTGCAGTTGGTTATGAAGTCGCTCGACTGGGACGAACAGGGCATACGTGTGGACGCAAAATTCCTCTCGAATCTTCGTTTTGCGAAAGACATCATCATTTTCGCGAAAAGTACAACTGAAGCAGAGATGATACTCCTAGAGCTGGACGAAGCTGGAAGATTGGACTGCGCATCAATCGGAAGAATACACAGTTCACGAAGAACTCCTGGTGCGATGGTGGGGGGGGGCACTTCGAACTCGTTGGATCTCCCATCGCCGAAACGAAGTCCTACGTTCACCTGGGGCGCTCCATGAACATGGACAACAACATGAAGGAAGAACTCATTAGAAGAAGGAGAGCCGCGTGGTCAGCCTATCGGTCTCTCAAAGAGGCCACCGACCAACTCCAGGATGCTGACCTCCGTGCTCATTTGTTCGATTCGACAGTTCTTCCTGCTCTGTGCTACGCGGCTGAGACGTGGCCTGATACGTCAGCCACGGCGAAGTCTTTGCAAGTCACACACAGAGCGTTGGAAAGGTGTCTTCTGAATTTTTCACCCGGCTATCCCAACACCGAGCCGGACTTCGCAGCTCCGATCTAAGGCAGATGTCTCGTCTGCGAGACCCTGCGGACTACACATCGAAAGCCAAGCATCGATGGGCCGGTCACATAATGAGAAGAGACGACGACCGTTGGGCAAGAAGAACGGTGGAATGGCTGCCGCGCGATTGCACGCGCCTCATGGAAGACCACCTGCCAGACGGTCTGATGTGTTCGTCGAACGTATTAAGACTATGTTGTATTCCAGAACAGCTAATTTTCGCTCTCGTCACAGTTGTCTCCAACCAACAATCTGGATGACGATCGCGAAACAACGACGCGAACGGAGGTCGTGTTGGGGCTCGCACGTCCAGTGAAGGCGGGCCATCTATGTATCTAAGTATCTGCTGGTCTCATTATCGACAAAGGGTCCAGGGGCGTCACACATAGTGTGCACCGAATGCACTCTCGACCGTTTTTCTCGAACTATTTCCACGAGTATCCGAAGCAGAATAACCTTAACAACGGAGAGACCGTGTACACTTTTGAGACCATTTTGTTGTGCATCATTCCTGTCTTGTGCCAGAAGCAGCGCTGGAGAGCCTTCATAACATGAAGTTCCGATTTTGCTTATTCAAAAGCGCTTCTGCAATGGGCAGCGAAACAACACCGCGTGATTTCAAGGCTAAGGGGTTCCACCCCGTAGAATAATTAATTAGGCTTTTCGGAAGCTCCTTTCGAGAAAGCGGAGATGACAACATTGACCAGTGGAGATGACGACGTTGACCAGTACCCAGGTGGACCACGTGTTCTCGGTCAGGACATACGCGAACAGTCCAGCAAACATTTCCCTGTAGGGAAGGCTGTAGTTGCTTCGACAGAAACGTTCAAACATTAAAGAGAGAGAGACACTTTGTTAAATTTCACAGTAAAAATGAGGATTGTCGGCGATCGGTGCTAGCTGGTACAAGCAAGGCAACCTTTTCCCGGGTCGGATAAATTGGTACCAGACCTGACTGAGACGGTGAAGATATTGACCTACAACAGCGGCTGGCCACCACAAGTCACTGCACAGGTCGAACACTCATTCTCATGCTTCTACGATTCTGAGTAGTAGAAGTGTTCAAGGCGCGTCCTTAGAGGACTGTTCAATGCCGAGCATGTTACCACTTACATAAGCTGACAATATCTGTTAAGAAATCAACAGAAGCTGGCACGACTACTGCCACATTTTTTGCCTAATTTTTAGATTTCAAAAACTAGCTTTTCGTTCAGTACCATACTCGAGATCCAATGTTGGAAAAAATCAAACGTGAATTGGAACAACGTTCAAGAGCAAAATTTCACCAAATGTACAAAACTTTTTACAACCTAGAAAGTCATGAATTCAATTGGTAACCCTGAGTGGGACACAGGTCTATTTTTCTGCGGAATGGGCGCTCCATTTATGAGTAGGATTTTTCTCTCCCACAGACCTTCAATGGCATCTTTCCATTTGTCACTTTTCTAGCAAACATTTTCAGTTACAGGTAATCAACGAGCGCCCAGACAAAGGGAACCCCTCCTACAACAATGGAGAATTGCTGTGTCGAAGTGCTCGACAGCGGGTTTCAATGGACGGCTGTTCGGAGACGCCCATTTGCGAGGAATTCAAATGGATGATTGAAACTATTATAGACGAAGAATGCGACCAATCACAAATCCCATCCATCAGCAAATAACACCACAACGAGCCGGACACCACCATTCCAGAACACCATATCCATTGAGGTTTCACTGCGGGCCCATAAACGTAGGATAACGGCGAAATGTTTCTAAAGAGTAGACAGTGGTAAGTGGAGGTACCGACACCCGCACGGTCGAGTGATCGATCCCAGCTCGGGCTAACCATGTTTCCATCCTTCCGGAGTCGAGTAAACTGGTAACATACATGCCTGTTATGTAAAGACACAGACTTGGTATAGCGGCCGGCCGTCCCCTAAGGACCCCTAAGGACCAAAAAGGGAATCGCCAACTCCATTACCTCTACCTTTAGACACTGCTGTGGCCTAAACTTGCGAGTGCCATTATTAGGTCATTTCTCGGGGTCGTTCAGTATCCACGTCGCGCCTGAGACCTTCACGGCTCTCAATAACAAGGCCAGAATATAATTAGACGACCGAAGAGTTCAAACAGTGCATTTCATAATCAAACATAATTAGCCAGAAGTTCTTAGGCGACTGTTCGCGAGTGTCGTTGTCAGCAAATCAGAAAACGAGATTTGTGATCATCACACCCTCATAACTCTAGCTTGGGAAGAGGTTAGTTTAAAAATTTTCAACCAATCTTTCTAAATGTCTAGTAAATAAAGTGTATGGGTGTTATCATAGAATGTATTATAGTATTCAAAATGATTTCAGTGCTAAGCGACGATAAACCACCATTAAACGCTCTCATTTCAAAAAAGAAACCGACATCCATCTGGACAGACAACCTTCGTGTTACGCTAATTATGTGGAGGATAGTTTACATTTATATACTTTACAGCATAAAGCAGATCGTTGTCTGGTATATTATCGAAACCACGCTGTTGAACGTGTGGCACTCCACAGCTCGGAGGGTTTTCCACATTATCCGCTCGGGCGGTTGAGTGAAATTTTCAGGTTCAGGTCACACTTTGTGTAGGTAGGTTATTTTGCATGCTGATTGCGATTCTGATGCTCCTTCTCCGAATTTCAGGCGATTTCAGCACAACGCGAGGTAATGATGGAGGAGGTGTGAAGGAGGCTGATGACGCGGAGGAGTACCTAGGTAAATCACCGAAATCAGTTGAAACTCGATAGAAATGCATCAAATTTGTAGTCAGCAGCCCCATATCCTTACTACATGATAAGCGAAACCCAGTTGTTTATTTGTACGGATGGATCCTCCGCGTGAAAATCTAAAGATCAAAATCAAAATGAGCATTAGATTAGTGATCAGCATCCTCAATAACTCTAGAGATGCTTGAGATGAAGTTTGGGAAAGATCGGCTCAGAAAAGATAAGCAATGATAAAACCACCGCCAACCGCCACCGCCATCAATCATTTGAAAAATCACTTGACATCCATCCATTCACCCAACCAAACATCTATCCATCCAAATAAACAACTGGATTTCGCTCCTTACTATATAATATAGTAAGGATTTAACGAAGCTGGCGCACAGACGCTTGGCAGCCGATAGGCCGATGAACGACTGATAACCTCTATAGCCGATTTTTCAAGGGAATCGATGATTTCAACCCGACCACATACCGAATAGTTGACTGAATAAACTTCGCTCGTTGATCTCGATACTCTAAAAGGAGTGGATATAATGATAAATTTCATGGAGGAGCAAGCCGTGTTTCCCAAAACTGATGCCACGGCAAGCAGCTACGTAGGTAGAAAAACTGGTACCATCTAAACTCACAGAGATGAAGCAGCCGGAATGAATGAGGCTGCGAGCTAACTAGCCAAAAGTAATGCGAAGGCAGGTTTTTCAACGTCTTGTGACGAGTGATGAGAAATGGAAGCCAGGTTTTCGCAGAAAGAAAGCAAATGATAACGGTTTGCTGGATGAATCTAGTTTTCCTTCCTTCAGACGAGGCGATTAAGAAAGAGCTGTACGACTTACGGGGTCAGCCGCCGTTCAGGTCAATTCCTTCACATTTCCAGACTAGTCTGGCACCAATTTACTCGATCCCATAAGTAAGAATGGACCTAACGTTCGACCGTGCGGGTGAAAATAGCGGTGAAAGGTGGAAGGTAAAGGTAAAGGTGTTAGTCTCCTAGCGACATTCCTGTTCCATTCAAATCGTAGAGGCATGGTGAATGCGTATTCTATACAATAACTTATGGAGGTCAGCCGCTATACGAAGTCAGTGCCTCACCATTGCAGAGAAGTCTGCAACAAGTTTACCCGGCCTCCAAGGAATCGAAGGATTATTAAGCACGGGTGAGGACCGGTATTAGTATCAAAAATTATGACACCTCAGATGGGGAGTTTTCTTTGCGCTTTAATACAACTGCACTTCATCTTTGCCCGAATAATTTCTTGAGCTCTTACTTGATCTTCTTCAGTATACAGTAGTTCGCGAAAAGAAATGTCACCTTGCATTTTTGGGTACAGATCGGTGAAACCGAAAGGAATTTTATTCCAGTTGACAGTTTTAATATCTCTTATTGAAAATACACTACTATGTGCCCTTTTTGGAAATTCTAGATTTTTTTTAAAAATTTTAAACTCATTTTCATATGCATTTTTAAACGAATGTATCTTAGGAACCACGGGCTTCTGCTTGTCTTGTTGTGATATTCTGATAGAGTATGACTAGCTTGATTTTATAGGCTATGAATTTTAGTTTCAAGACATCAATAAACTAGAGAATTTTTTGTGTGAATTTTTTCATGGTCAAAAAATGGTGAAATCATGGGACAATCTTTTATATAAAATTTCATATATCAGTAACCAGCCATTGAAATACCGTCAAATTAGGATATGTGATAGCATAAGATTATCCCTTTCCCGTGCATATCTAGCTTTGGAGAATAGCCGTCTGTTTACAGCGAAAATAGCTAATGAAATTGCATTTACACAGGCGGCCGTTTTACGAATACCCGGAGGGCATTCGACTCCAGATTCCTCTAGTGCATAGTAGACCTATTGCTTGTTAGGTGCTCAACAACTAGCAAAATGAATCCCGCTATTGTTTAGAAAATCATCTGTTGTTGTATGCATCACTATTCCCGCCACCGTACGCTGGGCGGGTTTGAGCCCCATTTTCTCTCGGTCCAACTAGAAGACGATTTTCTGAATAATAGCGGGAATTATTTTGCTAGCTGTTAAGCACCTAACAAGCAATAAGTCTACTATGCGCTAGAGAAATCTGGAGTCGAATCCCCTCCGGGTATTCGTAAAACGGCCGCCTGTGTAAATGCAATTTCATTAGCTATTTTCGCTGTAAACAAACGGCTATTCTCCAAAGCTAGATATGCATGGGAAAGGAAAAATCTTATGCTATCATATATCCTAATTTGACTGTATTTCATTGGCTGGTTACTGATATATGAAATTTTATATAAAAGATTGTCCCATGATTTCACCATTTTTTGACTATGAAAAAATTCACACAAAAAATTCTCTAGTTTATTGATGTTTTGAAACTAAAATTCATAGCTTATAAAAACAAGCTAGTCATACTCTATCAGAATATCACAACAAGACAAGCAGAAGCCCGTGGTTCCTAAGATACATTCGTTTAAAAATGCATATGAAAATGAGTTTAAAATTTAAAAAAAATCTAGAATTTCCAAAAAGGGCACATAGTAGTGTATTTTCAATAAGAGTTATTAAAACTGTCAACTGGAATTAAATTCCTTTCGGTTTCACCGATCTGTACCCAAAAATGCGAGGTGACATATCATTTCGCGAACTACTGTACATACAAAAAGACTAGGACTCGATAGCCGGTTCACTGGTCTTTCTTTATTTCATTTATAGCAAGTTGTTTTTCCCAGCTGTTCGATTGTTCAATATCAGGCCGCTCTAGATCGTGGTGAGTTAAAAAATGAACGGCCAAGGACAACCCTTCTTTATCAGTTGTGGTGCTCCCGCTTTAATCAGTTTTCCCCCGGAAGCGGTCTTCCATTACTACTTAAGTTCATAGGATTATATCTCGTGAGACGAATAACAGCTCACAAGACAGCCAAACTTCCTCATAAAACGTTCAATGATTCCGAGATGAATTTCTGACCGAGAAAGCAAAGATGACAGAGCGTTAGCAGCGGGGCTATTTCGACGCGATACAACAAAGAATGAGATGAAAGTGATGTGCAAACTCAATCGAAAGCCCACGCGGTGCTTGAAACTGCCGCTGGAGATCGGATCATCAAAAAAGCTGCCCAGTCATCCGGTGAACAGCCTTCGAGAAGATGCGGTTCTCGCGAGAACAGGGAAGATAGCTCACCTTGTCGATGAACTAATCTTAGGTGAGCTAAGTTCGCTTATTGGGTAAAAGGTAAGGGTAATAGCGGGTTTGTTTCAGTGTTAAGAGGGGCTATCGACACCATCACGATCGAGCGGGAGGTCCTCATCCGTGCTAATCAACCTTTCCATTCTTCCCGGATCGGGCAAAGTGAGGAGAGACTTGTCTGGTAAGATGAAGACGCTGACTTGGTTTATGTCTGTCCTCCGAAAGTTATATTATGGCCCTTATACGTATTCACCATGCCTCTACGATTCTGAATAGAACAGAGTCGCTTCCTAAAGGGGCTGTTCAACGCCGACCTCTTAATCGATAATCTTCAGAGTGGTCAGTGTTGGTCAGTCCCCTAAGGGCGCGACAGTGCATTCGTGTTTCACTCAGCATCGTTAAGGCAGGGTGAAGGACTATACAGTGACTTGTGATTCCAGCCGCTGCATCCTTCACTATCCTCCCTTCACGCGCAAGTTTGGTTCCAATTTACCCAACCCCAGAGTGATGGAAAGCCTGGTCAGCCCTGGCGAGGATTGATCGCTCGACCGTACGGATTAAAGCATTGCCTCTCACCATTGTATCTGCCATTATTAATGAGTGAGAGTTAGCCATTGCCTAAACCCGAGTGATCTCAATGCGAACAAACAATAGTCGGCACAAAGTTATTGCACCTGGTCGACTCTATGGAACCATTTACAAGGATATTTAAGAGATAACGAAAAAAGTCGAAAAGATAAACAATTTTCCAAAGTTACGAACTGGGTCTTTGAATTTTTCGGGAAGCAAAACGACACCATTACTACTCAAAGTCATCTCAATCACTCCATCCCTCATATGACCATGCAATGTAGGGACAACTCTTTGTGCACTCAAAACCTGGTATTCTACTACCAAATTGTTATAAAAAAATGTAACTAACCTCATATGATAGAGAGCGATTCATTTCAGACAAAAAGCTACGAATGCTCAATTCAGATCGCCGGTTAACTGTAGTTTCTTAAGGTACAATAAGCCTTCAATTGGAACTTTGCAGCACAAACGGTCATTCAAAAATCAGCGAGACATTGGAGTAAATCGTGATTAGCTTTCGTGGTGAGAGACCACTTGAACGTCCAGCCGGAACCGGTAGCTCATACAGAAGGTGCATCGACAAACAGAGGAGTCATCAACGATCAAAGCAGCTGAGCGAGAACGCGGAAAGCCAAATGAACTAGGATTTCCATTCCCCGCTAGAAACGCAGCCATCAGCACATTTAAATCAATAAATAAATCCAATCAATGCGGTCTGAAACAATGAAAAAAAAAGATGTATCTCAAAAACGGGAGGGAAATGAAAGATGTGGTCACAGTTCACGCCGCTGTTGATTGCTGATAGAAAAACCAGAGTAGCTCCTACGGATATCACCTATGACTATGGGAAGTAACTCAATGCGATGATGTAAGAATTCGAGTTATTGAAACCAGCTGATCTTGTACTTTATTATTAATATATAACCGTCCCCAAAGCGTAAATAGTAATGGAAGCGAGTTTTAGATTTTTGAAAAATTACAATCATTTCCAAACGCACATTCAAACGAAGGTCCTTCAAAACTGCGGACGTGAATTTGAGGTGATCCTTCATGCCATTCTAATAGAAAGTGATCCATATGTGACAAAACGCTACAAATACTACTCAGATCACTGCTAAAATGCAGTTTTTTGAAGCAAAAATGATGAGATTTCTGGTGACAAAGCCTTTCGTCTGCTGTTGTATAACGTGGCTGTATTCGTTTGGAAAGGGAGGGAAAACGTGGAATTTTGGAGGAAAACTTTCATTGACGGCTATACCTGGACTGGAGCATATGTTCATGCGACGGTGTTTGTGTAGGTACGCACACAAATCGGCAGTGCAAATCGCTTCTACGCAGTTTTCAGCGATTGATTGTGCTCGATACCGGTGCGGCTGGGACAGAAGCGGAACCGTCAATGATCGAGCTATATGGAAGTGCACTAGCAATACGAAATCCACAGCGCGTCTGAGCTCATCGCGAAATTTTGCAAATCGATAATCATGAAACCAGTTGAATCTGCTTTGAATTTTTCCGCTTTATTTTCGAGTTTTTCTATTTGTTTCAACTTTCGAGCAATTACTGTTTGTCATTTAGAAAATAATACGCATATAAATATGCGACGCTCGTTGTTCTTCGCCGCCATGCGGCGCTCAAGGAGCAGAAGAGGGCCTGAGAACGACAGCCTTCAGAAGAGTAGTAGAAATTCAAATTAAGTCAGTGGTAAACCATCTGAAAGTGAATAGCAATCGCATGTTGAATGGATCCTTGGAGGTTGTTAGCCCAGTCGGGGATCCTTCGCTCTACCGTTTGATTGAAAACGGAGCATGTTAACACCTCGCTACGCGGACAACATACTAGATCAGTTGTTTTTTCGTTGTTTTGTTTACGTTTGTTATTTGAAATCGTTATGAGGTAATCGATGTTTTTGGTAGGTCGGGATGGCAGAGAGGTTAAAGGCATAGGCTCGTAATTTCGATGATCACAGTTCAATCCCGTTCCAGGTAGAAACCCTTGCCTAGCTTAGAAATAGCTGAAAAGGATGTCGGTACCAGCGTCGGGCCCTAGTGACAGTTCGGGTCATGGAGGAAAACTGTCACAATAACGAGACGGATCGATGGTCAGATGGAAGGAAGTGGCGCTCAAGAACCTGCGATCGAGGACGATATGGCCACCCCACAAGGAGCTCCGAATCGAGACAAGGTGGCAGTGTGGTACCTCAACAATGCGGGAGCAGCAACAAGGAGAAAGAAGACGGAGCGACTATCATGAGAGACGTACCGCGTAACTGATTGGGACAAAAACGTTGTGGAATAAAAAACAGAGGTAATTGGTAAACAGATGAGAGACAATATTATTAGTAACATTAACACAACAGCAATTGCAACAACAGTAAAGGGCAAATGTAATGGTCAAGTGCTCAACACTAACAATAGGGGCTCCCCGTGCATTCGTGTTCCACTCATAATCGTAGACGGTAATTACTTATTCAGCCTATGACTTGTGGAGCTATCCGATGAGCCAAGTCAGTGTTTTACTCTTGTCAAACGAGCCTGGTGCCAGTTTGTCGGTCCCTGATGGATAGAAAGCTGGTTTGACCCGGGCGAGGATCGATCGCTCGACCGTACGTGTGTCAGTAGCTCCTCCTACCACTGCGACATAGCAGCCACTAAATTCAGAACTTTGTGTATATCTTCTCCATTCACAACTAAAGTAATTGGTAAAATTAGATGAGCTAGCATCGGTGAGCTACCATGCTATTATATAGCTAACATTCTTTGTAACATTAACAACAACAGAAACAGCGCTAAAATTAGGTTATTCGACTAACTATAAAAGTGTCCACAATGACACAAAAGGAATGCCACTGAATAGCGTGCGGACAAACGATCCAACAGTGGTAGAGAAACAACTGTTAGGCCAGATCGATCATCCTAGGAGAGGAGACAACGGGCTACATAGTCATAGTTCTTGTTGAAAGTATCATACAAATTCCTATTCTTCAAAAGAATGAAATAGGAGAGGCGAGTAAAAGAAGAAAAATGAAGACGCATTGAACTCCACGTCGCAAAACAAACTGCTGGCCAGTTCTTCGGAAAAGTAGGTGACTCGGCGCAGTGAAGACCCATTAGCGGCCGATCGTTTCGATCGCACGCAACCCACTAAAGATTGTCTCATAATGGAAGAAGTAACTCTGCAAAGTCCCCGATGAAATACTTCTCCAGCAAATTCAGAGCATTGGCTCAATAGGTAGCACATTCCTTCCGATATTCCATTTCCTCCACTATCAGGTCATTACTCATAAACGGTGAAAAGAAATGTGACAACAATAAATTCATATATAGTCCAATGAAAAAGTGATAGAACCATTACTAGCCGCTCTCATTTGAAGTTTTTCACAGAAGTCTTTTAGGTTTCGCTGATATAAAGTGAAAATATTTGTTTCTATACATCCAAGCAGCCATACCTTTGGAGGTACACTATCCGCCTGAAATCACCCAGGAAACGGTTGTGAGGGTTTCGCATTCGAAAAGGCGCTATTGAATCAGTGGGCCTTCAACTGTGGTTTGGAAAACTCCATGCATAGTGATCATGAGTCCTATCAATTTTCTGTTGTTTAGGAAAAAAGTGAATTCAAGTAACAAAAAGGGCAAACTGAAGAAAGTTAATGGTCTCAGCAGAAGCAATCACTCCTGGCTTTTTATGAATTCACATTCTTCAGAAAATCGTGGTAAGTGTGCCGAAGGAAAAGGAAACAAGAAAAGAAAGAAAAAAGAAAATGGAGAAACTGAAAACCGACGAACGTATGTAGGTGGTTGCAGGGTTTGTTACTTCTAGCTCTGACAGACGCCATCTGAACGCTAAAAACAGCGCTCTGCTGAGGCTCAAAGGGCAAAAAGGAGTGAAATAATAAGAGCGCAAAAGGAGAACAAGGAGGTTAGACGAAATTAGAAACCGTACACTAAAAATACAAGCTGAAGTAGTATGTGAGAGGCAAGGAAATAGCAGATAGAACTAACCCCACATTTTCTGTAGATGACTTTAGCATGATATTCAAAAGTGCTCTACAGGAGAACTCGAGCAAAATGAGTGGACAGTTGCTTTATGTTTGAAACTGAGCCTGAACTAGTTATCAATCGATAAATCAATAACGGATATCAATGGTGTGCCGACGGAGCAGCAGACGTGACGTGTAGTAGCAACCATTTGTTTGCGGCAGAACAACGATGCCTTCCACTCTCAGGGTCAAGCAAATTTACGTGCGCAAGAGGCTCCACGGTCATCATCGATGGTGTACGCTCAAGAACGATCGGCAATCGATCGATAATCGACAACAAACTGTTTATAACGACGTTAATATTCAGTTGGTGTAGGTAGCTGGCCAAGGAGTCAAGAGGTGGGACGGAGATGTCGTCTCGGTCCGTTGGAAATCAGCGACACGTGGGAGCTGCGGAAGCCGAGGTATGCGGTCGAGATCGATCGGATGACAGTAACAGCCGTGCGATCGATCGTTTTGAGGTTCATCGATCAATCGGAAAATGACGTGCGATCGACAAAGTCTTCTAGATCGATCTATGTACAAATTGCCCCTCTAACTCTTAATAATGGCGTTCTCAACAATGAACAAAATGATGAACACCTCTGTTTTCATCTCAGCAACGGTATCTGTTAGGGTGAAGGTCCTGTCGCTTTTTCGTCGCTACTTTGACCGGATTAGTTTCCAATGTTCTTGGAGTACAGATGAATATTGATGATTTATTCTTTATTATTTCTAGGTTACTGAATTGCTCTACCAGGAGTCCTCTATCTTTCTTTACTCATTCGACGTTACAATATAAACCCATGAGTCAACAAAAGGGTAGCACACAAATCAAAAATTCGTGTCGCTGATTAATTGTAAGACGAAAACCTAACCATGGATGTCAGCCCGATAGAAGATAGAGAGATAGGAGTCCAAGAGACCTAAAAATTCATTGAGTCATAATCTAACTGTCAATTTGTCATACTCCAGTTGTTTTAAGTGTTACGAAGAAACCTGATTGAGCTTGTCTCTAAAGTTTTTCGAATGCACGAAGAATTCCTGAAAATTCTACGAAACAAAACTTTAACGGGCCTACGGAACAATAAGAGGAAGGACAATAGGCCGGGTGCATTATGTATATAGCTGCTCGGTCCGATGTAAAGAAGTGGGAATTCTTCAACTCATACTTTTTGAACTGTCTTTATTCAACCGATTCTGTACCGTACTGTTGTGCCGAATTTACAACATCACCACATATAGTAACAACAAGCCAAGCTTCAAAGAGGAGAGAATTTGGAGGATCAAGAATTCCTTAACATTTCTTAACATCGGTCCGGGCAGCTAATCTACCCGGCCTATTGTCCTTCCTCTTATTGTTCTGTACTGTTCCGTTAAAGTTTTGTTGACGTAAAACGTTTCGAGCAGTAGGATTTTCAGAAATTCTTTGTGCATTTGAAAAACTGCGAAGACAAGCTCAAGCAGGATTCTTCGTAACACTTAGAACAAGTGGAGTATGACAAATTGACGTATAGTATGACCCAATGAATTTTTAAGTCTCTTGCACTCCTATCTCCCTATTTTCTATCAGGCTAACATCCATGGTACAGGTTTTCGTCTTCTAATTAATCATCAATTCGAATATTTGATTTGTGTGCTACGCTTTTGTTGATTCATGGACTTCTGTTGTTACGTCGAATGGAACGGCTGTAGATGTTTTTACATCGGCGGCAAGATCTGACGACTCATCGAGGCTGCGCGGTTTATGCCCGTTACGAGACGACAGGCTCGGCTGAGGAAATTGTTTACGACCTCACCTGTGATGCATATATCCGTCCGATGCGCTACACAAATTGACAGACGACGAACGTGAACCTGTAATTGAATGACACAACTGGGTCAGCAGAAAAAAAGAAACGTTGGTGGAGTTATTTGCCGCGATGGATGACCCATTTATAGATGCATTTTGACTTGTCCATTGAAAAATAAAGGTGGAGAAGTGGAGGTAAAGGTACCGGCATTGATTGTTCCCCTAAGGACGCGCCATCATACTTGTGTTCCATTCAAAATCGTAGAGAGATGGGGAGTGCGTATTTGGCCTATGCTGTGGGAGCCAGACTTGCGGGGGCCAGCCGCTATACCAAGTCAGTTCTTTACCTACCCAGACAAGTCTGGTACCAATTCACCCGGAGGTATGGAAGACTTGGTCAGCTCGGGCCGGAATCGACGTGTGAGTGTCAGTATCGCCTCTTACCGCTGCCTCACGTGGGCACATAAAAAATGAACAATATATGATTTTCGTATGCTGAACGAGATTAGTAGTTGGACCAATTTAAGACCAAAATAAGATGACTGTTAGAAATAATGTGAATAGAGAATCAGCAAAATTCATGCCTTTCGTGATAGTCCTGAAAAACTGCTTGATTGTTTCTACGATCTTATTAGTGTAGTTAATTTTGCGGAGTTGGAATTTTAGGTTGAAAAGGCATCAATGTGACTTTTAACCAAAAATTTGTACAGCGCACAATTCAAGGAAGAATCAACCCTTTCGCTGATATTCCGCTGACAATTGCAGACGGTCATCCACTTCCGCGAGGGTCATTGGCCTTGGAACTGAAATTGGCTCCTACTAAAATTTGAAAATTCGGGTGGCCGAAATCGGACATTTTCGACATTTCCGAAACATTTCTCAAATGGATTAGCTTCATAAATTGTCAACAAATCAAATCTCATAATTTTCTGGAATATGCGTTCACACTTAGGAAAGTCTCTTTCATATCTTTCCAACCTAATATTTTGAGGACCTATTCTGCTATTTGCCGCTTTTTGTTTAGCGTTTTATAGACGAGAACTAGCTGATTGACTTATATATTTGAAGATGCTAGGTTATTCGCAAAACACTGACATCGGATGGGAAACACTGACATCGGATAAAAACCGTCCGATGTCAGTGTTTTGCGAATAACCTAGCATCTCCAAATATATTTTGAGGACCATTCAAAACTCCTCTTTCGTTTCTGAACCATGACGGTTTTTATGTTGTTCAGAAGTGGTTGTCCACCGAAATTTGTATTATAGCAAACAACGCATCTATTACGGTTGACACCAGAAATTTTCGCATTAACGTTCAGGAAGAATAACAATAAAATCTGACAAGTAAGAAAAAGTTATGCTCTGCGTGTTGTAGTTTTGCAGGCTCAACTGCTGCAGCAGACTTCTGCAAAGGTCATCTGAGTCGCGTGGATCATGAGCTGAATATATGTGAGCACAGCAGTAGTGAAAAGCATCCATAACAGAGCTTGAGAGAACACCGCCAAATCTTCGCTACGAAAAATTCAGCATTATGACCGGTTTTTCTGAAAAACCACATCACCCATTGCTTCTAGACATTTTCGAAACACTTCTCGAACCGATCGAGCTCCACAAGTGGTCAAGAAAAACGCGCTCATAATTCGCAGGATTTTCAAAAGAAGGGGTTCTCATTCATGCATAGGAACGTCTCACTCATATCTTTCCAAACTTGATATTTTAAGGATCTTTGACAACTCCGTATGAAGACACACACACATGTATGTCGGGCTCATCTGCCAAGCGTTCATCGTTGCAGAAACTAGAATTCGAAGGAAGGAAGGCATTACTTCACAGTCAATTTAACATATTGATGAAAATTTTCAGCTAAATTAGTTGCTTTTATTTCTTGAAGCGCTTCAGCTATCTCATTGATGTGCCGTGCGAATAGGTTTGTTAGTAAGTGCTTTATCATTGATCTAATTCGACACCACTGTCGCTTTATTGCCCTTTCAACCCTTCGGTTCTCTTTTTCGCTGGAACGTTTTTCGACAAAGAATCGTCTAGACAGAATAGATGACGTGTGGGAATGTCTTCCGCCACAACAAATGCAGAAGCAAGCAAACACAAAAGCAGAATATTGTATACAAAAGCTATCACCGGAGATAAATTCACACCGCGAGACCAGCAACAACTGAATCAACCACATTTGCCATCAATAACATTGAAGAACATACAAATGAAATCTTTACGTAACTGAAACTATGCTATAAGTGTAGCTACTCTGACTGGACAAGACAAGCGCATCACTTACTTAACCTGAGAAATGTGTAGACAAGGGGCTGCTTTTGAGGTACACAAAACCATTGGTTAATGCTGACAGGCAGGGTATCTACTCGAGAAAAGTCTTCAGCACCGTTCTTTTAACGCTAGCGTGCTCTCACGGTTTCCTTCAGTCTTCTCCTCCGTTGGCCAAGATTCTTTCTATTCGTCTGATGATTATTTACTATCGTTGTAACCAATGTTGAGTGGAGTTTGAGACTTACGCCATGATTTATTCGGGAAAGAATTCAATACTATTTCGAATATATGGATTCGTCGTAATCAGCTTTCTTTTCTGATTCGAGGGCCAGTTCAAAATATACGTGAAGTCCAGAATGTATGGTTCCTTCTTCGGGGGCTTGCTGGCGTCTTATAAAGCAGTATAATCGAAAAGTTTGATTCGAGTAGATATGAATGAAGAACTAGGTGCTAGTCTCATCATTAGAACCTGGCTGGAAGAAAATAATCCTCGCAACGCTACCGAAGAAATCAGATTCGAAAAGCTTGTTCTTTCTACTTTCATGTGGTCCGAAGAAACGTCCGAGTGTGGCGTGTCTCTGATGCCGTCTGAAAAAGAGAAGATCTCTAAAATTCAACCCCGCCCAAGTGTCAAAAACGAGGGACAAGTACTTCGGAAGGAAGACAATCCAAACTCAAACGTTGCCCAGCACCAAATCAACTTCTCCTGAAAGTGTTATGGTCTAGGCTGGTGTGAAATGTGGCGATGAAACTCCGTTGAAAGATAAAATGCAAATAAAGTGCAAAGTTGACGGACACCTGTGAGCGCGAGCCACTGGGCACTTGGCTAGTCACCACTTTATCCTGCACAAGATTACGCTTTGCCGCGCTGCTCAAAACCGATAGAAGCTAATAACCTCCAAAGACATAGAGAATATTGCAGCCCGCATAACAATCTCTACCGCGGTTAAACATAAGTCCCCCGAATACGGCAAGAGACACAGCAAGTGCGAGGGCAGGCGCCTTCTTGCCGTCTTCAAAGCCGTGCTTCACGTTGAAGCCGAGGAAGAACTATTATTTTTTTTAGCTTCGGCAAGGATTCATTCACTAACATACGTAATGGGCGAGTGAAGTTGAACAAAGATGAGAGCAAAAGAGAGAATAAAGAGCTGCTGAATTTGATAAATTAAACGAACAGATGTGGTCTCTCAAGGTCGAAAGTTGAGAGCTCCACATTCGGATAACTACTGACTTTGTACAAAGCACAGAAAAGACTTGATATCGTTTCTCTACGACCTCTGTTGTTTTGCGAATAGCATTATCATTTCCCTCCCTTGACATGCGAGCCGCCGATCTTTTTATTCGGTTCGTACGGTAATTTTGTTTTTGAATGTTCTTGTTGTATCTCGCATCAGCGAGCCTTCATTTTTCCGTGTTGCGCAGTGGCCACTACGAAGAGAATTATGGCGACGATAATGAGAATTCCCGCGATGACTGCGAGAATGGTGAATAGGAGCCTGAAAAGTAATCACTTAGGCTGATTTTTTACTGTCAAGAGAGCTGTCCGTACCAAAAGGAGTCCTTTCCAGCTCCCGCTTTCCTTCCTTGCTCCCTTGATGCATCCGCTTTATGACGATCACCAGAGCCTGAACGAATTTTCCATTACTCTTGACGCATGATACTATACAATACGTTGTCTACATACAGTAGTTTGCGAAAAATATGTCACCTTGAATTTTTGGGTGCAGATCGCTGAAACCAAAAGGAATCTTATTCCGGTTCACAGTTTTAAAAACTTATTGAAAATACACTGATATGTGCCCTTGTTGATAATTCTAGATATAAGAAATAAACTCATTTTCATATGCATTTTTAAACTAATGTATGAGAAACAACTGAACTTCTGCCGGTCTAGTGATGATACTCGGATAGAGCATGATTAGATTGTTGTTATAGGCTATGAAGTTTAGTTCCACGTCATTGATAAACCATAAATCCTTTTGAGTGAATTTCAACCTACATGACAACCTTTCATATAAAAAACCATATATTAGTAACTAAACAGTGAAATTGCATCAAATTTGAATATGTGATAGCACTATATTTTTTCGTTCTGTTGTATATTCAAGTTCTAAAGATAGCCGGCTCGTTACAGAGAAAATAGCTGTTGAGATTGCATTTACATAAACGGCCGTTTTAGGAATACCTGGAGGGCGTTTGTCTCCAGATTCCTCCAGTGCACAGAAGGCATGCTGCTTGTTAGTTCTTAATAGTGGCACGATAATTCCCCCTCTTGTGCAGTAAAAAAATGTGAAATGAATGAGTTTAATTTTTGTTTCAATCTGGCATTTTCAACAAGGGCACATATTAGCGTATTTTCACAAATAGTTATTAAAACTGTCAACTGGAATGAAATTCCTTTTGATTTCAGCGATCTGCACCCAAAAACGAAAGGTGACATACTTTTTCGAGAACTACTGTAGGTAGTACCGGACGTGCCGAAGCGACAAAATGGTGGCAGCGGTACTTTCTTGTGCCGAAAGGTGGTGTTTTCGGGGTCGACGCGTGGTGACCCGGGCAGAGTAACACACTTCATTTAAGCCGCATGTCCAGTGGGGGGTCTCCGTGTGGTAGCCCGGCCGAAGGCGAAGCCTCGTCGAGCAATGATCACCACACGAAGAATCAACGTGGCAAAGGAACGGAAATCGAAAGGCCAAAAAATTCGCTTGTCAACAATAACCACGAATATGGAAAATTTTGTATAAGAAAAGGAGAGAGCTTAGGCTGCCATGTTCAGATTTTTACGAATAAACCAATTTTGAAGGAAATTTTGGAAAACCGCAAGAAAGCGCCGCTTGGGTCGTTTTATCATTGCGGCACGTCCGGTACTGCATATATAAAACACTGCCACCCTATGCTTGCCGTAAGACACGAGCACAATCAGTGTTGAGCAAGCTGATCCTGCTACACCATACGGTGACAGCTCCTCACGAAGGTAAAACCTTCTTGTATAGAAGTTCGCATTCGGTAGAAACAGAAGTATGGGAGAGACGGATCACTGTTGCCGCTGATAAATAGGCACACAAATAACAACCCTTGCTTATGACCTTACCTTGGCCGGGCTCCGAGCTTGTCACCGAGCCGGCCCCTGAAAAAAGTGTTTCATGAGATCATTCAAAAAATTCACAGAATGCATGCAGTTGTTTACTCTAACGAGGGAAGTCAGTCAGCGTGCTCCGGAGATTCTTAACGAGACCAAAATGGCTTTGTAGAGCTTCGAATGCCGATTGCAACGGTGTAGTTTGTTTTTGCTAAATGGCAACGGACGATCCAAAAAAGGCGAAAAAGCATGTATGGCTCCAATCTGGTGGAGGGGGGACCGATCCGTCTGGAGTGCTTGGGCTTTTGTTTTGCCTTCATACACTAAACACCAGATTGGGCTCCTTTTGCAGTTTTGTCGCAGTTGTGGGATAGAATCGCGTTTGGCTGGAGTATGGCCAACAAAGTACGCACAAAGGAGAAAATCTACTAGCACTTATTTACGTGACTCATACTTACGTAACCAACCCAAATCGATCCAGAATTCAAAAAAACAAATGTCGGATTCGTTATCAGCGCCCCGAATAACCCCCTAGACGAAGTTTGGGCTAAGCCAGTGATTTCGACCCAACCAGCCTACTTTGTTAGAACGGACCAAGCGCATGTCAAACAGAATGGGAAAAGTCGACGTAAGACTTGTGAAATGTGAATTTGTCAGCTTTCAAAGTGATCTTTCTCGACGACTATGAAAGGAAACTCGTCCAAAATGGAGTCTCTGTTCTTTAGAGTCCAAAAAGTGGAATAATAGAATAATGATATTCTCGGCAACTGGACCTTCTCACAACTGATCATTCGACACTAATAAGGCTGGTTGGATCGAAATCACCGATTAAGCGCAAACTTCGTCTACGGTGGTTATTCGGGACTCTGATAACGAATCTGACATTTGTCACCGAATTTGGCATCGATTTGCGTTGATTATGGTAAATGTGGGTCACTTAAATAAGTGCTAGTAGACTTTCTCCTTTGTGCGTACGTTGTTGGCCATACTCCTCCCAAACGCGATTCTATCCCACAACTGCGACAAAATTGCAAGAGGAGCCTAACTTGGTATCTAGTGTATGCAGGCAGAAGAATAGCCCAGCAAACGGACCGATCCCCTGATCACCAGATTGTGAGCCCTACATATTTTTTCGCCCTTTTTGAACCGCCCATTGCCATTTAGCAAACACAAACTATATCGTTGTAATCGTCATTCGATGATCTAGAAAACAATATAGGTCTCGTTGAGAATCTCTGGAGCACGCTGACTGAGTCCCCTTGTAAGATTGCTCCAAACAGAAAACAAATGCGTATCGTTTTACCATTGAGCTATTTGTTCAAAGTAATATGACATTATTGGGTTGCGTTAATAAGGGGCGATCTATGCTAACGGCTAAACGCTTCGTAATTCAGTGACCATTGAATTTTCAATATAATATTGTTAAATGCAAAAAAGTCCGGTACGCTTCAGCACATTCGCGATATCACTGCTTACCAAGTGAACAACTGAATGTCCTTGCCCAATTAAAGCAGTACAGTAGCGATAAAAGATGTGTAAGAGTTTGATGGGCAGAAAAGTAGCTATTTACTAACAACAATGTCCTAGTTTGCAGTAGCTCACTGGATTTCAACGACTGGCTTACTAAGAAAAATAAATAAATAAATAAAGGCAGCGAATCCAGTGAAAAAGTGCTCTCAGGTTTTGCTGCGGTTGCCGCAACTGTGGCACAGCAGCAACACGCGCAGAAGAGAAGGGCTGCTGTCAACTCTTGCTGCTGTGCTGCGTTGGCGGATTTCGTAGCGGATTTCATGGAGGGCCGAGCATACCAAGCACATTTGCACCAAATGACAAGGGGTCCTGCTACAGACCGGATACTATTTTTTTATTATATATTTTGCAAAGCGATCAGTTGTCATCATCGAAATGTATGTGCGAAACGCTAAATTTAGATTAAGCTCTAGTGCACGTTACTCCACGGCATAATTAAGCCAATCTTCTGATTAAGACTCGTAATTCGTAGAGTTCGAAGGGACAGGTGAGAGATATTCTTTTAATTCTGACCGCTGGGCTGCCAACGTACGTTACAAAGTTGCGAAGTACCCACTGGATTGGAATAATCCTCAGTTTCACCAATCCTTAAATTCTCTTCTCAGTTCAATCATTCTTCGCCCGACATTTAACTCTTTACCAAATCTTTCATGATATTGCAGTTGGTCGAAGAACAGAGCGAGGCCTATCGCGTTCCTTGTTTGCTCTATTTAAGCGTTGCAGCCGGGTGAGGACATCCACTCATAATGGTCCCAATGCCAAGTACTTGTCGTGCCAATACGACCTTTCATTGATGTGTTTATATTTGAGAAAATATGAAGGACAATCGCTTTAAGTTGTCAAACCTTGTGATCCTGCGTTCGTAGAATCCGGATCAGGGGTTCCTAGAATACAGTCGTAGAGAAAACAAAGAATATTGGCGCAATCATATGGATATTTTTCATATGATTTTCGATTGTCACATATGCGACAGCGTTGCAGTTTCAAGTGTGTTTGATGAAGATATAGAAAGCAGTGAAAAGAGAAGTGTCCTCACAACGTCCGCTATAACGGTTTATGGAAAAATATTAGGTATGGTTTTCAAACAGATGGTCAGACCTTGGGTTCCAGTTCCTGCAGAATCCTGATCTTGGCTTCCTGGAAAATTTCTCTTCAGCAAGTAAGGAGCACAATTGTGCTTAAATCTTGTTTCGGCAAATATTCACACAGACGGTCGTGCATGTCAGAATTCACGGAATTCTACTGAGACATCGAACGCGCTCTATGTGCTATTGAAAACAAAGATGAGAGATAAGTTGAGGGATCACATGTCTGTGCTGACAAAAGCATTCTTAGGACGTTTGCTATGTATTAGGTCGTCGAAAAATGTTTCCCGCCACTTCTGCCATTCTTTTCAAATTTGTTTCTCTCCTTTATTCCACTCTACATCCGACACGTGTATGCATGATTTCCGTCAACAACATCTTGTTATTTGCGAGGTAAATTTTAAACGTTTCCACGAAATTCCTAGATTTTTGATGAAAAGAATTCATCGAGCCACATTTTGAGGTGTTTTCACTCGTGGTTCTCTAGTAACCGAACGGAGAACGAATGGAACAAATGCTATTTTGTTGGGGCAAGGTTCGACGAATGTCTTGGATAGGTCTGAATAGGCCATCGGGGATTTTGGAATTTTTCCAGGTTTTCTTCTCGACAGGTGAATGCGCGTCATTGTGACTGGAGAAGATTTTCCCATATTTTCCATGAACAGCTACTCCGTCGCCGTCGAAGTGGCTACATTAGATGTCGTTGGTGGCAGTAGCATCTGTAGGTAGCAGCTTCTAGCGAATGCCTCATTTGCAGTTCAACTGTACACCGATCATCTCCCATTTGGTGTGGAGTAGCGGATTTTGAAATTTTCGCTGGTTTGCAGCAATTGAGGAGCAAGAGATTTGCCATATGATTGGTATACACTATCCACTCCTTGATGCCACTAACCAAATTGCCGGGCAATGAAAATTCCTTTGGAAAACGAGGTGGTCGTGCATGCACCCGTCACCATCTGTAGATAGTAGCCGCTAATGCATGCAACTATGTGCCTTATTTCCTTGTCTTTCTAAAGCCTCGGAGACGGGCAGCTTGTGAGGGTATATGGCTCTCGAGTTCCTCTACCAACTCACACTACTACGGCGGTCATCCTCTAAAGCCAGCTCCAGAAGAGCCACTAAATCCACAGCAACTGCCCTCCCCGACTACCGCTGCTCCTTGAAGCCAAGATGGGCCTCTTGGAACATACGAAACCAAACTTTTGCAACGTTGAAAAGTCAATTGAAGACCCATCATAATCTATACGCCATTAACTGAGCTTCCTTCCATGCGTTCAATGCTTGATTTATGAGCTCGTGAAGAAAAAGCAGTTCAAGGTTCCTGCAATCAATAGCGCTTTTCTTTGCAATACCTGTGGTGCTGAACCAGGGCGACTGTGGCATATGTAGCTCATAAATCAACCTACATAAGGGTTATGAAGATTAGATCCCGGAACCCGTTTTAAAATTTTGGTGAGCGGCCAAACTGAGTCGCGGTAAACTTTTCCGACGACCAAATATATTGAAGGAATGAGGAAAGATGTTATTCAATTTCCTTAGATCGTCAAACCTTGCGTTCCAGTTCCTGCAGAATCCGGATCTTGGGCTCCTGGAAAATCTCTGCTCAGCAAATAAGGGGCACAATTGTGCATAAATCTCTAGGTAAATATTCATCAAAAGTTGTGCATGTCAGAATTCACGGAGTTCTGCTGATGCATATAGAGTGGTTTACGCACTATTGAAAAAACGATGAGAGAATAGTTGAGGAACAACTCGTCCGAGCAGAAAGAAGCGTTCTACCTTGGGTTCCAGTTCCTGCAGAATCCGGATCTTCGGCTCCTGGAAAATCTCTGTTCAGGAAATAAGAAGCACAATGATGCATACTAGCGCTTTGGCTGATGTTCTTCAATGGTTGTTCATGTGGCAATTCACGGAATTTCGCTGACGCATCTAACCCGGTTTATAGACTACTGAAAGTACATAGAAATGAAAGAATAATTCAGGAACCATACGTCTGTGCCGACAAAAGCATTTCTAGAACGTTTGCTATGTCTATGGAGTGAATGAGGGATGATGCTGTTCAACTTCAATGGATTGTCAAACCTTGGGTTCCAGTTCCTGCAGAATCCGGATCTTGGGTTCCTGGAAAATCTCCCTTGAGGAGATAATGTACTTATTCGTGCATACATCAGACTATAAGATATTTTTCAGTAGTATATGTCACAATTTACGGTATTTTCCTATGCACCTGACGCGCTTCCTGAACTACAGTGCGTATCATAAATATAGAGCCACCCCAAAAACAGTATTTTTTCGTCGTTAACAGACATGTACGATATGCAGTTGCTTTCAGTGAATTCAATGAATTCTCCGTGGTCAAAAACAATGTCAGACAATGATTCAGAAAGATTTCAAGAACACGAAATTTTTTCAGAAAAAAAAGTGTGGTTTCTAAGGCCACTTACGATTTCCGTTTATTATAACTGCAGGTTTGATAGTTGGTCAAACCAAACGCGTAGGCATTGACTCTGTTGCTGTCTACAATCGTATTAACATCATGTCGCGTGGTCTGTCCGTCGAGGAGCAGGCACAAGCTCGTGCATTGCTGCCCAACTTCGTCGCTCCAAAAACGCTGTGAACGACTACCTGAAAGACCCCGCCAAATACGAAACGACAGCAGTACCTGGAAGACCATCGGTGCTCTCCGTATGATGTCCGACATATTCAGCAACTGTTATCAACGCAACGTCACTGATGATGATGAAGGCTCCCAGGTTGAACGGACACCACAGATCCAAACGTATTCAATTTGCCCATGAAAATATGACGACACATTAGCACAAGGCGCACCATTTTTTCCATCTCGGAATTTGTCCCACTCAAAGCAGTTCGCTGCTCCTAGGTAATCTTTCCGGATGAAAATAGATTCAATTTGGACAGACTCGATGGATCTGACTGCTTCTGGCGCGATTTGAGGAAGAACCCGATGGTTTTCAGCAGACGTAACATCGTCGGCGGTTCTCAAGTGGTCTGGAGAGCATTTCGTAGCTCTGACGTTCTTCGACTAGCCTTCATTACTTGTCGAATGAAGTCGAAGGCTTATCAGAAGGTTCTTCAAGATCATGTGATGCTGTTTCTTCGCCAACATTATACGAAGGATTTCACTTTCATGCAGGACAATGCATTGGTACATGTGAGTAAACCGGTGATACAGTGGTTGAACTCCAGAAATATCCCCTTGTTAGAGTGGCAGTCTTGCTCGCCGGACTTGAATCCGATTGAGAACTTCTGCGGAATACTTGTACATCAGATATATAGAGACGGTAGAAAATTTAACAATGTCGAAGAACTGCAAGAAGCGATCGTTGCGGCATGGAACAATTTGGATTTCGGTATGAATTTGGTAGAAAGTGTGCCGAACCGAATTGTTAAACTCATTTTCAATCATGGTGGACAAGTTGATTATTAATTTGTTGCCTGTTTGTTGTAATACAAAGGAGTCGACTCTGTGGTGGCCCCATACTTTTGCTACAGTGGAAAATCTATATTTTTTCTTGAAAAATTCTATACCTTCGAAATCTCTCTGAATCATTTTCTGACATGGTTTCTGGCTACGGAAAATTCGTTGAGAGCAATGTCATATCATGAATCTCTGTTAGGCCCTTGTTATACGTTCGCTCACCCCCCAGCGTAACTCATCCATTCAGTATCAGACACCGTGGGGCCAGACACTTTTGTACGAGTTATCATGGTGACGCTGGCGTGGTGAACTCGTACAAACGTGTCTGGCCCCACGGTGTCTGATACTGAATGGACGAGTTACGCTGGGGGGTGAGCGAACGTATAACAAGGGCCTTAACGAAGAAAAAATACAGTTCTTGTGTGGTCCTATGATAAGCACACAGTTGGGAATAAAGCCGATACAATAGTTTAGGAACCACGCATGTGTATCGACAAAAGAATTCCTACAACATTCGTTATGTGGATAGAATGAAAAAATATGAAGAACAATCTCTTTGGATTGTCACACCTTGTGCTCCTGTTCCTGTAGAATCTGGATCTTGGCCTCCTGGAATATCTCTGATGAAGAAATAATGAACTTACGCTCCACGTCGACTTTCAATGAGAGCATAAAGAGCATAGCTGTGCAAACATCTGGGTCCTTGCAGGTGATTTTGTAGGTGACACTTCACCGAATTTTTCCGATGCACTGTATGCAATTCAAACAGATATGGAAAACAATGCCGAAAGAGTAATTCACAAACCACGCGTGTATCAGATACCACGTTCGTTATATAGACAGAATGAGAAAATATGATGCTCAATTTCTTTAGATTCTCAAACCTGCTCCTCCCGTTGTTGGGGAATCCGCACCTAACACACAACCAAACCCATCACAAGATATCTTCACATGTTGCAAATCACGGAACTAGTGTTAGATTCGTGACCACTGCCTCAAATAATCTCACTAGCAAAGTTTGGGGCAAATGGGTGACCATGACGTCTCCAACCTCATGTCAGGTGTCGGTAGAGTTCTCCAAGGCTGATGAATTACTGGTAATACTATGCCACCATTCATACACTAGCTGTCAGAAAATCTTCCACTACCTACGTTGTAGAAATTGCCTGGGAGTCTCATCCGGACTGCTGATCACGAATTTTACTTTTGTTTCTAAAATTTTGACTGGTGAGCGTTAGCTATGGTGAAGGTGGGTAAGTGAGGTGCCAAGGTCAAATTGACCGATTTCGTCCAAACTTCATTTGTGGGGGTTATTTGGGGCGCTGATCACGAATCTACCATAAGCTTCTGAATAGAATTTGCGTCCGTTCAAAGTCCGTTACGATGGATATTGGCTGTCCACATTAATGTTGTCATTTACTAAAATTTGAGCGTTTAAGCTGGTCCAAAATCGCAAAATGATTTGGTATCAAGGCAATTGAAGCAAAACAAAAACACGCCAAAAGGATCCAAAAATATGACCCTCGATCATCCTTCGTAGAAAAACGAGGGAAGCTATTGCCACGCATCGGCCCAGTAACTATCCTATAGACAGGGGACTGTACTCCTCTCATGTCTATAGGCTAGTTACTTCTTCTTATCACTCTTCTATCAGAACTATCAAATAGTACATGGTATTACATGCTGGGCCTCTATCTCCATAGTATATCACTATTAAGGAAATCGAAGTGTTCAAAGTTCTTCACGAAATCTGCAACATTTCTGACAGGTGAGAGTAACTTACCGACTGTAGTTGAATCGCTACCACCGTTCTGAAATGATCCTTTGTGACTTTTGGATCACATCCACTTCTCTATGATCTTCGAATTCTCAATAGTATTACTATTGAACCCAATCCATCAATTTCCGAAAGAGCAATGCAAGCTAACCGACGTGCGCCGGGACGCCACCTAATCCTTTCCTATTCGCTTCAGGTACTGGCCACTGCGATTGGACTGTTTACAGCTTAGTCGTAAGAAAGGTGGAAAGTCAATCGGAACTCTCGACCTCTTGCAAACTTGAGAAAAACATTATATAAACACAAAGAAGCCCACCTTGTTTATAGAAGCACCAACTTGTTGTTCTTCTGAAAAAATACGCCAGAAGTGTTCTACTGATTGTCATGAGCAGTGCAGTTTTAGTATTTGGGCAAACGTAGTTGTTTTTATTCATGTATTTTCTATCATAAATTGGTACTTGTCAATCAATGCAGGTGAGAGCGCTATAGAAGAAATCTAAAATCATCGAAAATGATGTTTTTGAAGTCCAACGCTATTTGACACGGCCAGAACGGTAAGCAAATAGCTCCAATTTCATCACATCTTTCTCTCATCTAATCACGGTATATGCCTACAGCTAATCGAATGGAAACAAAAATTTCACTTTTCTCCAATGAAAATCGGACAGTACAGCTGGAGAAAGAAACTCGATAGATCCCTCAGGGTGCACTACGTTAGCGAATTTTTTGGCTCATCCAACCCGTGTGGTGAATACAGAGACATTGAAAACCACACCTTCAGACTTAGCATTCAAAAAACCTCAAAAAATCGTCTCATGGAAAAAAACAGCTTTTGAAATTGTTTGTGTAGAAGAGCTCCGATTTAGGTACATGTTTCGAGAGACTATATAAGCTTCACTCTCCCTCCATTTCCCAAATTTTATGTCCTTTAATATCACTTCTGATCTATTTCGAAATGATCGTCGCCTCCAAGTCAATTATTTTGTTTTGTCTTTTTGTTGTTTTTCCGAGAATATATAACATGCCAGCTCCGATTCGGAGAGGGGGAGGGGCAAAATTTGAAATTAACGAGGACATCCCGAGGAGGAACACTTCGCATGTTCGTCATTTTGGTATGATCAAAAACATCCATTTCGAGCTCGAAATTTTTAAACGTTTCCTTCCCGGTTCTCACCCCTGCTTTGGTACCTATCATTTGTTTTTTATTCGTACGCCAGCTCTAGAACGAGCCATTGAATGCAAGAAAAGAACGGCGAGTGTTGAAGTTATGAAGTACTGTGAACAAAAACGAGGAATGCATCGGACATGAGTGTGTCCAGAATGGTGAAAATCGAAATATGGAGAAAAACAGTAACATGAGACTCTCTTACTGTGCTGGAGGAAGTCCTTCATGCACTGAAAACGTGCCGTCTCTTCCGGTGTCGATGCGTGATCACTTTCCGAAGCGTTCTCAGCTTCCTGCCACTTTTCCTGAACATTTGAGAAAATAATTCTGCGTCCAGTTTTTGATCAGAGCTGGCCTTAACTATTTGCTATTTTAGAGCCGAGCTTTTGTTTCACATGAATTCCGCTTTAGCAGTGACACTTGAGCATGCATTTCGATGACGAACATGAAACTCAGGCAAGACGATATTCAAAGCTATATGATGAGCAATCCATTGGATTTCTCCTGTTGGAAAAGTGCTGTCTCAGAAGTATGCTAGCATTTGTAAAACCGTCAGAGGTGATATGAAGCGATGATATAAAATTCAATCTTTTGATAGAAATATAAGAATTCTCTGCCATCAGTCACGGGAAATACTGAGCCTACAGTCCTGCCACTAACCATCTTCCATAACATCGAGTTCCCTACTGTTGTGTGGGCTACATCTTGCTTTATACTAAATTGTGTTCAAAAGTTTTTTCCAAATTTAGGCAGTCTACACCTTGTATTGCAAGAATTTTCGGAAGGGCTTTTTTCATGAGACCCCGGCGTTTCTTACACTGTCCTATTCAGTCTCTGAACATTTGCGTCACAGAGGCAGGCGATCTCAATTGGGCGGTGATCTGAAGCTTCCGGTCGACCTTCCTCGCCTTCATGGACGCCGTAGTAAAGTGCAGGCAATCTTTTTAGAACTGATATTCCACGAGCTGATAACATTCATTATCAGGCAAAATATTTGAGCGTGCCAGCTCTAACCCTTGCTCCTAGTCTCATGCTTCTTTGCGACGCCTCACGAGAAGCAAACATTTGTGAAATGGAAGGAAGCGTTGGCTACGGAAAACCGTATTCTGAAATGAGCACGATAACGAGTTAAAGATGAAATTGTGATCGTTATGAATTCGATCCAAACAGCATCAACGCCGTGCGAGAGGGACAGGGATTAATTGAATCGTGTGGAACCAACAAAATCAGGTCAGATCCCATAGGGCAAAGTTGCACAAAGTTACCTGCAAATATTGGAAATCTGCGTTGCACCCGTCGTGAGCCGAACAGTAGCACTCTAGTGCCACAGGATCGCAATGATCGCCTGCCTGCTGCAAGTATCTCACAGTAATGATCAAGAACTCTCTTGATGAAAACAATAAACGTGTGCACTAAAACGTTCCTAATTTCACGCACTAGGAAGTGACCTTCGTTACGTCCACTGCACTTAATTCACCTTCCCTTCTAACAATGGCTACGTTTTGGCAGCAATAAAAGTAGAACTCGAGCTGAATTTCAGAGGGCAATGATTGCGGAAGATCTTAAATACATAATATCCCCCATTCAACGAACGAGGTTTAACCGTTGCCGTCTATACGAAGAAGGCGACTGAACTGTTAAATCAGGTTTGCGAAGTACTTGACTCACTATCAGGAAAGATGGCTCTCATCATCAATGGAAGAAGCGGGCTGGGGATACAAAGAGAAGATGAATTCAGCACCGGCGTATGACTCCTACAGTACCGGACGTGTTTTTTGATCAAAAGCCGAAAAGCCGGCAAAAACCGCTCCAAAGCGGCTTTTTTCGAACAACCTTGTTGAAATTCAATGATCTGTAAAAATATACGCATATTTGAGCTCAGTAGCTCGAGCTCTATCGTCTGGTGTATGAATTATCCACACCTGAAAATTTTTTTCAAAATATCGATTTCTCTACGTGTCCCTCGTATCAATCGAGTGCCTCGTCGTTGACGGGGGCCCCAACAGGGGCCCCGTTAACGACGAGGCCAACGGGAGGCCCCGCGTGGTAGCCTCTTCGAGCCACCCCGTGGAGACTCCTAGGTGCAGCAAGCGCCGCATATTTATGGGCGGCGAGGAGGGGGCGGAGCCTAGTCGGTGCAACGAGCGTCGCATATTTATATGCGGCGAGGAGAGGGGAAGGTTAGTCGGTGGTGAGTCACCAAGCGAGGGACCGAAGCGGCAACGCGACCCGAAAATCGAGGGGTCAAAAAAGTCGACTGAAGACATGTTTTACGAATTTGGGAAAAGTGTATATGGGTGGATAGCGCTCGAGCTCCTGAGCTCAAATATATGTATATTCTTACAAATAATTGAGTTTCAACAACGTTATTCAAAAAAGCCGCTTTGGAGCGGTTTTTGCCGGCTTTTTCGGCTTTTGATCAAAAGACACGTCCGGTGCTGTAAGGCGCTTTGTAGGAAGTGTCAGACGAGAGCTGTGAAAAAGTGTGGAGATGGAGAACTATGAAACGGAGATAAAGATATAGCGTGATGCATCGATCCTCTACACGGCTGCGGTTTGGCACTCTATTCTACGCCAAAAGGAAGAGGAACAAGCCGTGGTAGAGGTCGTTTCGTGGAAATTGACCATATGGTACTACCTAGACATGCTCGCAAGACGGAGATGGACGCAATGGCTCTCCACTATGGGAGCCCCTTAAATCTGTGCCTTCTTGCTCTAAATAAGAGGCTACGCATCGCTTGGAGCAGATTGATATAAAATGATAGGTATTAGCACAAGGTCATCCACATGAAACAAGACTGCTAGATGGGAAACTAGTAGTGAGAAATCCACCATTGCGTGATTAGAGGTCTTGGCCCGTTGACGATGCGATTTTTGTGCATCAGTCGCGCTACGAGCAAATGTAACACCCTCCCTTAACATACCAATTGCTTCAAAAGGATTAACACAAATTAATAAATATGAACATGCGTGCTCTTTTACCAATGTCAAGAAATTCCATGATGGTTTCAATGACTCTCTTCTCAAAAATGATATACAGTACGGGACGCGCCGCAACGATAAAACGGCGATAGTGGCGCTCCGGAGCGTCGAAATGCGCCGTTTCGGTGCTCGCGCGTGGTGACCCGAGCGAAGCCAACCGCAGTTCATTTGCGCCCCATGCCCAATGAGGGCCACGCGTGATAGCTCCTTCGAGCCACCCCGTGGGGCCCCCTACTCCTAACTTGGGACGCTAGGAAAGGACGTGCCGCATTTTCATATGCGGCGAGAAGGAAGCGGAGCCTAGTTGGTGCAACGGGCGCCGCAGATTTATATTCGGTGATGAGGAGGCGGAGCCTAGTCGGCGGTGAGTCACCAAGCGAGGGGCCGAAGCGGCAGCGGGATCCGAAAATCGAGGGGTCAAAAAAAAAACAACTGAAAACAAGTTTCACAAATTTGGGAAAAGTGTATATGAAGGGAAACAGCTCAAGCTGCTGAGCTCGAATATATACTTATTTTTGCAAATAAACCAATTTCAAAGAAGTTATTTGAAAACGGCGCGTTTCGGCGCTCCGGGGCGCGGCGCGTCCGGTGCTGTAGTATGCAGCTTGTGAGGGTTATTCTTACCGCTCTCTTTTCATTGCTGATTTTATTCATTGGGAGGGGAAGAACGGGTTCGAATTCCCACTGGATCGTAAACGTCTCTCGGGACCATGAAGGAACGCTGTGAGGAGAGAAATTGTACCGGTTGGATTGCACTTCCGGCAGTTCTTGCGCCACCCTACAACGCTTAGGGATTTCACGGACGTTGGTTGCTTCTGCTCTTTTTCCTTTGTGTAAAGCTTTTCTAATAATTGTTCGTTGAACTTACCGTAGTGGTGTTGACATCAAAATTCGCAGGACTGGTTTTGTCGCATGCGTGTTCGGGTCGAAAATAACAGACTTCGTCATCCTAAAACATTTGCGATAAAAGCTATATGAAGAGGAAAAGCCGGACGCTTTTTCATTTGAAAAAATCGGATGAGAAGCTCGTAGACTCTGTATGAGTAGGACAGAGTAGTGAAGCATCTACTAATTATTGATCTTTGTTGACTTTTAGAACGGTTTTCCATAAAACGAGTTATGGAATCAATTAATTTAAGGGCCTCTTATCTTTTCTAGACCATGTGTATGTATTAGGTTGTAAACAATGTTCTGTCCTTTTCCGCACTTCCCTGATGTCATTGAGCATCAATTTCGAACGGCAGGACGAGTAATCAAAGAGTTCTGCTTTTTAGGTTAACCAATAGTTCTTCTTCTCATAGAAGTACTTCTTTGAGAATAACTCACCATTCCTGATTTTTTCTAAAGCTTTTATTTTTCCAAACACAGCAAAGCTACGATTGCTTGTTCAGAGGATTCACTAAATCAGTCCAAACTTTGCAGAGTGGTGGAGTTGAGCTGAACACTAAGCTGAACATTGTACGCCTAAGAAGCACGCTTTTACGAGATACTATACATATCTGATTTAGTAAGTTTCTTGAAGAAAGCGAATCAGTTGTGGTGAGGGCACCATTTGACGGATATTTGTTCGATAATCCTCGTATCCACCAGGAAGTGGGAAAAGGAAGCCACTACAACTAATTCGTGTGAAAGCAGGAGATCTAAGCTTCTTCACACCGTTGTCCTGGACTACTTTAAGCCGCCTAAGAAGGTGAAAAAACTCGATAACTAATGGATCACAATTTCACTGAAGCGTGCAGCTGGAGCGAGTGATGGTTGCCAATTCATTCAATCAGGGCGACTTTTACGAAGCGATTTTTGATATATTCCTAACATGCGAGGAAGAACGAATCTTATGCTATGAGAAGAATCACTTTGCACAGTTTTTTCACCTCGACTGGACCTCCAATATCTTTCTGAAGACGGATTTCCACTTTAAGAAGGTAGTGGTCTTGATCATGTCAACTACAACTTTATTGGACCTACATTTTCTTCCATACTCCAAGCCAAACGAAAAAGAAAAAGATGTGTACATCGGAAATACATGTGCCGTTGAAAAGGTGACAGCCTAGGCTAGGAAACATCATGCCCCGTTTCTACTCCAGGACCCACCGCATCTACTTGTTTCAGAGTTGGCCCTCCAGAATTCAAGCGAGCTACGTTTCGAAACTTCTTCTACGTCCACCATATTCGTCGACCCTCGTTCTAGCTCGCTGCCACTTTTTATACATCCACATTACATTTGAAGGAAGAGAGGATTAAGAGACCAACATGATGTCAAAATCGCCTTCATGGATTTTACTCGATGCAGATCTTCAGATATTTTCCAGTGGCACGAATGATTGACGTTCCTCTAGTGAAAGACATGCTCTTCAAAACAATGTTTAGATTAGGAAAAATGGTTAGCCCTGAGCTGAGTTATGACGTTCTAAAATAAGGTGCAAAAAAGGACAGAACTTTGTTTACAACCTAATAGTACTAATGACTACAACTTTGTTGCGTTATATAGGCAGCAGCATCTTTGTTAGTGTAACATATTTTCTTCCTAGTTCAGTTTCTATCATGTCTAATAGTAAGGTGATCGCAGGCTCTTATCCATGACACGTATAGTATGTTGTTGGTCCCGACTCATAGCAGTTTAGCAGTGTGCAACGAACTCATGATTTGCAAAGCTTTCGCATTATCGGTATGCCCTAAATTACTGTATTGTATAGCTGTAATGAATCCTTATGTTGGTTACAAAAACATCCGGTTAATTCTGCAAGCCGCATTTGCTGGTGGTGCAGTGATAAGAGGCGCTACTGACACCCTCATGGTCGAGCGTTTGATCCCCAAATATGGCAAAGAGGCATTCAGGATGCCTCTGCGATTCTGAATGAAACACGAATGGGGCGGCGCGTCCTTGGGGCACTGATCAACACCAACCGTTTACCTTCACCTGTTTTGGCGTTTGCAATGTTTCGTATGTCTAGCGGATTAAAGTCCCTTCTGGAGCGACTGTTGTAGGGCTGTAGTTGATGGAAAAAACAAGGAATATCCATATCTTTACTGGTTTTGCTTCTCGCTCAACATCCCTGTCTAACCTTCATCACTACTAGACAGCTTCGCTGTTGGGAAAGGAAAGGTCCCCTTTGTCGATTCCCGCTCATGAGTTGAACCACTCACCGCAGCATCTACTTCCGTGATGTTTGTGTCAACACCTTGGTAACATTTCAACGCGAACGCTTCGTGTCCAAACTCCACAAACAAAAAACAAAAAACAGCTGAAAAATAGAAGACTAAAAAACAACACGACACAATGTTCCTCAGAAGATTACAAAACGACCGGCTGCAAACCTAAGAGAGGAAGGACGTTAATGGAAAGGACGAGTAGAAGATGAACAACGGAAGCAGAGCGTTCTTGTGCAATACCAGCCATACCGAAAAGGAATGCGAGGAATCATTCATGGCGCCTGCGTACAATTTTACACTTAAAAATGAAAAGTTCTACCCCTCGTCAGCTCAGAACATCAGGCATTGTGTATTTCATTGTAAGGTGCTGCACGACGCTGTAAGGATGTCAGGAAGCAGTCTGATTGCAGTCTCAGAATCCGCGAAGATGATCTGTTACCCAACTGTACATATAGTGCTAGGGATCTAATGTAGAAAACTATTCTGATGGCGCTCTCGCATACCATACATCCATAACGTTTGCGACACGATCGCCTATTGGGACGTTCAGCCTCAACTGTGGCAGTAGACCGAAACAGCAGAAAAAAGGAGTGTGCCACTTCTGCAATAGCTGCGCCCCCTTGCGGCAGTGCACTACGGCACGTTGGTCAGAACAGTATTTAGTTCCTTGTTGGTGATATGAGTGGTTTCCACTGACCTATTTGAAAGACGTCAGATTCGTGATCAGCGCACCTGATAACCTTACTAAACTAAATTTTAGAATTCCTTGCTGCGGCAGTGCTGCGGTAGCGCTGCGGGAGAGAAATCATGAGAACGGCAGCGGCGCTGATGATATTGAATTGCTGCCGTGAGTGGAGCAGGCCCTTACCTTTCATAATCGCTGCTGTTAAGGATGAAGAGGCCTTATATGAGTACAACCGTATACTGACTGATTCATCGGTTTAAGTCTTCTTCTTGAGCGGTTGAAGTAGGGACCGCTTTACCAATTCCTTCACGCAACACCGCTCTATCACGCGCATTGTTCGGACGATTTCCTTCTACCTTCATATCTACATGTATTGCATCCAGCCAGTGCTGTTTCGGACGTACCATTGGTCTCGCACCCTCTATGTCGAGACCGAGGTCAATCTTGCATACCGTGACACCTTTTGCTCAGAGCATATGCCAATACCATCTCCAACCGGACTCGAGAAGTCCAAAGGTCGTCACAAAACCACATGGCTTCGAATCCGCATCATCTCGGCAACCTGGCCCGTGCTGTTGCATCTCCTTTAATTGTCAACGTAGCTTGAAACTTCGTATACGATCTCTGTCTGAGTGAAGCGAGTCACGTCAAGCACCCTTCTCTATACACTTTGTTGAGCGAAACAGCTCGCATGTTCATCCTGCTTGTACACTGCCGAGCACTCACTGATGCCTACGTTAGTGCATGAAGAACCAAGTATTCGTAGAGATGGGCTTGGAGTCTGTTTTTCTTCGCTTTGTTATTACTTTCTGAACACACTTAAAACGTTCCCAGTCATTCGACTCTTTCTGCCAAGCCGTTAGTCATGTTGTTTCTATATTAAACAGAAAAAAAAACAGAAATATTGGTTCCGTTTATCGTGTACCGGACGTCCAAGATCAATCTATTTCTCAACAGCATCTAGTTTGTTAGGTTTAATTACAAGCCGATATTCTCAAGCGATCGAATTCGGCCAGCACCCGTCCTGCCTGGGTGATAAATTACGTTATGATTTCGATAACCTTCGAAAAACGAAGATAGTGTGAATGTCGATCGATGATCTTCACTCCCATGTCACCCCATTCTAGTATTACCATGGTGCTGGCATGAGTGTTACAGAACTTTGTGATATGGAACCAACTCATCGTACACCCTTCTTCGCAGTGATGAGGTCGCTATTAAGGCCCATTCAGAGTGCTGGTGCGGACAGCAGCAGCAATGATGAAGGATAGGCCAGCAGCAACGCGGCAGCGCTGCGCAGCAAACCCGCAGAAGGGAGGTCATTCAGAATGCTGCTGCCGCAGCTAGCAGCCAGCAGCAGGCCGCAGCAGCAGCACGGAATGGTCTCGGTCATTTTTTGCTGCACAGCAAATTGAGCGGTAGGCCACGACAGACGGGACGTCATTCGTGCTAGAGGTCCTAGCACGAATCACTTGAAAATGACGTCAGAACACGGCAAACATCCAAGGAGTGCTGCTGTGGCGTTGCTGCCGAACTCAGCAGCAAACCGGCAGCAGGGCGGTGGTCCTCGGTGGAAAGGCGCTCCGCCTCCTTTTTGTTGCTGCTGTCAGCAGCAACACTCTGCATGGGCCTTTATAGATCGGTGTGCTCACACCAATCCACAATAGCCGTTGAAGAACCCATGAAAAGTGCCTCCATGTATTGAGTGGGAGCGTCCTTTTCTAAAGCTGACTTGAAAGCAATACTATCTGTCGCTCATACGATGCTGCTCAAAACGATGTCTGAGCTGGTGACAGTTGTCAATGCCGTGTGAGTCCCTTTCTCGCCAATAACCCGGTCTGGCTTGTTTTGGTTGTTCTAGATATCAGAGGAAGTAGGATGCAAAAGCCCGTCCACGTGTGGATGAGATATTCATCTTTTTTCTCAGTTGATTCTTCAGATTTTTGGTCTGATCCTGCCAGAATCGGGTGCTGTGCAAATTTTTACTGATGCATTCACATGACGAGACTCGGAAGGGAGGATCGCGGAAGTCTACTCATTTTCATGGAAGAGGTTAAGGAGCAATCCGGGTTCTGCAGGACGGTCATCTCGGTGTTGTAGTTCATCAGTCGTCGTGGAGCGTTGTGCATGCCCTTGTCCGCTGCAATAACTTCAAATGACATTGCCCCTCTTCTCTAATTGCGGTCTTTCGTTACCGCTTCTCCGCAAGCAGCGGCGTTCGCAGATTGTCTCCTTCGGTTGCTGCTTTCTCTTCTCGGCGCACTAGCTCGACAGTCCACCGGGAAAGACGTCTCCTTCGTAAGCCTTCAAGTCACCTCCGTTGTAATGCGGACCACGTGGAGTTTTCCAGGTCGATCGTCCAGAAGTAGGTTCTTGAAACTTTAAGCTACCGTGGATCAGTGGGTGATGTTCGCCGACACAGCTGTCTTTTATAGTGTTCATTCCACCCCAAGCCACGGAAGCTGATATGGGCTCCTCCAGAGACATTTCTGGCTCGGATGGCTATTTAAGAGGTGCGGTGTTCCCCCATAGAGTTGCCTTACTTTCCGAAACAAAGATCTGCGTATTAAAGCAGTGCTTTTCGATGGTAAGAGCGCGTGGTCACTTGAGGCGAAAACGGTAAGGATGTAGTTGGCGCGTAAAGGCAGTGGATATGGCTGATCTTTTTACGGTGCAGTGCAATAATGGCTGTGAGTTCGAAAAAGGGATGCGGCAAAAACATCTTCAACGGACCATGATGCAAGAAAAGTGCTCTACTACTCCCTTACCTAAATGGGTTAGACAAAGGCACCCATTCAACAAACCGGGGCAAAACTGCGGAAGAGTAGAGCAAATTTTCAAACAGCGAGTAGGGGAGGAATTCCTTGCACTGTGTGTTGTATCCTTTAGTAGCAGCACTACTCAGCGAATCGGTCTACAATCATCACTTCGCGACATTGGAGGAAAATATGCAGTTAATTGATCGCACATTTTTCTCTGAATCGAAATGCTGATTTGTTATCAGCTACCGTCACCATATCGCACAACATAACGCATGATACGAACTCACCCAGTGGAACGACCTTTGCAGCTGAATGCATCGTAAGAAAGCAACCCTCCCTGAATCGGGGGCCGCAAGACCGACATTCCTCACTACATATCAGCGAAGTGCATGAGTTGTCAGTCCCGATCGATACACTGGTAAGAGCGGTCGGCGGTGGTTTCACCACAGTTTATCACTAAAATCATTTCGAACATCACATCTTACAATAACACCCCTCAATTTCATCCACTTTTAGCGCCCTACCGGCCGACCTGAATGAAATAAAATTTTCTGGGTAATTCTTCAATCTCAGTAAAAGAAGAAGCAGTTTAGTCAGTGGAGTTAGCGGGTTGCTACAAACTGCGCTATTTTTCCGTGACCTCCAATATGTTGTTTTGACAGATCGCGCGCCAGCCAAGGAAGGGGACGCACCGAGTCGGGGAGACGGATCGTCGTCGTGGGCGCAGGTGTCGCCTCTCTTTCACCCTTCTGCTAGAATTTTCCCCTTCTCGAATCCCATCTTTATTTTTAGTACCTCGCCTCGTCACATTTTCTGCATTTTTCTTCCGTTTTGTTCGTGTTTAAAGATAAACTTTCTGTTTCGCTAGTGTTCGTACACAAAGGCCTCACACCTTCTGCTTTGTGTGTTCCGTAGCGGTTACACTCATCGTACTTGGGGGCCAAGCCAAGGCCTTTCTGAACGAGCACCAGGTCGAAACACAAGGTTTGTGACGTGAACGTACCAGTGACCGCCGTTGTCGCAGTGCAGTCTCTGGTCGGAAAGATCTGTATTGGAAAAATCGATCAATATCGATTCTTGTGCATTGGAGTAAATTCGTCTGTGTGACGAAGACTGCGCAGTTGCCACCTTTCTCAGTGAACGGTGAGGGCTTACTACCAAATTGTGAGATAAGACCGACCGAGCAGAGACCGCCCGTGTGGCTAAGGATCACAATAGCGGTAGAGTACATTTACAGGGATATTCGGTCGTAAAGTTTTCGCCCGCGAATCTGAGTTGATGCGAACCATGTGAACAGGGGACGAAACTCGCGACAGAATTTCAGAAACTGTGAGAAGCCAGGTGTGTGTGGCGCAAGAAACAATTCAGTGCGCAGTGGCCGAAATTGTAAGGCGGAAGAGAAAATAAGGAATTATGAGATGATGGATTTACTAGGATGTGCAAACATTACAACCGTTGCACAATTAGAGCACCATTTTGCTTTATCCCTGCAAATACGAGAGCTCTTGCGAGGCATTGAAGAGTTAGTAGGAAGTAATGAAGAAAGTGTACTCGTTAAAATAAGAGAAATCGTGCACCATCAGCGGGCAAGTGTCAAGAAAATAGTTGAATTGATGAGATTAACGAAATGTAATTACAGATGTCGTCATTGTCGTTGAGAGCACCGATGGAGCAAATGGCAAGTGCTCCCACACAAGGTACGCAAGAGCCAATGTGTAGCAAGCCAAACTGGGCTAATTTTGCTGACATAGGAAACGAGCTATCTAACGCTCAATTTCAGAATCCATGCCGAGACAAATAGAGGAAATTCCCGATGACGTACTCATCGCGTATGCAAGAAGGAGGCTGGAGGCCCGAGAGCCCAAGCGGATGTCAGTGGGACGCAGGTACGATTTCGCAACCCTGAGGTATATACTGACTAGCGCTTTACGTACCCCTCCCATACTGGACGAGGACATGGCCTTTATTAAAGACAACAACCTGAAAGTCACCATCATGAGGGCCCGTAAAGCCAAGCCACAGATTCTACTTGGAAGCGACCGACTGTGGCAATTGATTCGTAGCGACAAGTCTCATGTGAGACTCCCGTCTGGATTCCACCTTCTACCCACAAGGTTAGGTCATCTACTCACAGGTCAGCCCGATAAAGAAGTTGAAAGAGCACCTGTGAGGCTGAACGTCCCATCAGAGCGAACAACATCTGTCAATGCATTCTCGATGAAGGATCGCAAACAGCTCGATCCAGATGTGCCTGCGTGGGAACGTTACTGGAGAATGGAGGATGATGGTCAGGAAGAGTATGGACTACCCGACAAAGCAGTACAAGCGAAAATCGACCAAACAGTGCTAGCAGAGTTCCTGAGTACCGTCCAGAAGCGTCACGACGGTTACTATGTGCGGCTCCCGTGGAAGGACGTGCCAACTTCCCTACCGGACAACAGAGCTCTTGCTTTACGTCGTTTATGGAGCGTATGTGTGCTGACGAGCAGCACCCGAGAAGATTGCGCGCTCCAGTCGATGGGCGCCCGTCATGCAAGAGGTCCCACAAAGATTGCTAATCTGGCGCCATCGCTGATCTCGCGCGCCAATGCCGAAGCCGCGATTCACTCGTCACCGATTCCCGACGCCGATGGCCCCCGCTGATGTTGTCCCGCAGCACCTGGCGGTGGCGCTTGGTGCCTTCCTTGCCTTCCTTGTCGATTCCTAGTGCCGAGTTTTGCCCATTTTTGTATATTTTTCACCTTTTCCACGTCCGTCATTGTCGAGAAGCTTGCCTCCCTTTTCCAAGTCCATCAGAGTCATACTCGCATATCTCCTTCTTCACGTCCAGCATTGTTGGGCGGTGCCTCCTGTTAGTACCTTTTATTGCCGTATCATTTATCTCCTTCCCCTACGTTCTCTATGAGTGCGTCATGTGGTCTCCATAACATTGTTTCGAGAGTTTCATTCACTCTAACGTGTTGTGTTAATTAATTGATTTTTGTTAATTCGTCGACGTGTTTGTTGATTTAATCCGGATAAAGGTTTAATTACCCAAGTTTGAGGTGCGCTGGTGAGCCGGGTAATTCCCGTGGATATCGTGTGTTTCAATTTGGGGTCGCTCGTCAAGTCGATTTTCCCAGGGAAGATTGTTACCGGACTGGCCGTAAAGGAAAGTCGTGGCAGGCAATATAGGAGTTCGGGCAAGACGAAGCAACGCTGAGGTTGGTGAATTAACCAATTCAAAATCTTTCTGGTGCATCGGCCCATTTCGTTGTTGGAGTATTGAGTGCTACTATTTTGAACTTTCGCGTTACTATCGACGGCTGTTGCTAGTACTTCGTGAACCCTTGTTGAATAAGGATGACGGTCTCGTTGAAGCCATTCAAAACAAGGCTCTCTAAAACTTCCAACACCTTGGAAGAACTGCTGAAGGATTCTCAAGCTCTTCTCACCTATATTCCACCATCACTGGAGAATGATCAGGAAGAACAGGATTTGCTGAAAACGAGGAGCAAGAAACTAGCACAACGACATACGAATATCACCACAGCTAAGGAACACTTAGAAGCTGCCGTCTCGGCATTCGAAGTAGCGTTCAGAGGTCTCGATGCCGATCGTCAAGAACAAGAACTAACGGCACAAGAGACTTATTTGGACAGAGCGTCGGACATCATAACCACGGCGGAAGACGTTCTAGTCAAACTCGCGGAAAAGCGAGTAGAGCTCGACACAACACGCGACTGTTACGAACAGGCAGCTCAAAGAAGACAAGGATCAATCACTAATAGCATTCAGAGTATGCCATCGATAAGCTCTCAATCGGCACTCCCACTGACTAATCCTTTGACTCAAGTCCAGGCTCCATTGCCACGACTTGAACTTATAAAATTCGGAGGCAAGTGTCAAGAGTGGGATACGTTCTGGACAATATTCAAGGTCAACATTCATGACCAACCGATCTCACCGATGGTGAAATTCATCTACCTGTTGCAGTCACTGACAGGAGAAGCGAAACAAACAGCAGCTCAATTTCAAGTAATCGAGAGCAATTATCAACTAGTCGTCGATGCGCTCCACAAGAAATACGGAAGAGATAGTACCATTATAGAAGAACTTATCTCACAACTAGAAAGCATTAAAGCTCAAAGTGCCAGTACCAAGCACCATGCACAGTTGTTGGAAAACACCACAGCAATCCTGTCGCAGTTATCGGCGAAAGGCCAGGAGGTGAATCATAGAATGATACTCAACTTAGTACTTCGAAAATTCAACCTCGAAATTCAAACGAAGGCGCTAGAGATGAGGGAAAAAATCGAAAGCAGCGCCGAATGGACCTGGCCCACGCTACGCAAGCACTTATCAGAGGTCATACGAGTAAAGGAAAAGATCGAGGAATATCAACAAGCATTAAAAGCCCCGCCACCAGCCACTCAAACTAGGAACGTCGTAAAATCAACTCCACCACCATGTATCTATTGCAAAAGAACAAATCACCGCTCGACGGAGTGCAGAACAGTACCAGTACAGGACCGCTTAGCATTCCTTACAAGGAATCAGCTCTGTATCAACTGCGCCCGGCCGAATCACAAGACAGAAGAGTGCAGAAGCCCCGGATGTTTCAAATGCGGGCGAAAACATCATTCTTCTATCTGCAGGATTCCACCTCAAACCATATCAAGACCAATCAACAATCCAGAGGGTCAACTAAGGACGTTGCCCAACCAACACCAATCTACACAGCAGCACAATATCACAAGACCGGTAAGAGGCAGAGGAGTGCAACAGACTACAGCTCGTCCAGTCAATCACAATCTCGTCACTCAAGAACAAGACCAAAGACAAGACAGCGAATCCTCCAGTGAAAGTCAAGTTTATCACGTGGAAAACCACAAACATAAAGAGACAGGGGCCCTACTCTTAACAGGATTCGCTACAATTCATGGACCAAAACAATCTAAGAGGGTCCGTATACTCATAGACACAGGATCGGAACTCTCATTCATTACGTCAAACCTCGTAGAAGAACTCCATCTGCATATAAAAGCTACAAGATCACTGCGTATAAAGACGTTTGGATCAAAAGTGACCAAAGAAGAAGAACATCGAGTAGTTCAAGCACTCATACAGGACAGTGAAGGAAATAGACATACCTTCCAGCTACTCGACACCCCAGTCATCATTGGCAGCACACCTCCAATTCGCCTCACGCAAAAAGACCTAGCGTATATCCATACTGAGAAGTTGACTGTACCGTCAGAAAAAGACGACAGGCGTCCGCCCGAGATATTGCTAGGTTGCGACAATCTATGGGAAGTAATGGAAGGCCGAAAAATCAAGTTACCATCAGGACTGTACCTGATCGACACCAAGTTCGGATACATGATCTCAGGAAAATCGTCCATCAACAATCAACTAGATGCAAATACTACAGCGATACAAAACACTACCGAAGAGGAAACCGAAATCTGGGACAAGTATTGGAGAGTCGAATCAGAAGGAACGAACGAATACACAGGACCTGAGAAAACAGAGAGACAGCTGGTCGATCAAAGAGTAATGAAAAAGTTCAAAGAAACCATAGAAAAACGCACGGATGGCTATTACGTCAGGTTACCCTGGAGAGAAGACAAGCAACATTTACCGGATAACAAAAGGATTGCCATAGCGAGACTAAAAGGACTCCTGAAGCAATATAAAGATCAGCCACAACTCCTTCAAGTATTCGCAGACACTTTCGACGAACAACTCCGGCAAGGAATAATCGAAGAAGTAAAAGATACAAAGCAGGACGAATTCAGAAACCGGAAAACAATCCACTACCTGGCTTATCAAGCAGTAATCAATCCGGAAAAGAAAACAACGCCTAAAAGGATCCTCTTTGATGCTTCAGCTCATTACAAGGAAGAACCGTCGCTCAACGATGTGCTGTATCAAGGTCCTCTCATTTTGCCCAACATAACCGGAATGCTTATGCGATTCCGAGTCGGAACCATAGCGATGTGCGCAGATATAGAAAAGGCGTTCCTACAGGTACGCTTGCACGAAGCAGACCGAGATGTGACAAGGTTTTTATGGATCAAGGACTCGAGTAAACCGCTATTTGAGGACAACATAGTCACATATCGCTTCACAAGAGTAACTTTCGGAATCAAGTCGTCACCGTTCCTATTAGCTGCCACCATTTTCTTTCACCTAGAGACGTACAAAGAAAACGAAGCCATTGCAGCTGAAATTCGGGACAATTTGTACGTAGATAACCTATTGATGACAGCAGAATCAGAAGGAAAAGCTCTACTCCAATACAAGGAAGCCAAGAAGATCTTCAATGAGCTTAACATGAACATGCGTGAATTCACCACGAACGACGCGAATCTGGCAAAGCAAATCGCAATACAGGACAGGTCGTCAGAAACGAACCCGAAGATTCTCGGAATTCAATGGACCTCTACCACAGATAATCTCCACATTAGGTGTGAACTAAAAGTCACCCAAACGATTACGAAGAGGAACATTCTGCACACCAACGCGTCTGTATTTGATCCATTAGGATGGTTGACTCCTCTCATGATACGAAACAAAGTCTTCTTTCAAAGACTTTGGTTGAAAAACTACGGATGGGATGACCAACTTCAACCAAATCACGCTCAACAATGGAAAGTTCTCTGCCAGTCGATCAATGGTTTCTCAAAAGAAATCCCAAGGCGAATTATGAAGAAAAACGAAGTCCACCAGCTCATCGCGTTCAGCGATGCGAGTATATCCGCGATGGCAGCCTGCGTCTACTCGAAGTGGCAAGCACAGTGTGAGCTTTTGATAGCAAAGTCGAAGCTACCTTCCATCCAAGGAGCTCACACAATCCCTAAGCTCGAGATGAATGCTTTGACGATTGCGGCAAGGCTGACATTAGCGACATACGAAGAATTAAAGAAGGTCACAGTGGTCAATCAAGTATACTTCTTCTCGGACTCCGAAATAGTTCTCAACTGGGTAAAAAACGCAAACGACACAACGAAAAATACAGGAGTCTTCGTAACGAATAGAGTGAAAGAAATCAAAAGAATAGCTTACAAGCTAACTTCCGAAGGAGTGCAAGTTTTCTTCGCCTACGTGTCAACAAATAAAAACCCAGCGGACTCAGGATGTCGAGGGTTAACTGCCGAACAGCTACAAGAACACCTATGGTGGAATGGCCCACCATTCATAGCAGAAGAGAGGAGCGAATGGCCTCAAGAAAGCCGTGTATTTCAATTGGATTCATCGATAGCTGACACGTTGCTTACCCGACAGGAAAACGTACAGAATACACTGGTTGATGTCACGAGATTCAGTGCACTGCTCAAACTCAAAAGAGCAGTAGCGAACGTGCTTAGTTTTCTATGGAGATGCTCGAAAAATGCGTCACTGGAGACTAGACAGAAAATCAAAAGATCAATCCTTGTAGAGGAAAGTGATGAATTCCAAGGAAACTTAAACGCGACTCTGCTGAACAGTGCATGGATAGTTATTCTGAAAGCTCATCAAGCTCAATATCAGGAGGCGATCTCCTCTAACCAGCAAACAAAACTGAACATACGATCGGACAAGAATGGCGTACTCAGATGTTATGGACGACTCGGGAACAGCTATATGCCAGAAGACACCAAGAATCCCGTATTTGTCGTTCCAAACACAAAACTAGCCGACCTAATCATTCAAAATGCCCACGGAAAACTGCATTGCTCAACAGCACAAACCATGGCAGAAGTCAGGAAAACTACTTGGATTCCAAGGCTCCGTCAGCAAGTGAAAAAATCACTCAGGAAATGTGTAGCGTGTCAAAGGATGAATAACTTTACGTATAAATATCCCCTCTGGCGAGCCTCCCAAGTAGAAGAGTGGTACAATCGATGCCATTCCAACACATTGGATTGGACCTTTTCGGACCCCTCAATACGAAGAAATTCGATGGCAACCCAACCAAAGCTTACGGATGCATTTTCACATGCACTACAACGCGCCTCTTGCATATCGAGCTAATTAACGACAACAGCACCGTCTCGTTTATAAATGCTCTCCGTCGATTTATGGGCCGAAGAGGTGTACCCAACACAATAACGTGCGACAATGCTCCGTCATTCGCTTTAGCAGAGGAAATACTCAACAACAGAGAAGAATCGTCAAGAGACCTTGAAGACTTCCTAGCCAACGCAGGGATTTCGTGGAAGAAAATCACACCCTACGCGCCTTGGCAAGGCGGGTTTTATGAACGCCTCATCAAAGATGTCAAAATGGCGTTGAAGAAAGCGTTAGGACGGAAAACGCTTGATGAAGACTCGCTACGAACATTGCTCATCGAAATAGAAGGCTGCTTGAACAATCGACCTCTGACGTACCAAGAAGAGGACCGAGATGAAATCACATGCATCAGGCCGATAGACTTCATTCAGAAAGGAATGGATATCTCCTACGCGTTCACAGAAAATCTAGGACAAACAAACGATCAAGATTATCTCCCACCAGAAGAAGCACGTCAACTGCGCACAAGAACGGAAGTAGAAAAAGCGCTGCACTCCTCCTGCCAAGCAGCGGAGAAATTCTGGAGAATATGGACGGAATTCTACCTCACTTCCTTACGAGAACACCATAGGTATCAACTTAAACAAGGAAGAACCTCAGTCAATAAGCCGCAAGTTGGACAAGTGGTTTTACTACAAGAACCATTTTTGCCAAGAAACAGATGGAGACTAGCAAGGATAGCCGAAATCCCAGTCTCGACCGACGGAGAAATACGCCAAGTAAGACTCAGTCTACCGAACGGAACCAAAACAACAAGACCAATAAATCTGCTCGTACCATTAGAAATTGGTCAAGTAAGCGAAAATTCAGTAGAGTCAGTGCTGGAATCCCAAAAAGATTCAAGAACTCCGCAACAAGGCCGTGTTACCAGATCTACACACGACCAGTGTTCGCTAGTCAATTTGATGAGAATGCAGGCGCTGCCTGACGTGCATCCTTAATCAGCAAGGCCGAATGAAAACTTTAAGCGGTTCCTTCGCTCATTTCTGGTTAGGCCCTTGTTATACGTTCGCTCACCCCCCAGCGTAACTCGTCCATTCAGTATTAGACACCGTGGGGCCAGACACGTTTGTACGAGTTCACCACGCCAGCGTCACCATGATAACTCGTACAAACGTGTCTGGCCCTACGGTGTCTGATACTGAATGGACGAGTTACGCTGGGGGTGAGCGAACGTATAACAAGGGCCTTAAGTACCCGAGGTCGCATTGGTCGGACAAAAGTTAGATAAGCTTATTCGAAGGCTTACTGAGAAAGGAGGCGCTCATTATATTCGGAACGCTCCCACGCAGCATAATGGAAGGTACTTTTGATGGACTGGTAGAAGCGATGGGAGAGCGTTCGCAAGAAGATAGTAATAGCGCGTGTGTAAAAGCCTTGAGCGAACTTCGTACCCTCACAATTAAGGACGGGCAATCCGTCGCCGAGTTTTGCTTGGTTTTGGAGAGACTTGCAAGTAGAGCGTTCCAAAACATGCCAATGGCCGCCGTGTCGTTACAAAAAGCAGAGATTTTGTACAGGCAGCTCGCGAACTGGAATGGCACCTACAATCTAGCTGCGGCGCTCAAGAAAACAGACAAAAGTGAGGTGTACGAAAAAGTCAAGGAAGTTGCACTACGCCTTGAGAGAAATAATAGTGTCACGAAATTTCAATACTGCAAATGCTACAAACAAATTTGCGAGATCGAGCGTCAAACCGACTGTTCAAAAGTACGCGACTCGGCCAGCTGAGCTCAGCAGCCGTGACGAAATTGAAATTGATGGTAGGGGTTCAAGTCGTCCAGTGAATGTATCCCCGCGCGGGAATGAAGGTATGCAGGGGGCAATGACTGCGAAAACGTTAAATAACCGTAAATGTTATGAGTGCGGTAGGATTGGGCATATGGCGAAGCAGTGTCAAGCCAGTAAGAATCACGGCCCAAAGGTGGATGCCCAGCGTGCTAGGCCGGCAACAGCGTTTCCCACACCAGTTGAGTCATGGGTATGTGCGACCGAAGAGGAAGAGCACATTAGGAGAGCATAAGTTTTTCGGAGGGAAAACGATGCAGGAAATAGAATTAGTTGGTACAAAGACAACGGCGCTTTTGGACACCGGCTCCGAGGTATCGATAATTCCGATCAAGTTTTTCAAACAAGATCTCAGAAAGGGCGTAGACCTAGACAAACGCATTGATGGACCGCAAAGGAGAATACGCGACGCGTCGGGAAACGCCATGGATTTTGTGGACAGTATATTGTTGGAAACCTCCCTCAGGGGACAGAAATACATGGGGCCGTATGCTCGTCTCACCCGAGATTTCTATGGGATGCGGGAAGGGGAGGAGCCAGCCAGTAAGAGCACATCAAACACGGGCCGGCTCCAATCATACTAGCTGGCTCCACCCCTTGCCTCACTCCCCAGCAATCTCGGGTGAGACGAGCATACGGCCCATGGTGCCCTGCTATGTCGGCACGGGTCTGGATGACATTATCATACTTGGTACGACCGCGCTAAATCTTTTTGGACTGTGCCTAACGGAATCCCGCGAGATGGGTCAAGAGTATCCTAGCACACCAGAGGAGACCTTTTCCGATGTCGTTGGAAAGGCTATAGTCAAAGAAAGGATCTACGTACCACCGAACAGTTCAGCGAGGATCGTTCTCTCGTATACATGCATGAGCGGAGAAACTATGTTGTGGTCAAACAACCCTTTCATAAGTGACGGGTTGTGTCAGAATAGCAGTAATGGAGTCATTGAGGTGTCAGTTGTTAACAGAACCACTGACCCTGTGGTGTTGCGTGCTGGACAATATGTAGGAGATTGGGGAACAAAGCAATGGATTTCCCTGAAGCATAAGGCTGCTGCAGATATGCTTGATCTAGGCGCCAAGGTACTGCCCGAAACTGGCCCGAGAAGAATCGAGGCGTTATTAAATGCGATCGAATGCGAAAGGATCTATGCGAGGGAATGGTGAAGCTATTGGATGAGCACAATGATGTTTTTGCTTCAACGGACGCCGAACTCACGCAGACCGACCATGTTGTGCCTGAGATTGACACTGGCGAGAGTAAGCCCATCAAGCAAAAAACGAGGCCAGTCCCCATAGCAGCACGACAAGAGTTCAGAGGAATAATAAAAGGTTCGTTGGAACGAGGCATAATTGAGAAGAGCAATTCAGACTGGGCCTCGCCGGTAGTCCTGGTAAGGAAAAAAGATGGTACACATCGGCTTTGCATTGACTACAGGGAATTATACAAGGTGACGCGTCAAGATGCATATCCTTTACCAACGATTGATACGTTGTTGCAAAGCCTGACAGGAAAGAGAAAGTTCTCAACGTTGGACATGCACTCATGGTACTGGCAGATTAAACTGTCAGAGGATACTAAGAGGAAAAGCGCGTTCACTACGAGCGAAGGGCTATTCCAGTTTGCAGTGCTGCCATTTGGGCTTAGTACCAGCCCCGCCGTCTTCCGAAGGATTATGGACTTGATACTGGGCAAGCTGAACATTAAGGACGACGAGGTGTTCGTCTACGTAGACGACATTCTCGTGGCGACGGAATCAGAAGCAAGGCACTACGAAGTTTTGGTCATGATGTTCAACGCTATGAAGGATGCCAACTTGCGGTTGAAACCGCAAAAGTGCGAGTTTCTCAAAAAGCAGGTGGCATTCCTGGGACATGTTATGGATGAAAAGGGCGTAAGGACGGATCCTGAAAAGGTATCCAAAATTCTGCAGTACCCGGAGCCGCGCAATGTTAAGGAGCTGCGCACGTTCCTCGGAATGTCTGCGTACTATCGCAAGTTCCTGCTAGGATTTTCGAAGATCGCTAACAGTTTGTACCGTCTCACGAGTCCGAAGGAGAAGAAGATCTGGGGAAAGCAAGAGAAAGAAGCATTTGATAAGCTTAAGAATGCCATGACCACGGCCCCAGTACTTGCACAGCCCGACGTAAAAACCGCTCAAGATGGGTCGAGACCATTTCTGATATACACAGATGCGTGAAGAGAAGGTTTGGGAGCTGTCCTGGCTCAGAGGACCGACGAATCCCTTATCCATCCGGTGTATTTAGCGTCAAAGTCGATGTCAAAAGCTGAAAGGAACTACCATACCACCGACCTAGAGGCGCTGGCTGTGGTGTTCGCGATGAAAAAGCTTCATTTTTTAAAAAACCGCTGAAAACCGTGGTTAGAACCGACCATCAACCTCTCACCAGCCTTTTCAAAAGGACAACGGTATCGGCGAGAGTGCTCCGTTGGGCACTTGAACTACAAAAATACAAGCTAGAGATAGAATATGTGAAAGGGACGTCTATGCGGTGGCGGACGCATTGTCACGCGAAATAGGTGGAATCCCAGAGGATGTAGCGATTTGTGAGGAAAACGACGCAATTGTGTGTGCAGCGCAAGACGAAGGATCGCATTGGCTGTCTGAGCTCCAGCAGGACCAAAATTACTGTGAGGTCATCAAGGCTATCAGGGAAGGCAATGGTAGTGATGACGATGTTCACTTAAGAGGCTACCAGAAGAGGCTCAAAGTCGCAGATTTTGACATTGTTGACGGCATATTGTACCTCGTTAAGGGTTACGAGACAGTGAAGGTTGTTCCGCGTTCGAAACGTAAAGACGTTTTCCAAGAGGCACATTGCGGGCAGATGGCAGGTCATTTGAACCCAAGGAAGTTGGGTAAACTGTTGAAGAAAACCGTGTTCTGGGAAACTATGTATAGAGATATCACAAAGTGGAGTAGAGAGTGTAAAGACTGCCTAACCTCAAACGTGCACGAGAGACACATCCCGCCGTTAAAGCCATTTGTCACAAAACATCCGTATGAGCTGGTAGGGATAAACCTCGTAGAATTTGGCATGTCCGAAAGCGGGAATAAATATGCGCTGGTGGTTGTAGACCATTTGGTGGCGAGGTCCGTTCCTCCTAGTTGGTGCCACTGGAAACTCCCCAGCTAGTCTGGGGTGAGCTGATCGCGGACCAGCAAATTCCGGCGAGAGGCCCTTTTGAGGAGCCCGCCGATGGACACGGGCCCTAGAAGGTGAGGGCATAGCCTGCTCGATGCAAGAAGGAAACATCGAGAGGTAGGCAGGCTAACCTGAAGATGCCAGGTGTCGGCATGTTGTCAGGTCGCTCGAGCGAGCTTGCTGGCGCTCTGGAGCATCGCGAAGTGGTTCTGTGTGACACACTGAGGCAAAAGCCATGCCGTGCAGTAATAGCAAAAATGGCAGCGATTCCAGCGTCAGGCCCAGGTTGACAGGCCGGCTGATGGTTAAACCCTGTCACATAACTATGATTGAAAGTCGCCAAAGTAATCGAGTGAATGCTAGGACGTCACCCGTAAGTGGCGCGCAGGACCCCCGCCCGAGTCCTGTGTTCAGTATGCGATGGGCTACCGAGGCATGAACGGCCTCGGTTAAAGAAGCTAGTTCGAATTGGAACGTTGATTGTAGGAACGCTGACTGGAAAAACAAGAGAGTTAGCCGACTTGATGAAGCGAAAGAACATCCAGGTCCTGTGCCTGCAGGAAACACGCTGGAAGGGAGAGAAGGCCAAGGAGATTGGTGAAGGGGTCAAACTCTTCAACAAGGGCGAAGATGGCAAGAAAAACGGCGTAGGGATAGCGGTCTCTGAGTTTCTCAAAGACTCAGTATCCGCTGTCCACAGAATCAACGACAGGATTATGACATTGAGGGTGGATATGAAGGAAGGGTTCTGGACGATAATATCATCATATGCGCCACAAACTGGATGTTCCGAAAATGATAAGGACGAGTTCTACATGACATTGGATGAAGCTATAAGATCTGTTCCTGAAGGTGACGTGCTCACCATAGCGGGAGATTGGAACGGCCACGTGGGGGAAGAGAGAAGAGGAATGTAAAGGGTTCACGGTGGACACGGAATCGGAACGAGAAACGACGACGGAGAACGGATTGTCGACCTGGCAAGTGCTCACGACCTAGCTATCTGCAACACATTCTTCGCTAAAAGGGAGAGCCAGAAGGTCACCTACAGCAGTGGAGGGCGAAAGACAGAAATAGACTACATCCTGGTGAGAAGACCAGCCCTCAAAACAGTAAAAGACGTCAAGGTACTCCCAGGTGAAGACGTCGCGACTCAGCATAGGCCGCTAATAGCGGATATAGCCATAACCCTTCCGCCGAGGGCCAAGGTAAGGACGGAGCCCAGAATCCGCTGGTGGAAGCTTCGAGGCCCCGAACGGAATGAGCTCAGAGGAAGAGTGCTATTAGCGGGTCTCCCGGATCCATGCGGCCCAGTAGATGAGACCTGGAACAAAGTGGCAAGAACGATCCTACAGAGCGCCAAGGAAACCCTGGGCGAAACTAAGGGAGGACCGAAAGGCGATAGAGCTGCCTGGTTCTGGAATGAGAAGGTGCAGGCAATAGTAAGGGAGAAGAAGAAGGCCTACAAGTTATGGCAGAAATCGAGGTCGCCTGAGCATCTCGCTATGTACAAGGACGCCAAAAGGCGGGCCAAAGCTGCAGTATCTAGGGCGAAAAACGCTGAAATGGATGCCCTGTACGAAAAACTGGAAGGGCCACAGGCAGAAAAATTCGCCTTCCGCCTGGCCAAGGCACGACATCGGGCGAGCCTGGATATCAGGGTAGTAAAGACGGTGAAAAATGTCGAAGGGACAATGCTAAGAACACCAGCCGAAGTCAAGATCAGGTGGGAAGAATACTTCAGAAACCTGCTCAACGAAGAATTCCCCCGAGCAACCTTACCAGATGTGGAACCTACGGAGGGTCCAATACAACCGTGGACTGAGGAGGAGGTGCAAGAGGTCATGAAGAAAAGGAAGATCGGAAAGGCAGTTGGGCCCGATGGGGTACCAGTAGAGGCTTGGAAAGCACTAGGGGCATACGGGATAGGATGGCTGACAAAGTCCCTGAACAAGGTCGCACCAGCAGGCAAGATGCCTGAAGCCTGGAGAGATAGCACCATCGTGCCGATCTTCAAGCAGAAGGGCGATGCCACAGAATGCGCGAACTACAGAGGAATCAAGTTGATCAGCCACACCATGAAGATCCATGAACGACTGGTGGATGCGAAGCTGAGGGAGTTGGTGCCGATAGCTCAGGAACAGTTCGGCTTCTTGCCTGGAAGATCCACCACGGATGCCATCTTCATAGCCAGGCAGGTGATGGAGAAGTACCGTGAAAAGTGCAGGCCGTGCTACCTGGCATTCCTAGACCTTGAGAAGGCATACGATAGGTTACCTCGCGCAGTGGTGTGGAAATCCTTGCGAGAGCGGAAGGTACCAGAATACCTTATCCAGATCATAAAGGACATGTACGACAGATCTAAAGCGACCATCCGCACACCGCATGGACCCACAAGGAAGGTAGACATCACCGTTGGAGTGCACCAAGGATCAGCACTGAGCCCGTTTCTCTTCATCCTGACCCTGGACTGCATTGTCCACCACCTACGAAAGGGCCCCCTCAAGACCATCCTGTATGCAGACGACATTGCCCTGGTAGCAGACACTAGAGAAGAGCTGCAGGAAGAAGTCCAGGAATGGCAGAAGGTGTTGGCTAATAATGGCCTCAGGCTGAACGTGAAAAAGACGAAGTTCATCAGCTCAGAGGAAGGCCCAGCACCGATCGTGGACTGCGACGGAGAGACGATAGAGATGGTAGACGATTTCCGATACCTCGGAAGTGATCTGTCAAGGGATAGTGGTCTGGATCAGGCAGTGATAGGAAGGATCAGTGTCGCATGGATGAAATGGAGAGAGTCCACCGGCATCCTCTGTGACAGGAGGTGCTCAAGGGTCCTAAAAGGTAAACTGTACCGGACCGTCATAAGGCCGGCACTGCTCTACGGTTCAGAGTGTTGGCCAGTAACCAAGGCTCACGAAAAACAGGTACACGCGACAGAAATGAGGATGCTCCGATGGGCATGTGGATGGACGCGGCTGGACAAGGTAAGAAACGAGGACGTCAGATCGGTCACGAGACCCGCCCCAGTGCAGCTGAAGAAGAGGGAGCAGAGACTTAGGTGGTACGGTCACATCCTGAGAAGACCGGAAGACCACCCAATAAGGGCCGCTCTAGAGTTCGAGGCACCCGGCAAGCGACCACGAGGAGCACCAAAGAAGAGGTGGAGGGACGTCATCAAGAATGACCTCAAAGAAGTCGGAGCGACACCTACAGACGCCCTGGATAGAGAGAAATGGCGACGACTAACGAAAACAGCGGACCCTGCGACGGCGCGGGACTAACGCTAAGGAGAAGAAGAAGAAGGTTGTAGACCATTTCACAAAATTTGTAGGGGCGTACCTCATCCCAAATAAGAAGGCCAGAACAGTAGCAAAAACGCTTTTTGAACGCAGGATATGCGAAGGATGTAGGTGGCCCAAAGCATTCCACTCAGATCAGGGTCCAGAGTTCGTCAACAGCGTCTTGTCAGACTTATGTGAGCTCACGGGCGTGCGACAATCTCTAGCGAAAGGGTATCTCCCCAGAGAAAATGGAATGACCGAGCGGGTAATTGGCACCCTTACGCGAATGCTGAAGAAAAAAACTAGAATACCGGCCTAATGGGATGTTCTGTTACCGACAGTCGTCTTCGCGTATAATTCGGCTCCGCACACGGCAACGGGTGAGAACCCGTTTTTCTTACTGCACACTTTTGACCCATACGTGCCTTCAAATGTCATGCCGGCAGAACAACTCAATTTCAACCACATAGATTACAATGACTACAAGTATGAGCTCCTTGCTAGCATTCAGTTAGCCCAGGATGTGGTTGCGCAGTTTAATGAGGAATATAGAGAGAAAATGAAGCGCGCCTACGATAAAAGAGTGAACTCTAACATGGCGTTGGTGCCGCTTGTAGGTGATCGTGTGTATGTAAAGCTTGCTAGGGAGAAGAGTGCTTCGGCACTGCCAAAATTATGCAACGAGTGGGGAGGTCAATACTCCGCCCTCCTCACTAGCATTAATGGCAAGAAAGAACCCATACGTATGCAGTATGACATGTTGATAAAACTACCTCAGGAAGTAGACGACGAGCCAATAAATACCAAAACCACAAGGAAGCGGCGCACAGCTAAAAAAGTTTATGTTGCAGGTCCACCCCAGACGGTCACGGTACGAGCGAGTGGAGTCTCTTATACACCTGACCTGGAAGCGGCTATGATCCGAAGCTTAACTATAATTTTCACTGTATGATTCGAACCATGACGTTCAAAGATGTTGTGCCCTCAGTCGATCAAAGTATTGCTGATCTAAGGTTTAATAATGTGTTCCAACTCGCGCGCCTAAAGTAGAAGAAGTAGTCTAGTCAGTGGAGTTAGCGGGTTGCTACAAACTGCGCTATTTTTCCGTGATCTCCAATATGTTGTTTTGACAGATCGCGCGCCAGCCAAGGAAGGGGACGCACCGGGTCGGGGAGTTGGCCAGTGGACGGATCGTCGTCGTGGGCGCAGGTCTCGCCTCTCTTTCCCCCTTCTGCTAGGATTTTCCCCTTCTCGAATCCCATCTTTATTTTTAATACCTCGCCTCATCACATTTTCTGCATTTTTCTTCCGTTTTATTTGTGTTTAAAGATAAACTTTCTGTTTCGCTAGTGTTCGTACAGAAAGGCCTCACACCTTCTGCTTTGTGTGTTCTGTAGCGGTTACACTCATCGTACTTCTCACCTGAATTCCGCAGTAGGGAGGGGTTATATCAGTCATGAATATATTACTTATTTCAGCGACGTGGGCGGTCCTCGGGCGAAATTTTCAACAATAAAAATTTAATAAATAATAATGTATTTCTACACTCCTATAGATATAGATTCAATGAAATACTTTTTTCAGAAACCGTGGGGACCTATGCAACAACCTACTAGAATAAATGTTTTATGAAAAAACTTTTTCTCTGTCACAACAGATGCAGTAACAAGCTAACAGAAAATTTCAACAAATGCAGAATATCGGCTTGGATACGAATTCTTCGAGGGAGATAAATCCACACCGCGAAACTAGCAACAACGAAATCAACAATAATCGTCAACAACAACAATGAGGGACATACAAGTGAAATCTCTACAAATTTGAAACTTTGCGATAAGTGTAGCTACTCTGACTGGAAACTGCAGTTAAATCAGCTATTTACCAAAGAAAAGTGTAGCCATACGAGGTGTTTTCTAAAGCCCGTACAACCATGGATTGATGTTGAAAGGCAGGGTGGCTGCTAGGTAGAAGCCTTCAGCGCCGACCTTTTCCTGCCCGCTTGCCTCCTCTTCCTTTTGTCTTCTCCTTCTTCTTCATAGCGCGAAGATCCTTTTTCATTCGACTAAACGATTTTTGTTTTCATTGTGATCAAAGCTGAGTAGACGTTGAGTAAAAGAATGAAAACTTCCTTCAATGATTCGAGAACAAAGAATAAACGCTCATTATGAGCAAATTTCGACACTGTTCGATTCTTCTATTTGCCTACTTCCGGAAGCGGGAACTAAAATTCTTTGCTGGATTCGAGCCCAACTTCAAATGTAGATTGACAGTTACAATGTGAACCATTTCTGAGTCGAAATCTTGTTTCAGACTGAATTGGACGTCTTTTGCGATCGCCTTCTGTTTTTTGGAAATTCTCGTGCACTTCGCTCTAAGTTCGATTTGTTTTTTTTTGCATTTTGCTCTAGTTCTCTAGCTTCACTAAGAAAATAAAGAATTCGGAAATGACAACTATACCGTTCCCATTCGAAGATTTCATTGTCAAATGAACCAAGTCAAACACTGAAATGGAAATATCCACGCCATCGCTACACCAAAAAGGACTCTAATAGTTCACACTCTTTGCATAACCATAAATGAAGTAAAAAAATAACAAGTGAGAAGACTTTTTATTTGAGGGGACACTAGCTTCATCTTATTGACGGAAGTTAGCATCAGTCAGAAATTTATAATAATATTTAATTCTCTCTCGCCAAGCAGCCAAAGCCTTACCTGTCCACCAGCTTGTACCGACCACTCGGTCTCGACATTTTTCCCTTCTTTCCTTTTGTCATTACCACCAGCTCCGTCTTCTTCTTCTCCTTTCGATTGGCGGCAGCATAAATCCTAGGAAGAAACTTTTCAGAGTAGGAGTTAACAATCTAAGTCAAATTAAGAAAAATGAAACACAAACTTTCTCATTTCCCGAACTTTCTCCGAGTGTTCGAGATTCTCGTTTTCCACGACACCCTCAGCCTTTTTCTTAGCTGCCTGCATACGACGAAGAAGTCTGAAACAGTTACAATAGCAAGTGTTCTGAGGCTGAGCAACACCACAGTTGGGAATCTCATCAATTTAAGATTTGCATAAATTATCCAGCCTGAGGAGAAGGGTGGAATTTTTTGAAATGGACGTCTTCTGGAATCCCTTTTCAAGCGATAACTGTTAGATGAGGAAGTCGTTCATTTGAACAAAATGGAAAAAAAACTGGAAAAATCAAAAAATCCATTAAACTTTCTATAACGAGCCAGATTTACTCCTCATCTTGGTGGAGACGTGGACTTTGCTCTGGAACCTGTTTGATGAATTTTTACAGGCTGCAGAAATTGCAAAACTCAAGGCCTGCAAAGAAACACGAAAGGAAATTTGCTGCTAAATCACCTTCTTTTCTTTCGATCCTTTGCTTCTGCCACTTTCTTGCAAGGGCGAGCATTCAGCTCTCTCAGTCGATTTTTGTATTCTTCGACTTGCGCCTTAATTAAACGATTTACATTACAACCGGCACGACGAACTGTTTGACTTGCTGACCTTGGTCACTGGTAGTTGTTTGCGGTAATGCTTCCTCTCATCCTCGACAAACCAATCAGGCAGGCCCTCATCGTTGTTCGCGTACCTAAAATGTGAGCTTTGCAGTAATGAAATGAGATCAATTTTCTGCAATTTCTCACCTATTCCATCCCCATTCTTCAATCTCTCTGGCCGACTTGCTGGAGTAGATGAGCTGTTCGCCAAGCGCGAGTTGTTCAGGAGTTAAACGACGCTTTTTCGCCTCTAAAAAACGATGCACATGATTAGCACAGGTCGAAAACCCGGCGAATCTTCGTAACTTACTTGGCTTCAGATCTTCCCCAATAACCTCCTTCGGAGCTTCACGTTTAGTGGCTCGCTTTTCATCTAAAATATGCATTAAGATTCGCCGATGTTGCAGTCACAATTGATGAACAGAAATCCGCTCAGATAAATTGCTCCACCTAACAACGTCAAAAAGCACGAAGGATATAGCAACATTCATAATACACTCTCTCTTCCTCGATTGAACATACCATCTTCGAAGCCTTCTTCCTCCCAATCCATTTCTGCAGCGAATTTTGTTGATTCTCCTTCGTTACTGCTGCTTTCTTCATCATCGTCAGACTCCTCACCGCTATCACCGTTTTCATCGAGGTCATCGCTTTCATTCTGAGATTTTTTCTTCTTGCTAGATCCGTCTTCATCTTCGAAGCTCACTGAAACACGTATGGAATGGAAAATCAGAAAATCGTGTCATTCAGCGATATCTCATTCAATTAGCACCTGTATTTTTCCTGATGTTTTTCGATTGTCGTTTCATATGCTTTTCGATCACATCTATTTCATCGTCGTCATCCTCATCTGACAGCAAACCAGCTATTTCCTCCTAAACGATTAGCAATAACGCAAATACAAACCACACGTCTTGTCCTCGAAAACTGAAATCACGCTTAGGTGCATTTTCCCCCAAATTGAATGAACGTGCCCAATCGAGGTAATAAAGTAGAATATATTTCTTGTTGCCTCACAGCTCTCCGGGTAGAAAAAAACGGAATATTATACAAAACACATAAAGCACATATTAGCTGCTTACCCTCTTGAACCACTTGTCAGCCCTTGTCTCCTTCTTTTCCGATTTACTCTGCCCACTCTCTTCGGTGTTGATCAGTTCGTTATCACTTTCATCACTGGAATCCTCTTGTACGGCTTCATCTCCAGATCTGTCGTCGTCCGAGCTAAACGACCAATTAGCAACTCAGAGCAAAGCGAAGAAAGAGCCTGCTTCAAATCAACATTTCCTCCAAAATGTATCACTTCCTAGCGAATGAAATAAAAAGATATGATCTCATAGTTCTGCGGACGTGCCAAGTCCACGGAAGTGCAAAATCTGGGCGAACTTAGGTGATTATAACAACCGATTCCTAACAGCCGAAATCAATTAACAGGTAGAAGATATGGGGAAACTTAATAGACATATAAAACCGCACTCACACTTTCACTCTATGAACAAAATACCCTACTGTATGTAAGTAAAACCCCAAGTTTTCCATCTTTGAGTCTTGTATTCGATGTGAAAGACATTTAGACATTCGCTCCATCTTCCTATGCATGAAAACAAGCCGCGGTGAGCGACTCATTGCTCTAGCCAGATAGAAGCCACAACCATCTCTGATGAATGTAACGAACAACAGAAACAATCACGCAGCTTCTTCCTTTTTCGAGAGCTCTTTCTGCAGCTTGATGCAATTTTTCAGAAATTCAAGAACATACGGCTCTTGCCAGTGTATGCTGACGAGCCACTATCCACGAAAATCGTGCCTATTTTCGATAATGTCAGGTACGATAAAAGAGCTTAACTGTTCGGATATATGGTTTCTCTAACAACTTCGAAAGCTACGAAAACAAAAGAAACGCATATGCGTGCCTGACTTAACCCACTCTTCGACTTCTCTGGTCTCCCACTCTCCTTCTCCGAGCCCTTCTTCGTCATCCTCATCTGGCCTCACATCCGGAGTTTGGACAGCATCCGACGTCAGTTGGTTCAACTCTCGAGCCTAAATCCATTTTCTAACGTATTGAAGAAAACACTATCGAAGTTATTTGACACTACATTTGCGAATGTAAAGGTAAAGACGAAGGCAAATGCTACTCGCTAGCATCTTTTAATTTCATCTTTACATTCACCACCTCATTAAATGCTGGAAGTAGACTCCATAGAATACCAACGCATACTTAAGGGGAGGTGCGCATTGAACCAAACGATCCTAGCTTTCTCTATTAAACGCACTTTTGTGGTGAGAAAACGACGAAAACGAGGTTGAACAAGGAAGCAAAAAATTGCAATTCAGGGCGCTTAGAGGCACACAATACGATTTTTTACAAGTCTGCCATCAGCGAGACATGATCGAAAAGAAACAGTCACGGAAAGAAGGACTGAGAACTCTATATTTAGCACTAGAACAAATTACGGAACTGATAATTTAAACTAAACCAGCACGAATGCGTAAAAAATCATTGGAACTTTCAATTTTCCTTGATGCTCCGCAGAAACTTTTCTCTCATCTAGTACCTTCCCCTCTCAATGTTTCGACTAGCAACTTCACATTCCATCAGGAATGATATGCAGACGGAATTCGCCGAAAACTACGAGAGAAAGAGAGGAATCAAATTAAAGACAAATTGAAACTTCTCATGATTTTTTTTACGTAATCGAGCTGGTTTAGTTTAAATTATCACTTCGTAATTCGTTCTAGTGCTAAATATAGCTTCAATCCTTCCTTTCGTGATTGTTTCTTGATCATGTCTCGCTGGTGGCAGACTTGTAAAAAATCGTAAAAAAAACCAGCACGAATACGTAAAAAATCATGGGAACTTTCAATTTCCCTTGATGCTCCACAGAAACTTCTCTCTCATACAGTACCTTCCCCTCTGAATGTCTTAACTAGCATTTTTTCACATTCTATCAGGAATGATATGCAGACGGAATTCGCCAAACTACGACAGAAAGGGAGGAATTAAATTAAAGACAAATGCAAGGTGCCGAAGAGGTAGCAGCGGACAACAAAACCCACTCGTCGGATCTTCTTTAGACTGAACAGATCAATGTCGTCAACTTGGTCGGCATGGTCACCCTCAATGATCATTTTCAATTGGCGTCGTCTGAGTATCCTTGCTTTCGCCTTCAACATTTTCTTCTTCTTTCTGCAACGGAAATTTTACGCATGATAAATAGTAACGGCGTCTTCCTCACAATCTTACAGAACAGAGAACGGACTTCTTTAAAGCAGCGCGTTCCTCCTCAGACGCACGAGCGATCATGTCATCAATCTCTGCCATTTCCTTGTCTCTGAAAAGTTGAAATCACTGAAAGGTCTATATCAAGTATCTCTAACTTGAAGTGTATAGACAATAACCAAGACTTTTACACTTACTCTTGTTCATCTTCGTTCAGCTCCACTTCCGGCTCGCCCTCTTTGGCAATCTCTCTGAAACAACAAACAATACAGAACGCATAAGGAGCAGCAGAATTAGTGTTGAGATTTTCGGGAATGTCAAAGCATAACGCATTACATTACAGGATCAATAACAAACTACGGGAACATCGCAAATACCCACTCTTCCAGAGCTTTGAGCTCCTGCTCCAAAATTCCTCTCATCGCTTTCCTCCACTTCAAAAGTTTCCGCAACTCCCGTGGACCACAGACTTTCAAGTCTTTCAGATATTCCCGTACCTGAAAAGCAAACGTAGAGAATGTTCGAAGAACACTAATCGCCGAAATTACCTCTTCGTTGGTTTCCGGCGCGTTTTTCCATTTGTCCTGATCGAGAACAATTTCACTAGCCCCTCCGAGCACATCGAGATATTCCTAAAACACTTTCACTCCAACCTAGTCCACCAAAAATAGACAAGAAACGATCGTTTTTAGTTTTCTCACATGGGACTGAATGAATGTCGTTGCGTCCACTTTCTTGTGTACCGACAATAAACCCTCCTCGTAACCTTCGGCTTTGGCCTTCTTTTCCTTTTTGCCGAGTAAGAGTGTCTGTCTAAATGTATCAATGAAATGTAAGGGTAACCGTTACTACGCTCATCTTCAAAACGTGAAAAAAACTGACGGATTTTGTTTCTGTGCCTCACTTCCGTCGGGATCCGAGAACACCTTCTTGTGGTCCAACAATTCGGGTGCAACCTGAACATTACAACTCAACATATTTTTGGGAGAACTAATGATGCATGACTGAACGACCCACTTTAGGAGGCTTCAAATATTTTTCGCAGACAACGAAGATCTCTGCAGACTCCAGACGGGATGCGGCCGGTTTCCACACATGAACTCGCTTGAAAAGCTTCTCGAATGTCGTGATCAAGCACGAATAGTCATTGGATCGGAAAACCTTCAATAATGCCATATATTGATTGCCAATTTTTTATAGATAAAGGAAGCACAATACCACTCTTGAAAATACAAATAGCAACGGATCCACGAAACTTCTCGTAATTTGGCAAGGAGTTTTAGTTTTTCTCGTGTGGGCTCGAGGTTCTCGTCGGTTCGTGAAATCTCTCCAATAGAACATTTGCAAAATTTTGACTGTACTATCAGAGTGAACACTTCCAGATTATAGTACTTCACCCTACCCAGAAATGCAGGGTTTGTAAGGCGACAGCAAGTGGAATCTCGTCCAAAGATTACAAATCCGCTATCACGCTGAATTCTTTGATAGCAAGGAGAACCTCACCTTTGTAACAAATGTGCCATTCTTTTTCAGAATTTGTGTAGCTAACTTCAAGGCAGATAAAACCAGGCAGTTTTGTTGGAATGCATCGTGGACCCAGTTAAGGCCAACATTGGGAGCACCGTCGTGGAGCACGCAATCAGCCTAAATTACAGCGAAAATTGATAAACGATGAGTAACAAAGGAAAAGGCAAGGTACTAAGTGGAGATATAGCACACCTCCCATCGCTGTAGTTCCTTCTTGATGGCCTGACGAGTTTTCTCAGTGGTGATGTCACCTTGCAGAGCGATACAGTTGGCTATCGGTTTGATTGGCACCAAATCCACACCTTTAACAATATTTTGAATGAATGAAAATGATGAAAAATGATCTACTGCATTACACATTTTATTAATATTACTAGAAAAGGCGATAGTCATGAAAAATCATCCTAAAGAGATGAAATGAAAACTCCACCTGGAATGAATTTTAACAGAAAGTTGAATGTTGTGATGTTGTGATCAACAAAAAAAGAAAGTGTAACTGCATAATGTAACATCTACACTATGCTTCTTACTGTTACTCTTTCTTCAGACCTGCACTCGGTTGAAATTTAATTGATGGAAAGAATAAGTGAATTTTTAGTAACCTATGATCACCATACACCTAGAAATAAAAGCTTCGAAAATTATAAGAGACCATCTGCTTCCGTCTTCCCCTGATTTTTTGGTTAACTAAGAGCATGGATTTGTTATTCTGTTGTTGTCCCCGTATGATTTATGGTAAAGGAATCATCCCTCGAACGGTTTCTCACCAGTGGTTGTCTCTCGCGATTAGCAGGCTGTGATTAACACATGTTTTTTCCGCACCTGGTTGACCAGAGAAAAATAAATAAGTAAATATATACTGAAAAACAACGAAGAAAACAAACCAATGACGAGGCTCGACACAGGCATATTCTGAGCGGCCACTTGCATCCATCCTCCGGGTGCAGCGCACAGATCGACCGTAGCACGAGCATTTTGCAGGAACTCGAATCTTTTGTTGAGTTGAATCAACTTGAACGCGGCACGAGAGCGAAACCCTAGGTAACTGCTATATGCCGAATTCTACTATGAAACGATAATTTATAATTAATTGACGATAATTCGGGAATGGTCACTTACCTGCTTCTTTAGCCAACTTGTAGTACTTATCCCGACGCTGCTTTCCTATTTTAACCTTTTTACCCATGGCGTAGTTCAATTACACGAATACGTGGCGGTACCTGAAAGAGGATGAGAATAGGAACTCTGAAGAGTCGGAATCCAACATAATGAGCACACTGAATGAAGACATTGGAAACGCTTCAGGGAAGACAAAGAGAAAGCTAGCAGATCGATTTCGTTCACAAAGCTAGGGATATTTCGTCATTTTAAGACGGCATCCAGAAAAGCAAAGGAAAAAATCACAAAGAGAGCTGTTCCACAAGAATTTCCACAGAAAAACGGAATCTCTAGGATCACAAGTAGACAGTTCAGATCACGAGAAAGAGATCCGTTCTGTGCCAGTATTCCAAATGAATGCACTTTAGAAGGCAATCCAAAAACTGTATATGGTGCAATGGTAACACAAAAACTTTGGAAATAAAAAGAAATAAATCGAATGCAACTTAATTCATGCTCCTCATTCATTAATTCATTCATTTGAGCCGCCTAATAGCATTTTTTTTGCTTTGTTACCCCCACTTCACTCCAATGCTCGGAGTTGTCTATTTAATTATTTATGCACCGTCTATCGCGCTAATTCAATTAAACAAAACAGGAACACAACGTTAAAACAACAAAACGCTTACACAACTAAACCCTAGTAGAGATACAAAGATATAACACTTAACCTTTGAAAATTCGTAAAAGAATTCCGGAGTCCTAGTCATAAAGTTCTCAGCCGAAAAAAGATTATCAGAGGGTATATTTTAACCAACATTACTCAAACTTCCTCCGTAATTTGCTACTGGGAACGAACGCTTTTCCATGAATAGACGACACTTTCGTTAAAGCCAGCGAAAAAGAACATCATAAAAAAACAATAAAATCAAAAATAAAGTTTGTCAAAAGCGCCTATTACAGTGTAGTGTGTGCAGATGCACTACAACCCTCTGGTACCGTATGCCACGCCTAATTTTAGTGCCCGTGCCTCTCCCCTCGTTCAGATTTGCCCAAATCTCAATCCGTAGAGCTAGTTGGTAAGCTGGTGCACGGATTTGATGTTAGTTTTCGGAACTGTGGCCGCCGAACTATTTAAGATGTTGTACCCCACCGCTATGTTGAGCTTTCTCATTAAATAAGTACCTGAGAAACAAAAAACTTGAACCGGTGTGTCTGTAGATGATCTTCATGGGTCTGCCCATGGAGAAGATGTTCTGTAGGAGACTGTCCACGAAGGTCAGCTCGTTAACCAACAAAAATTTTCACTTGAACCGGTGTGTCTGTAGATGATCTTCATGGGTTCCTCCGTCCACGAAAAGCTCGTTGAGCATCACCGAACCGTCTGTAGATGATCTTCATGGGTCTGCCCTATCTTATATATAGTAAGGATATTACTTGATCTACTTGTAATGAGAATGTCGTGAAAAGAATACTACGTCCAAAAATAGCTCTCCTTTCTTTTTTATCGAATACTATACGTAGCGGTTTCGCTTTTTCGAGGCGCCAGAGTGTGGCATATAGTATTTCGAAAGTGATGTTAGCTCGGAGTTGGTCGATAATTGGACCTGGATGACGCGACTGGATAGTTATCGCTAAGGTCGGCTACGTTTTCCTTAAGCGGAAACGGTGCGACAACATAACCACTCGAATGATATTGACTTGGCATACTGTTCTAGGTAATTATTTGCTTTTTCGTCTTGAGAGTTCTCCTCTGAAGATATTGAACCTTCGAGTTCGAAGAGATTTTCAGCATTTTCGTTTTCACTTAAGTCAGTGACAGCCGTCATACCGTACAGAATCGGTTCTATTGTCTCAGCTTCTAGGCTACCACGACCGTATATTGTGGGCTCAAAAATGGTTTTGCCATTCGTAAACCTGACGGCACTCTTGTGGTCGAGTACCAGGTTGTAATAATAGTCCAAACCCACTAAACCCTAGTAGAGATACAAAGATATAACACTTAACCTTTGAAAATTCGTAAAAGAATTCCGGAGTCCTAGTCATAAAGTTCTCAGCCGAAAAAAGATTATCAGAGGGTATATTTTAACCAACATTACTCAAACTTCCTCCGTAATTTGCTACTGGGAACGAACGCTTTTCCATGAATGGACGACACTTTCGTTAAAGCCAGCGAAAAAGAACATGATAAAAAACAATAAAATTAAAAATAGTTTGTCAAAAGCGCCTATTACAGTGTAGTGTGTGCAGATGCACTACAACCCTCTGGTACCGTATGCCACGCCTAATTTTAGTGCCCGTGCCTCTCCCCTCGTTCAGATTTGCCCAAATCTCAATCCGTAGAGCTAGTTGGTAAGCTGGTGCACGGATTTGATGTTAGTTTTCGGAACTGTGGCCGCCGAACTATTTAAGATGTTGTACCCCACCGCTATGTTGAGCTTTCTCGCATTAAATAGTGTGTGTCTTGAGTAGAGTCAGCGCCTGCGTCTCCTTCCGCCGCGCACTGTTTCGCAAGGCTTTTGGCGATTACAGCTCAACATATCGATGGGGTACAACATCTTAAATAGTGCCTGTGACAGCTTTCGGGAGGAAGAGGTGTGTAAATTGGGTGGTGGATGTTCTTCGACAGAAATACGAAAAATGAGCTTTGAATCGTGATCAGCACCTCAAATAACCGCCCTGGATAAGGTTTCATTCGAGTCGGCGGTTTTACATCCATCGGCAACTACATGTACTCATGTGTAGCATCCCAAATTGTCCAGTTGTTTGCTACTGTTGCCGTTTGCAAGAAAATTTTAGGGCATATTCTCAAAGCTCAATGAACTACCCACATTTTCCGCTTATTCCAATGGGCACTATTTAACTTTTGGCAATCCAATAGAAGGAAAATTTTTGGCCCCAATTGTTGCCATTCCACATAATCCAAAGATTCGACCGTGGTCAAAGTTGTTTCGGCTTCACGGGTTGGAACAAGTTTTCACCGATAAGTGGATACCCGTAAGTTGAATTTTTACGGTGCGGTTTTTTCGCCTACTTCTCGCCATTCTTAATGGTTTCTGACTATTGACTAACGATAAGGTTCACTATTTTGGCTATCGCTGAAAGTAGTTTGCTTTTGATGATAATGATAATGTGTTCTATTAGGTTGTACGGATACTTACCCGCCACCTAGCACGTCCACCCACCAATTTTTTCAGGAAGAAAATTCGGCACTATCTCACTTATTTGTGGTCAAAGGAACTTTTTTCAAAAAATTTACCCAAAACTTCGCTCTTAGGTGTTATACGGCGGGCTGATCGCGAATCTGATGTCCGTTTTCCGAAATTCGGCTGAGGACCACCTAAATTGTCCACCAGGATGATCTGGTCGAAATTTCAGATTTTGCTCAAAATTCGTCTAGATGGGTTAATCTACATGCTGAGCATGATTATGACGATGCCTTTTCGATTGGTCGCCCGTTACGGATAGGTTAAGGTCTCCTATAAAGGGTTGGGGGCGGGGCTAGGGTAGAGGCGCGGGGAAGTACCTACCTGACCCTGCGAAATCGGTTGAAATCAATGATAATGACATTAGATTCGTAATCACCATCCCCAGTAACCTACCTGGCCGAACTCTTAGCCAAATCGGTGATTTTGACCCGACCATTCAATTGGACGATTTGGGTGGTCTTCGGCCGAATTGCGGTAGACAAACGCCGGAATCGTTATCTGCGTGCAAAATAAGCGCCCTAGACGAAGTTTCAGCCAAATCGGTGATCCTACTCGGACCACACTGGAGCTTCTGCTAGCTATGCGGATGGTCTTTGACCAAAAAAATAATAGTGATCAACACTTCAGAAAACCCCTCCGGCGAAATATGAGCCAAAATGAAGCGAAAAAATTTCTTCGATAACTGTAGCATAATAAGTGGAGTAGTGCCGCAAGTTCCTATTGCGGTCGGTAAAAACAACGATCCCATCATACTGAAAATCAGTTGGACGAATAACTTTCCTTTTAATGAGGGTATTCTTGACTGATTCAACCAACTTCAGGGTAGTGGCTGAATGTTTAGCTCCACCGACGATCTTGTTTTTTTTTGAATTTTGCCCGCTCCGGTTTGATCCAGGTAGGTAATAATGGCGTGGGGCGGATCGAGTGTTGGCGACGCGGAGAGACATGTAACGGAATCTGACAAAGTTAATTGAAATCATATGAAATACATCAGAATTTTGATTAGTATGCAGAATAACTGCTGCACGAAATGTTCCAGAAAACCCCAGTGATCTTGCCCTTATCACAAATGGCGTTTCAACGATAATGGTTTGACCTCAGCAAAAAAAAATTCGGAAAACGGACATCTAATTCGTCCTTAGCATTTTTAAAAACTTCAATAGGCGAATTTTCTACAGAACTTTGCTTAGCCCAAATCCCCCCCCCCCCCCCCCCGGATTTCGACGGCTGTGTAACTAACGGATGCGTAACTTCTCTTGCAGCAGTTATTTTGCATGGTGATCAAATTTCTCATGTATTTTACACGATTTCGACTGACTTCGTCAAATTCCGTTACACGTCTCCTTATCACCAACACTCGATCCGGTATTATTTACCTGAATGCCACTCCTTCCCTTACCAAATACAGCGAAAATAAAACCCAGCATCTGCTCGCCCCTTTATCCAAATTGATCGTCGATGCTGTGGGCATATATGAGCTGCGCCGTCACCGAAATGAGGCTAACGAGACTTTATTATTAAGACTAAATGAAGGTCATAGCAACAAGGATCAAGAATGAACTCGTGTCATGATCCATTGAATGCCAAACTTCCGCGAAAGAAGTAACCGTGATTACCACAATTCAAGCTGCGATTGACTCAAAACACTTGTGTTGGAGTCAATTGCTTTCTGCATTGGAAGCATACACAATAACAAAAATTTATCAACAATAACAGCTTATTTCTTTCCCTTGCCACCCTTTCCCTTCGGGGCAGCAACAGGCTCCTCCACAACCAACGTATCGTGGCAGCGGCCGCAATAGTATCTGTTCTCGTGGGCAGCCATGAACACTCCTCCTCCGCACGAGGGAGATTGGCACTCCTTGCGAAGTCGGCGGATCTTTCCGTTGTCATCGACCTGCAACAATTAATAATAATAACAATTAATAGAAGCTATCGAGGTACCACTACCAACCCTTCTTTCCACCAGAGCACGGTTAGATTTCCCCCTACGAATAGGGGAAACACCACTCAGCATTATAGTAGTTGGGAAAATCCATGGTGCTTCACCAACCATCATTTCACATAGTTTGTCATTAGAATCACAGAACAGTGTCATGGTAAAGAAATGGCAACGTCTAGCTCAGATTACTCAAAACTTCAGTCACGTGACTCTCAGAGGCCTGGACACCGATGATCAAGAAAGTAATCATCACCGCTAGAGCCATTTCTACAAGAAACTAGACAATTCCGAACACGTCCTCACCTCGTAGTATTTAAGCACAGCGAGCTTGACCTTCTTTCTCTTATGCTTGATCTTCTTTGGAGTAGTGTACACCTTCTTCTTTCTCTTCTTGGCACCTCCGAGAAGGCTAAAAAGGTATTGTATTACAAATTACTACACACTGACAAAAGGGCTGAAAACACGGCAATATCTAGCTCAGTTAACTCAAATCATCAGTCACGAGACTCTCAGAGGCCTGGACACCGATGTCAAAAAAGTGATCATCATTGCTAGTGCCATGTTCCTGATAGTATCAGCTGAAACGTACCTTAGCGACAGATGAAGAACGGAGTCAGCTTCGACCTCGTCATCGTCCTCGAGCTGACGACCTACAGCATTAGAAGATCAAATACTCAAAAAGCTGGGTCCGTCCTCAAGAGCCGTGAAGCCCTCTCGGGATTCAGCAAAAACTGCACAAAAGAAAGAATTTCAGCGCACATGACTGCTGTACTGCTGACAAACTCACCGGCACAGATCAGACGTTGGCTTTCAACGGCCACACCTTCACGGGCGTAAATCAAGGATTTGATACTGCGCACATTTTCTTCCGGAGAGATATCGAGAGTCAGGGTCTGACCCGATAACGTTTTAACGAAGATCATTGCGATCTCCCACCCAGTCCTGAAATAGTTCAAGTTTCTCAGCAGAAACTAGAAAAGTAGAGATCGACACACAGAACGCAACGGGAAGACGATGTACTAAAGAATTCAGAAGGGCGACACCAAGAGAACCACGGCCACACAGAGGAGGGCGAGCAGTTTGAGAACTACCTGAGAAAATTTAGGACAAACCAAATTGACGCGAGCGTGGTACGGTGGTCCCTGAAAATCAATGTGCGAGCGGTTTGCATTGGGGCGCGGAAGCCGACAGCAGTCGTCGAAGTGGACGGCGTATGAGTGACAAATCTGCGTAGTTGTCGCGTGTCACGAGAGGGTAAGGGTTCGCAACATTCAAAACGCTTTACAGGGAAATGGATCCTAATGTCTGTAACAATAAAGGGAAACGAGGAGGCTGCTTTCGCCTAAAACCAGATGAATTAGGGTTGAAGAGGTACAATTGCTGATCTCGACGCTTTTCAACTTGTGGCACTTATGTGGTCTTAAAACTTTTCAAAATTAACTTTAAAACTTGTTGTAATTGATCCTAAATAGAAGGAAACGGTAAATGGAATGGGGATGTTTTACTATGTTATTACTCTTTTCAGAAATCGGTTGTTATTTAACAGTTCTTTATTGCTTATCTTTCATAGCGTTTCTGAAATACACCAACTCGCCAGAAGTCCACTTATTGCGCTCCATTACCCGAAAAATTCTTTTCTGTTTAGCTGAGACTTCTACTGTGGGAGTCATTTGTGTCGCCGATGACGAATCAGGCATACGTCTTCCAATTTTCGACGGAAAATCACCCACATCACCTGCACGGCTAACACGGTAGTCCAGCTAGAAGCACCGACTTGGTTAAAACTTTGCCTAGGGTGTTTATTTTGCATGCTGGTGACAGTCCTAACGTTTGCTGTTGGGATTTCGGACCAGGACCACCATCATCGTTGGTTGGAATGATCACGTCAAAATTAACGATGTCATTGAAACTTGCCTAGGTAATTCGATTGATTTCGTCAAATTCACATAGGTACTTTTCCGCTGTGCGTTGCTCGTCTGAAGCGTTGCTTAAGAGGGTTATTTCACATGTGTACCACGAATCTGGGCCCAGATTCATGGCTG